>OY986437.1:120982192-121459692 GCA_963920525.1 Dichetophora obliterata | reverse complement strand
CCCCCACCGTCACACATGTCATCACCGCGACAGCCACAATAGAAGCAGCGCCCCTGATAAATACAAACCGCAGGCAGTCAACAGCAATAACAACAGCAACGCTATACATATTCATAGCCAACGAAAACAACAACAACAACACTACCCCAGCATTAAAGCAACCAACAATACAACAGCAACGCTATGTGCCCATAGCCAACGAAGACAACCACTCTCTCCGATATATATAACGACCAAAAACAACAGCTGCATCAACTGCACACAAATCAAGGATCACGCCACTCACGGTAACAGTACCTAGTTATGTAATATTAAATTCTGTATTTCGAATGCTACTCAAGTACAGTCACAATAAAACATAAGTTCTATTTTTGAGAAAACGATAATTAAAACTTTATTGCTCTATATTAAAACAGCATACGCAATTATGAAGTCTAACACAAACAACATTTCTTCTCTTTATCACTTTTAATAAGCTATATATATATATAACGTATAATATATACAATATAAGCCTATCCATTAAATTGAATATTTAAAATCTAACACTTAAATCTAAATTAATATACTCACCCTGTACTATACTTAGTCTAGAAACATCCCAGCAAAAAATGTATGGATTAATACCGAAATGGAGCAATGAAGGAGTAATGACTTGTTCATCCATTTGTAGTAATAAGCGAGCAATCAACACGTGTTCACTATTTTTTGCCAAAATATGTATTAATTCTTCGAAAGTAGGTAAAAAAACATGTTGATACCTCCTTTATTACTCCAGATGGAGCAATGAAGGAGCAATGACTTCTACGAAAAGAAAACGTTGTTACCTCCTTTATTACTCCAAAGGGAGCATTATAGGACGCATCAATGCAATTTTGATTTACTATTTAGAGATTATTCTTGCCATAACTGTTAATTGTTATTCTTAACTTGAGATGTCTTTGCTTTGAGTTTACATTTTTTCTCAGTTTACGCTTTGTCTTCAAACTTAAAACACGTGTTTTTCAAGCATCGTGAGTGCGTACCGGTACAGTAGTAATTTTGCAATAATTTATAAAAAATGTGTGAAAATCTGTTTTCTAAGCGACATTTCAAACGATTAGTGAAAAAAGAAATTGAAAAATTTTCAACTTGTAATCCGGAGAACATTTGTTATCTAGAGACATCGAAACCAAACGAATTTCAGCATTTATTAAATGAGGATAGCCAAAGTGAAAATGTTCATATTAATAATGATTGCAATTCAATCGAAAGTTTCTGTGACAAAAGCGCAAATTGTAATCACAAGCTTGCTACTTGGTTGGTTAAAAATCGCATTTCGAATAAATCTTGTAATGAATTACTACACACTCTAAAAAGTGAAGGTTTGGACGTTCCACTATGTAGAGAAACATTACTGAAAGTCTGCTCCACAGAAAGCCCTGAAATAACCGAAATGGCACCAGGTGAATATTTTTATTTTGGTTTGGAAAAAGCATTGATGATGCACGGTCAATACTTATTACGTAATGCAAATGCCGAATTACTTATTGACATATTTGTGGATGGCATGCCGATTTATAAAAGCTCGTCAAAGTCATTATGGCCAATTCTCGGTGCCTTCTCAGAATTTGAAAACTCGGAGCCATTTTTAATTGCTACTTATATTGGCCCATCAAAGCCTCCAGATGTAGAAATATTCCTGAAAAGGTTTGTAGAAGAATACATCCATTTAAGGAGTGAAGGTATTAAAATCGATGATCAACTCTTCATACCCAAAATAAGACTTTTTGTTTGCGACACACCCGCAAGGGCTTTTTTAATCGGTACGGTGGGACACACTTCTGCCCAAGGTTGTTCGAAATGTGAGCAAGAAGCTTCATATTAGCTTCACATTAAGCTTCATATTAGTTTACAATCAGAACACTGTAGCACCTGAAAATGCAAGAACGGATGAGAATTTTAAAACACGAAAAAGCAGAGCATATCATTCACCGCAATTTCAAAGCAAGGTTCATCCCTTGGAATTATGCAACATCAACATGGTGACACAATTCCCGCTTGACACCATGCATTTGATTGATCTTGGAGTGTTTAAAAAGATGTTGCGCTTAATTTTAAAAAACAAGCACACAAAATCTAGATTAAGCATTTCAAAAAAGAATAAATTAAATCGTAGAATATTAAATATAGCGAAGTATACGCCAAAAGAGTTTGCACGAAAAGGCAGAACACTTGATGAGGTTTGCAGATGGAAGGCAAAGGAATTCCGGCAAGTAGTGCTTTACACAGGAGTTATTCTATTCAAAGATATATTACATATGGATTTATACACCCACTTTTTGTTATTGCATACAGCATATCGCTTTGTTTCCTGTCCTTCGAATTGTCAAAAGAATTTGCAATGCGTTCAGCAACTAATGGAAGCTTTTGTCAGTTCGAAAGTCAGCCAGTATTTACACCGAAAACTATACGAAGCACTTCCAATAATGGCACAGGTAAATAGATTTAGTCTGCTAAAATTAGTTCTTGTAGCATCAATTTTATTTTCTTTTTCTTATAGAAACAAGTGATGAAACTAGTGAAGCAATAAAAAATCTGGAAAACAAAATCGATCGTCTCACAATTGAAGTCGGAACATTAAAACAAATTATGTGCAAACAGACAGTTTTAATGGAAGAGCTTGTTAAAACCTTACGCCCAACTTGCAAGGACCTACAAATTTTCCCAATTAATTCTATACAGGAATTAAATTCGGAAGAGCACCTGATTGAAACCAAGCCTGATTCAGAAGTTGTAACACTGTCTCATTTCAAATGCAGTAAGCAGGTGCTCAAAGTTGTTTTTTTTATATTAATTTTTTACAGATTTCTTATATGAATTCCCGGTTTTGCAAAATGCAACTTGAAAAAGCAATACCTATAATTCTTGGCGACAACATTTTGCTCAAAGTTAATTGGGATGGTACGAAGAACAAAATAGCTTTAAACAAATATAAATTGTTTAACTTTTTCTTTTTCGGTGATTGCTTCATTTTTAATACCATATTTTAAATATTAAACTCAATGCTATCTTTCTTTTAATTTTGTTGCAGAATCAATAAAAGAAGACTTTACAACATATGGGGATTTTGAAAAATGTGTTAAACTGGCCTTTCGAAAATGCAAGGCTACTTTTTACCGAAAGACTTATTGCTTAAAATCCGCCCCGAATCCGCATTCTTCTTGAATATTTAAGTTAAAAATGAGTCATTATTTACTTAATTTAATTTATTTAAATAAATTTAATTTAAATTAATTTCATTTCATTCCATTTAATTTCATTTCATTCCATTTAATTTCATTGAATTCATTTACATTTAAGTTTATTTCATTTTATTTATTTTCATTTAAATTTAATTATAACGTGGCCTTAAAAACTTGAAAGAAATAAATTGAATACTTTTATTCGTTTTTATAAAATACCTAATTTTCATTAGTTGTTCCTTCTGGAGTAAAATGGATTACTCCTTTTGTGTTCCTTATGGAGTTAAAATGGATTACTCCTTTTGTGTTCCTTATGGAGTTAAAAAAGATTACTCCCTCTGCCATCTTTTCAGAGGCTTAAAGGTATACTCCTTTTGTTCTCCGTTCGAAGCTCAAAATAAGTGCTCGCCCGTAATGACATGCAATGTTAAAAAGGAGTACAAAATGCATAAGGCTCGTAGGATTTGTGGAGTAATCCATTGCTCGCAAAGGAGCGATCCAAGATTAATCTTTGGATGATCCTATTTTTTACTGGGATAAAACATACACACACTGTTACATATATAAGAAGAATTTATTTTACAAAAACAACTCACACATATAAAGGACTGAGCGAGACCTTAAGTTTCCCCTCAAAATATAACACACACACTAACATACCATATAAGTAATAGTGTGTATTTGTATTACATATTGAATTATATAAATTATGCTTTTTCTCGCTCAGACAACCGAGCGTATGTATAACTATCGTATTTAAGACTAAGAGAATAAGTTTGTATGCGTCACATGACGCTGGTGCCAGCCACCAGCTAGTAGAATTTAATTTTTGAAATAAACGAGAGTCGAGTGCGGAACACTGAAAAAACAAGACGTGCTGAATTTTTATTTATTAAAAGCTGGAACATTGAGGAGCCTAATAGCAACTTGGCAGGAAATTGGTCGGACGGACGCTGACACCACAGACGGTAAGGTATCCCGAGGTAACCCAATACCACTTCCTGAGTTCCTTGTACACTAGGGCAGAACGTCGAGAGTCAAGAATTTAAATCAGAAATCTTTTCGTCTTCGTTCACCCACTTCCAGCTCTGCACGAGCACAGCCGAAAGGCCATACAACCAATTGTTTCACGCTTGAGGCTAGACGAACTCATTTAGAGCTATTCAGGCTTTGCGTCGAAACGACGTGCCAGCTACACGCCAGCAACATCCTATTAAAAGACGAGCGTCGTGGCCAGAGGTTTCGTTAAAAAATCTCCGCGTCCCGCTTGTGCTTTCCTATAGCTCTGCACGAGCGAACCAAAGCATATTCACCCAACAAATTGCTTCACGCTTGAGGCTAGACGACTCATAGAGCCACTCAGGTTTCGCGTCGAAACGACTTGCAAGCTACACGCCAGCACCCTTTTCCTTTCCCAAAGAAATTCCGAAACGACTCAACCCACACGGACAGACAGGCCGACAGGACGAACCGGCCACCAACCTGCAAAACACCTCTGCCCGTAAGTGGACTCTCAGTCGAACATCGCCGCGATTCTAGTGCTCCCTTAAAAAAGGAGTGCAAGCGGTCACAACCAAAACCTCCACAAATTCTTGTGTCAGGACCCCGGACAGCCGCTGAGTTTTACCCTGGCTGGAAAACCAAATCTGTAGCGCACCGGAGGTTCGTTACAAGGTTTAGCTGGAAAACGCTTTGTGTATAACCATATGAAAAAAGCTCAAAATGTTCATAGTGCCAGCATAAAGCTACATTCGAAATGTTTCACACAGCAAAAAATTTTGTTTTTTATGCTTTGTTGAAGAACATTTTTAAAATGCTTTTCGGCGCTTTATTCTTGTTTGGTCACATTGTTTGATTTGTTTAGTTTTATCATTTGTTGATTCACACTGTATTTTTAAATAGATTTCGGCACTTGTTTATCTATTTTGCCTGTTAACAATATTTTCATTGTTTTTGTTTTATTTGTTCGATACTTTTTTGTGCTGAAGTTTTAACCGTTGTTGCGTTGTTGTTTCGTTTTGTGGTGCTTTTAAGTTTTATGCACTTGTGTATTCTATGTCGTTTGTTTATATAGTTTTCGTTATTCTTGCTTACTTCTTTGGTACTTTTTGTGCTAAACTTTCCACCGTTGTTATGCTTTGTGTTTTCAAGTTCCTTTTATTTGTTATTGGTTTGATCTTTTGTTGGTGATCATCGCGAATCTACATACTCATGAAACAAAAAATTTTTCATTTACTTTGCAAAACGCAATTGAGGGCATTATTTTCCAAAAAGACAAATGAAAACAAAGCATCTCAACCACAAACATGGTAGAAGAACACATGTACATGCACCAGATGAGAGCATACTGCCGGAAATGTCAAAACGAAGCAAAACTTTATATTTCTTTTCTTTTGTTTCCATTTGCCACAAAGCTAAATTTGACAGACATGGCAGTATGGAAAGAGAGCACAGTCAGCGCTGCAGCTACCTCTATCCTTATACCATGTCCACAAGCATAAAGCGCTCACTATGAACACCAATAAGCTCAATAAGGGCCTTGTTAAGGTGGTCGTCATATGATGCCTGGTCATGTCACTTTTTACTATCTTTTTTGGTTTGATGAGCTGTGTGACGAAAGTATGTTATGCTGGTGGTGGTCATATGATGCCTAAGCACCAATACACTTTTTGCTTTAATACTTACTTTTTTATTATTACTTTCAGCTTTGTTTTATCATTAGCTTTAACAAATGATTCAACAAAAGCAATTAATAAACTTATCATCAATTAAAGTGCTGCAGTCGATGAGGGTTTCTATTACGCAGGTTTCATTACTACTTTCATACATTTCGTACTAAAAGTGTACTATTTTCATGCCTAAACACAAATGCTGTGCATAATTCCACAACGCAAAACTGTTTTCATCCCATGATTTCATATTTTTGTCGAATCTTTTGGTGACCGTGGTGGTGTAAATTTACTCTCTTGCTCTCGCTCTCAAATTTTCAATTTACATTGAAACAACAAAAATGCATGACCATGATGAGCCTATGACGACCACCATAACGAGGCACTAAGCTACTTTGTGCAGCGTTGAATAATCGTCCACTATGATCACAAAAAAGCTCAACAAAGCAGCTTTATGCATCAGCTTCAGCCAAAGCGTCCACTATGAACGCGGCCTTAGAGAATTGAGAGCACCGATAAAGAAGTTTGGTCGCGCGTTTTCAATAATAGGGTGAAATTCTACTGTCGAAAGTGAAACTTCTCGTCGAAATGATGTTCGACGAGGATTCATTAGTGAAAGTGAGCTCTTGACGACGACATTTACTCGATGCGGGTTCAAGAATAAGAATGATTGTAATTACCTGCTTGAAAAAAATGCTTATATTCAAAAATAATTGTTTTTCTCATAAAACTGTAACTATGTAATTATTTTTAAATGTTTCTACTAATGTTATAAAAATTGCCAATTAAGTTTAAACTAGTAAGGAAATATCTTCGACTGCACCGAAGTCAAAATACCTCCACGGATGAATTTGAGTTTTTCGAAGTTTTGAGTGTTGTATTATTTTGGTGACGTCACTTTTATGTAGCGTGGTTTTTACACAAATATTTCACATTTAAAACTCAGAGTCAGAGAACAATATCAAGTTTAAACATTAATTTTTTTGGAATATATAAAGGATTTCAGGAGCGTCCTAAGGCATTTTGGAAGTACAGGCAAGATATAATTTTGGCGCTCTTATCAAATCGTCCCTTACCACACGCAGTATCTGATTGTACTACATTTTGCAGGGGAGCATTTTTAAGAGTTTGAGTTGTTTTAAGTGTACTTTTCTCTGTAAAATTTGAACAAACATTAGTTTCGTATGTTAATATAAGTTTATTTCGTTTACCACATCCTTGGATTTGTAGTAAATCTTTGAATCAGATAAGATAGTACGTCGGATTTTTTTTTGTTTTTATCTAACAAAACAGAGACAAAACAAAACAAAACAAAATCTTTGTTAATATTATTTGATTTTCATAACTGAGAAGAATAACTAAGCAAAAAATAAATTATTAATGTAAACAAATACATTGAAAATACAACGAAAAATTAAAACAAAATATAAATATATTACAACGGTTCAAGTGACTTAAAAACAATTGATGTTTCATACATCTTACTATTGGCGTATCACCAGAACAAAGTGATAGCAGATCGTCATACTTTCTTTTTGAGATTATTAAAGTTGTTTCGTTAAGTCGTTTCAAAGAGACCTTGGCGATTTGACGCATCATAGATATTGTACCATTTTCTCTTTGTGTTTATTTTTTAAATATTTATTTTTTACTAGCTGAACCCAGTGTGCTTCGCTACTCCCCTCGTTATAAAATAAAATTAAAAGTATTTATATATTTTTCACGCCATCGAATTTTCAAAATAAGTCCACCCCAGCGCCACCTACCGTGTCCATTTATACACAAATTATTTTCTTATGATCAAACAAACATACATTCTGAATTTCAGTTAAATTGGTCCATAAATTAAAATTTTCGATATAAGTCCACCCCAGCGCCACCTATCGGGTCCAAATATAGCCTATGTTACTCACCGTACCAAGATGAACATTACCTGAAAATTTCATCAAAATCGGCACAGCCGTTTTGGAGTCCATACGTTACATACATACACACATCCTATTTTATATATATAGATTTATTTATTTGTTATAATTTGATACAAGATTCGATTCTCGTCGTTTCAAAACCGAGGTCGTGAAATTCGACCAGATAACGGTAATTGTGGTTTGTCAATCCGCTGATGCAACTGAAGAAATTAAAGTACAGTCTTTAAATAGAATCAACAATTATTCGTAATTTGCGATGGCGTAATAAATCTCACAATTTGGCCAGATAATTTCCTCGCCACTTTCGTTTCATCGAGCAGCTTTTTTTCCTATTTTCAATAATTTTTTAGTCTGTAATGTTAAGTCATGTTGGGAAAATAATTGGCTGCTTTAATAACTTTGGTAATTCTTCGAAAAAAACTGTTTGAACCCCCCTACACCTGTAATTCTTTGCGGGGGAGGGTTCAAAAACACCTTTATGTCAGAGGTTTCTTGTTAATTATATTAAAAATATAGAATTAGAAAGAAAACAAAAACTAATTATGAGGTTTTGTTGCCACTGAACAAAGCAAATTTTTATAAAAATAAAAATCAACGTCCACACCTGACTCCAACAAACAAGTGTCAAAACTAGTGTTCGTTCATCTAACGTTTGCTCTTATTCTATATATTAAACTTATGTGCGTTCTCTACGCGTGACAATCGGCTCCATAAATGCTCAGTTTGGTTTCAGGCCCAATACTTATCGAAAGATAAATGGATGGTGCCCATAAGAGGGTCCTATTTAGTCTAGCAAAATAGACTTTTTAAAATAAAAAAAAAAAAAAATTGTTGATAAATGATGGTTTAAAATCTACCTTTTGTGGCCAATTCACTAAATCCTCTTTATCAACTTTTTGCAGATTTAGACTTCTAAGGTCGTTTGATATGGATTTAAAATCTAAAAATCCAAACAAATTAAAGGAAAACTTTGTATGGAATACTAATCCTGGAGAACTGAAAAATTGGGTGAATTCCTAAATGCATTTATGAAATGCATCAGTGTATTTATTTTGAATTGGTGCTTAGTTCAATTACGGAAACTGTGCGCCTCTTTTGAAACTCTTAAAAATAGCATAGTTGCGCAGTTTTGACTAATAAGCTTCCGACCAATTCAAAATAAAACACATTGATGCATTGCATCAAATGCATATACGAGCTCAGCCACTGTGTTAAGCTGACTGGGGACCATAATGAAACAATGATATACAGATAGCAAATTGCGCATGTCCGCCATCTTTGTTGTGACGTAGCTCGAGATTGTCAAAGTGTCTCAATAAAAACGTAGTCACAGTATATTTAAAGGGGATAATTTAATTATAGCGATGAAGAAATATCGACATTTTCTAATGGAAATTGGTTAATTAAAATTAAATTATTTACATTATAAATATATTTATAAATAAATGTAAGCAAATATATTTTTAAGTACTATTATTGAAAAATATGCATATATAATAGGGGTGTTTTCTTGCATTTGTTCCCCAACACAAAAAAAAAATAGCTACGTTGCTTGCTGTGTTTGACAGCACTTTGATTGCGTCTTTGTTTTCATTTTGTTATGTGCTTCTCGTTTGTAGTAAATTTGTTTGCTGTAAATTCAATTTTTGGCCCAAATTTAAATCGTTATTCTCATCGGAAGCATCACCAAGTTATCAACAAAAATTGTTAAATATTCATTCAATTTCAGTGCGGTAATTACTTTTGATTAGAAAATTATAAAACATTCATAATAAGGTGTGCAGTACATGATTGCAATATTTCTAATATGGGCCAAAAAATTCGGTTTTTTGTTTTCCGAAGGACACTGAATTGCTCCAAAAATGGGTTGCTTTCTGCAAGCATAAACGAATTATGATCACGAAAACGGAACGGATTCGTATTAAGTATTTCCTATAAGTGCATAGTATTAGAAATTAAACTAAATGAATCCAATATTTCTTAAATGCTTACACTTGTGCTGCTTGTGTTTACGTTTTGCTTTTTCACATTTTCTTCCGTATGTATTCACCACGTGTTACAGCTGATAAGCCCGAGTGACGTAGCTGCGCAGAAGATTTCATTTTTTGCGCACAAATTCACTATCTGTATATTATTGTTTCATGGGGAACCATAACGTCGCCAGCTTTTGAAACAGCATGAGCAATGGCACTATGAGCAGAATCACCGCTGCTTTGACCATGGATAGCTCCAAAAAACCGAAGATATATCATCAGGACTGGCGTTATTGAGTTGTGATTTTGACCAGCTTGATGTTATTTTCATCAAAAGGAAAATGTAGAAGATAAAACTGATTTTACCATTACTTTACAGATGCGTCTTTACAAATAACACAAAAATTGAATTTTTTGAAAAATACACACTGATTCATTTACGATGTATACAAAAGTATACAAAATGTGGATCTAAAAGTTGTAAAATAGATCTTATATTTTGTGGAAAGATCGTGCCACAGTTTTCATTTAATACAAAAACTTTATAAGCTCATTTTCGACAAAATGTCGGTTACGATATTACTTGAGGTAAGGGACGAAATTAACGAAAAAATCCAAATATATTTATTTAGCAATATCAAACAAATTTTTATTAAAACACTTCAAATAAATGGACTAAAATATATAACTCGTTTTTAAAAAATATATTAAGTTTAAAATAAATCGCAGAAACATATGTTTAAGGAACATAAATAAAAACTAAAAACTCACTTGATTAAAATTGATAAAAAAAAACCAAAAACCAAAAAAGCTGATTTTTAAGCGTTCGGCTTTTGATAATTTAAAAAAAACAGAAAATTAAATATTTAATTGGAGAGAAATATCAATGCCTGCCATTTACTTTTTAAAGATTACTTCATGTAAGAGTTGCCTGCGGCTACACCTGAGGTTGTCCATCCGTAAGCTCCAATTTTGGTATAACTTTTCCAGCATTTCGGCCGGTTCACATTAATGATAGCAGTAAAGTTATCTTCCATGGGCTGCAATGGTGGATGGCTTGTCGCTGTACACGAAAAAATGCACGTAGCGCCACAAAAAATAGCCTAGTGGGGTCAAACCGCATGATCTTGGCGGCCAAAGGACAGCACCAAAACATGGGATTAATTGCTCGCCAAACTCGCCTCTCAATAAAAGTTTTATTAAAACCACATGTCAACCAAGTCCAATTCTTCCATTTTTGGCAAAAAAAAAAGTCGGTAATATTTTGAAAACCAAAATAGGTCTGGTTTTTGTAATTTTTTGAAGTGAAAACTTCTTAGGCGTGTTGAACGATTTTGGTAGAGGGTAAATCTTTGGTTTGCGTCATCGTGATTTTCCGAGTAACTCTCGTCATCAATACAGACGGCAAGCATGGCAGAATAACCAGGTAGGGCCGACTCGGAGAGGAATGAAGTAGAAAGCAGAAAAAATCGAGCTAGTTGTCAAAATCAGCTGTTCATCTCGAGTTTCTTTATGTTCACGTTTTGCAGTTGATTTTTGGTTAAACTTGTTTTTTGCTTTTTTGCAAATTGAACACTTCCTCGGCATTTTGTAGTTTTATTTACACTGTTTTTATAATATTTTAATTTAAATTAACATAAACTTAACACACGTGTCCGCACTATTTACAATTTGAAAACATAATAAGGGTTCTCATCTAAGCATGTAACTGGCCCGTAAACATTGTAAACCTTGTGAACTTACATGCGCGTAAACTATCTGTCAAAATTTGTATGGGCGTGAGTTTACATCATTTCCGAGCCTATTTTGCAGTGTAAACTAGCATGTAAATCTACGTGTGTGAATGAGGGTTGCCTTTGGCGCTAATCATTACATATTTAAAGTAGTTGGAGTAAATATGAATACGTTTTATTTATTTTTCTATGTTAATGAAGGTTTTTAAAAGGTTTAAAATTTAAAAAAGTCATAATGTTGTCGTAGCCGCAGCCGCCATTTTGTCGACATTTACGCTATTTACACTTTATCGCTCATCAAAAGTTTAAATGTTATACATGTTAACATGCTTAGATGAGAACCCTTAATATTCTTATTTGAACCTTTTCATTTTCCACTCTTCGTTAAAGGGCCAAACAGACCACATAGACTCTTTGCGCAAACACGTGTTTGCGCAGACTGTTCGATAGTGTATTTGGCTGTTTTAGGTTTGTGCAGATGTCTGCGCAAAAATTAAAATATTTTAATTTTTGGTTGTGTTTGCGCAAACAGGCTGTATAGTGTGTAGTGAAAATCACACCGACTTGCCATAATCCCGAAAGTTTTACAGAGTGAAGACGTGCGTGAAGGAAAATATGTAAAAATGGAAGCAGAAAAGAAAAATTTAATAGAATTTGAACTAAAAAATTCAACTGCGCAAACAAAATCTGTGTAGTATATGGTTGTAGCTATGACGAGAAAAAAATTCTTGTTCGCGCAAACAGTCTGTGTAGTCTATTTGGCCCTTAATTTGGTTATTCTGCCATGACAGCGAGTAGGTTTTTTAATGACGCTTTTGGATCTTGACTACCAGGCGCTCAGCAAGGCATACTAACCAGGGGCCCAATTACAGCATCCTTGATCGAGCGATATTGTACAATATTGATAGGCACTTGTCTCGTTGTGCCTATTCGTAATTTTGCTCGATCAAGGATGCTGTAATTCGGCCCCAGGCAGGCTCGATACGGAGAAACTTTAAAAAGTACCCCTTATATTCTGTGTTTGTTTTGATTCCTTTTCGGCAATACCTACAATTCTGCCAAAATCATTTCAAACGAAAAAAGCTGAACTCCTGGTAACCAATATCCAAGATCGTGTGTTTGAGTTTCATGACTAACATAAAAACATTTGTAGTTTTATAAATGTCGCCAGCATATTCTCTGACTGCGACCATGGTATAATAAGTGATAGCTAGGAGTGACATTTCGTGTTTCAACCATCGAATGTCAAACAAAAGAAAACAAAATAGAGAACGTGCATTGGCGTCGGAAGCGGGGGGTCAAGGTGGGCAGTTGCCCCCCACTTTTTTAGCTAGATAAACAATTTAAAAGGAAAAGTTATTCAAAATATCAGTTTTTTTACAACGATAATATTTTTGTATTATATATTTTCCTCTTCTTTCTCTCTTCTTCATGTTTCATGTGAAGAAATTTTGGTGAACTTTTTTTGCACCACCATTTGTACTGCCCCCCCATTTGTACTGCCCCCCCAGATGAAATTCGCTTCCGACGCGATTGAGAACGTGTGTCACACACATTGGCTGTATTCAGAGGAGTCACCTGTTGTGTCAATGTATGCATAATGCAGAATAAAAGTAGCTTTTAGTTGTTTTTTTTTAGTAGCATTTGCATGGAGAAATGCTGATTTTTAAGTTTAGTTTCGTTTTGAAAAAAGCTGAATATAGAAAATGCTTTTGAAAAATATTTTAATAATTTCGTATATGGCCTACTTTAAAGGCGATAGAATAAATTTTAATGAATATTAAATATTTTGGGTTTTATTGACCAATTCCAGGTACTTTTGTAGCAAAATGTATATTGAAATCAGTATAATAAATTTTTGTATCGGTCGATAAATAAAAAACCTACAATTTAAATAAATCAGAGCGCAATTTTTTGATTACCGCAATAAACTGTTAACAAATCAGCTTCTGCATATTTGACTCAATTCTGCCCACGCAGGTCTGTGTGAACAAATTTGGTTATACCCCAGATGAAAAACAAAGCAGGCTCTCCGATGGAAGGAATGTGGAAGTTTATAATTTTAATTCTAAGTTTTGAAGTCTACTTTTTTAAATTTTAAAAACTTCCTCTTTACTTCTAATCTAATTTTAAGGGACAACAATATTTTCATGATTATTTTAATTAATTCGCCGACACATAGTGTTTTCACTGAAGCACTATTGATAGTAACAATGTTGTTATGTATATTATTTCAACAATATTACAACAGTGCCAATGGCTCAGTGTGCTAGGGTTTTAGTTTTTATTCTTGTTTTTTTTTTTTAATCAAATCACAACAGACAACATTTTTTTTTCTTTGTTAATGGCATTTAGTTTTGTTTCAGTTTTTTTAGTTTGTCTTTTTTTTAATGATTTCATTCTGTTTTTTTTTGCATTAATTGCTTATAATTATAAAACCAAAGCCGTTATATTCTTACTCTGTGCTCGTAGGTTTATTCTTAATGAAGCAAATTAGGCGACAATTAGATAACAGCTGCGATACACTTAAGGCAATACACTTACACACCCGTGGACAATTTTTCAATTGTCGGCAACATAGGTTGGAAGTTCAGCAGACATGCTCGCCTCCATACCCTCTTATATCTTTTTTCTATAGGCATGTCTGCCAAATGAACTGCCGTGGCAGCAATGCAGCATGCACATCATGGTATGAATGCAAAATTAATGCCGTGAGGTGCATGCAGCATTGCTGCTAGGGCAGTTCATTTGGCAGATGTGTATCAATTCTGCATTCATGCCATAAGATGTATTCTGCATTGCTGCTCAGGCAGTTCATTTGGCAGACATGCCTATAGAAAAAAGATATAAGCGGGTATGGAGGCGAACATGTCTCCTGTTCTTCCGAGGCATGTTGTCGGTAGACATACAGGAGCGTTTCCATCTGGAACGCAAGGTTAAATGAACTTGACTCTTTGTGTAGACATAGCATAAGGATAAGGCCAGAGTGAGCGCTGATTCAAACAGGCAGGCATACAGGCAAAGGCAGTAATTTTTGAAGAAACGAGATAAAATAAAGCCAAAGTGACTTTTATCTCGCTTACTTACAAATTTGCCTGCGCCTGTCTGGCTGCTTGTCTGAATCCAGTCAAAATCACAAAATTTACAAACAATTTTCGTTAGCATTTCTTTTTTTGGCTGAGTTACTTTCTATTTATAAAAGCAATACTTTGTACTGACTCTCATATAGCGAATACAACAACCTCATCATCATAACTAGTTCTAAAATATGATACTTGCACACGGAATAGCACAGCTGAAAAATATGCTCTGAATTTTTTAAAAAATCACACAAGAATTTAAGGTGTACAAACTGTTTTATAATCGTCTCAAGTTTTGTTATGTTTTGTTTTGTGGCAAAATATTATTTTTTTTCAAGGTTTCTTATAATAAATATTTGATAAATGGCAAACCAATTATTTTCATCTATTGATTAGAATTTTAATTTTTTTTCAACATATCAAATACTACTGTATCCCCGATTGACAGCTAGTTGTCTCGATCATGTCATCAAAGATCGTCATGGCTGAGTGCTAACTGAAAAACAAATTTATGTGTCTATATGCTATAACCTTTTTGTTTTAGAGTGCTATATTTTGAGTATTGTTACACCTTACTTTGTTCTGAGAGCTGTGATGCTGAATTAGGCAATTTACTGCAGAATATATTGCTTCCAAATCAAGTTGTTCATCTTTAATATAGTCTGTCATAATCGAATTATGCTCGAACTCCACCTAAGCTCACATTTGCTAATTATTTAAAATTTTGTTCTGTTCATATTTGTTTACCATAAAATCATTTAGTGCAACATCATCATCGCCAAGTCCTCCAAAACCACCGCCACATTCATCATGATAAATCGCTGAATCATCATCAAAGTCACCATCTAGTAGCCCGAACTCATCAGATAAGTCAAAACGTTGAAGATCTCTCTGTGTATATGGAAAAATTCAAGGTATTTGTTATATTCCAAACACAAAAGTCAACCTCATTTTCTACTATAAAGTCTCTTATATCGGCCATGACAAGCTTAAATATAAAACTGAGCAACAACCATGCGATTTTCATTCTGACTTTACTCTGTACAGCTCTAAGTCAAGATAATGAATATAAAATTTCGGAACATAACTTAAACAACTGGTGCTGGTTTATTTTTTTTTTATTGTTTTATTATATAGATATTATCTCGCTTAATTGTTTACGTGACATTCATAATTGTAAACTTTTATACTTTTATGGCAATTATTACCTTCAAGTTCTAACTGAATATTGATTTGGGGCGGATTTGCGTGTGCTCATTTATGGCCTGAGAATCAATTTTTATTTTTCGAAGCAAATTACGTTACTATTTAAATATAAATAATTTAAAGAAGGTCGTTTTTGTGATGTTAAAAGCGTAAGTGCCTTTATTAAATCAACTACCGAAATAAATTTTAGTATGTAATTAAAATGGTGAGGAGTCCGTAGGCTAGGCCACCATGGTTTTTGATATTTATTATGTTAGTACGCCAGAAATTACGTCTCCCAACGCCTTCAGCGTGGCTTAAAAGTTATAATTTGCACAAATCATGTTTGTGCCAGACGCAGTCAAAACTTTCGTTTCAAAAAGTTTAGTGGCGTTTATTTGAAGTACTCATAAAAAGGTAATTTTCCATCCAAAGGTAAGAGAGCAATTGACTAAATTGTTTAATTGTACGTCTCCTCTCGTTATCCAAACGGGTTTCAAACATATTTCGAATAACAAAAACTTTTTAACTAAGATTGCCAAAGTTCGAAGGTTTGTAATTTTTCAAACGCCATGGATACACAAAATGTAGGAAAATCAAAAAAATTATAAGCAAATTTATTCTTAACGGCCGCAAGGGGTGAATATGTACCTCAGACCAAATTAAACTTAATTAAAGTTATCAAAAGTTACAAAAAATTACACTTGTCGCACCATCAATAAGTTTTCGAGAAACCCAAGTTGCTTGCATGGAACATAGAAGGAAGAAAAATGTATTAGTAGCGCTATAAACGATGAATTTTGGAAACTTAATCACCCCTGTGCACAGTGAATCGTGTAGTGCATGCTACCTGGACAAAATTAATTTTCTCACTTTGAGAAAATAGCTGCAAAAATTGATAAGAAATGATTTAAAAGAGATGGTATTAATAATTGCATTGAGTAATAAACTGTGTAAAACAGGTATATAGTTTTAAAAATTTCATTTTGATAATCATTTGAAATTAGTGCATTTCTCTTAACGAACGATATTCTTTTTGATTTTTTATTTCAGATTTCCCCAGAACAACTCACCTTTTTTTCGAGGACTCTACTTTGATATAAATAATTATAAACCCATTAATGTAAAATGAAATAAAAGCACTTTTTTGTACACTTTAACACACTTATTAAAATATGTGTTTTACATGTAAAATTTCAAAAATATCGCATTTTATTTTCTTATTTGAAAAAACTTATGAAAAAAGTCAAAATTTCGGCCATCACACGGGGATACTACCTGAAATTTTGTGCAAATTTTCGAAGTGCGAAAAAAACGCAAATCTCTTGAAGTTCGTTGATTCAAAATTCGATGCTGATAATGATTCTCTAAGATCCCTTAAAAATAAACTCACAAATTTTTCTAGCAAAATGGAAATAAAGTAGCGCGCTTGTGGGAATAGGAAGGAACGTTTGATAGAAAAAATGTACGGAACTTTTGAAGGAAGAAGTAATCTGCATTGCTTGAAGTAATATTTGTTTTTATTTTATGAGCTTATTCTTAATTTTTTAAAGTATTTTATTAGTATTTGTTTAATTAGTTTTGTTTTTTTGGTAATAGTTGGTACAACATTTTTTATATTTAAAATGGGCAAAATATATTAACCATCACGCATACTCACATTTAACACAAGGGGTTGTCCATAAACTACGTTACCAATTTAGGGGGGGGGGGGGTGGGGTTTTGAAATGCACTACGATAAGTAACGGTAGGGGGGGAGGTGTTTAGATATTGTAACGTTACCAAAAATTTAAAAATCGACGAAAAACCTCTAATTAATAACACAATCATTTTAAAAATTTTTAACCTTACATGTTTATGTTTGATCGTCTAAATTGATGGTTAACTTTTGTTTCAACGATTTCTTCCACCGCCTTTTCCCTCGACACAGGAACCTTTTGGTATTCCTTCACCATCTCAGCACACGTCTGAAAAATTTGGGTCTTTGCTTTTGCGACAGGCTTTGACGTATGACATGTACTGTCCTTCTCAGAAAGAAGAAATCGGTTCAAGGTCGTGTCCTACCTGCGGCTTGTATTTCGTTTTTAAAACTTCTATGAATTGTCATAAGTTTGTATTATATCGTTTACAATAAATCGGAATAAAACATACTATTTAAATAAATAAATTTTCAGAAAGCATTTACACAAAAACACAGAACTTGGTGCAGCTCGGGCGCAGCCTTTAAGGGTACTCTGTCAAAGACCAGGTGAATTTCTTTGCAAAAGAAATGAGGATTCACCTGAATGGGTCGACGTAGAATCCGATGAAAAATTCTATTTTGAAGAATCCTCAACAAAGCTACCAGCTTCTTCTATCCCAGTGATTGAGAGCATCGAATCTTGGATCGCAGATGGAATAGCTTTTACGGATGATATTAATTATTGACTTTTTCCCAATTGTTCCTTTAATATATCTAATCATACTAGTCACTAATACTAGTGAAAATTGTCAGAGCTAGTCAAAATATATAATCATTCGAATGAATTAATTTCATATGTCACGTTACTTTATGGGGGGGAGGGGTTTTGAAAAGCACTACGAAAAGTAACGCAGGGGGAGGGGGGTAAAAAAAACCGGAAAATCAGTAACGTAGTTTATGGACGACCCTCAAATGCTTTAGCCACCGGGAACAGCTTGAGTGCATTCATATGGCGTTTCGAATGTCTCGTCAATAAACTAGCTACGAATGTGCTTTCTGCATTTAAATTAATGCGCAAATGCATGTTACCAATCGCTATTGATACGAATGCCTAGAGTAAGAGCGCTAGCGGTTACGAACCTCTACGACAAAGAGAACAAGATAGGAAACTTCTGTGGGGAACCAAAGAGTAGTCTTCACTTATTGAAAACAGCTGCACAAACGCAACTGTGCAGAACTGACAACTCTTTACTACTGTTTGGATTTAGGTTCCGCTAACCGTTTAAAATATTAGGGCGTCCGTGGCATACTGATTACAGTGCGTGGTCGGTATGCTAAGAACCGTGTTGGCAAGGGTTTAATTCACTTCTGAGACAGAATGTTTATTCAATTCAATTAATCTGCCAACTAAAACTGCTCGAGAATCCGAGCCGTTCAGAGTCGGCATTACTTCTGTAGATTATGTAGATTACGTAGGTCTAGTTCTTCATCATTTGTGTTCTAACATTTAATAACACGCACAACACAATCAGAAGAGGATCGATAAAAGTCCTTGCAACGGCTTGAATTGTACTTTATTTCCGTAATGACCTGTCTTAATTTCCGCTGATCGATGTCAGCTCCAGAGATTACAATCATTAGTTGGCCAAAAGAAACTTCACAGTAATATGAAAGTGCTGTTATTATGTGCACAATTATGAGTAGTCGGTACCTAAATTTTTGCATAAGTTCATAATGTGGAATTTCTACGTGCAGCTGCAGCCATTTGTTAAAGAGAATATGAAGCTTGCCAATTTCAGTTTGATGGTCACTCGATTTTCAAGGAGTAGTAGTGTATACAGAGTAAATTAAGGTATCACAAAATAAGACACCATTTTTGATAAATCTTTTCAATTTTAGTTACTAAATTTTTGCATGTGCCTTTTTATGTTTAACAGCTCTAGTGACTGCTGAAATTCTTTGCATAATTGAAAGGATGTCAACAGAGCTGGTGCAAATACTATAGCTCCATTTACTCTGTATGTTGGAAGTTGACACCAAAAAATAATATCGTGCAGTCTGCAAGTCACAAATCTACTTAAGTCAAAAATTGAACTTTTTCGTTCGATTTAGTAAATATTAGTTTGACGAAGAGAAACGTAAAATAAAACAATACATCTTGGACCACTTTTAAGAAAAATCAACTTATTTTTCTAGAAAAAGAAAGAATATTTTTCGCGATCCAAGAAAAACGCGTTTAAAGATTGCGCTTAAAGTAGGTTTCTAGATCCTCAAGCGGAAAAAATTTTAATTTTTAACGATTTATTTTCAAGCCATTTTATTATATATCGTAGTCGGATTTATTTTAACATAATTTCTAGCTAGTAGTCAATATCTGTTTTGAAACTATTTTTGTAATATTTGTTTTGTATTTATATGCTAGAAGGCGCCAAAGTTGATTTCTTAAAAAAATGGAATATATGGCTTACATGTCAATAAACGAAACAAAACCAAACTAATTAAAAATTGGTCCACCCGATTAACTCATAGATTACCCGTCGACCATATTTTGAAGGACTCGAATGCATCCTCCTTTAATATCAAAATACAAAGACAAAATTATAAACACCATTTTTTTCGATTGTTTAGGACTATGTAATGGTTTAAATAAGAACTAAAAATATCAAACACGGCATAGTAACACCCCAGTGGGCATTTTAGAAAGTGCTCCGCAAAAGAAGGCATGCTAGCACTACTATTATTGGCGTCAATACACCTTCCATGATCACTGCATTGATGAGTACTTTTGTAAGACCTTCCTTTTGAAGGTTCTGATACTTTTCATATTATTTTATATGAAAAAATCACAAAAAATTCCAAAAAATTTTTAAATACACAGAACATTTTGAAAGAAAATTTAGATTAAAAATAAAACAAAAAAATTTTTTTTTCTGAGTTGGGTCTCGAACCCAATTTTAAATACTCAGAACAGTTTGTATAAAACTGTAGATTTTAAAAAAAAGCAAAAAAAAAAATTTTTTTTGTCCGAGTTGGGTCTCGAACCCGGGCCCCCGAAAGCTTACTTTCATTTGTATTGATGCAAAAAAGCAATTGGTTCTTAAAAACCACGGTAGACGAGTGGGTAAGATGTCGGACCGCCGCATGAGCGGTCCATGGTTCGAATCTGAGATTTTTAGTCGTTTTTTATTTCAAGTTGATATTTATATTGCTTCTCCTTCTAACGTGACTTCTCGAAAGAGCGCTTCTGGGTGGTCTCTTTTGAGCAATGAGAGCGGAAGGCCTGAGAAATTTTCCTAAAATCCATACGAAGGCCTGCTAGCAGCGCTGCCAATGCCTACTGGGACAAGCTAATTTAAAATGTTAATGTCTTTTAGAAATATTTTTATTAGACTACATATAAAGCATGCGTCGTTATTTAACGAAGTGAATTAAAACATATCTAAATTCGAAACACCGTCAACTGAAAACCTCCATTATTTGGAAATCACTTTGTTGTCATTCTGCTCACATATATTTTATTAACAAAATATTTTTTTTGACATTGCGTTGCCTTCAACATCAACAAATTTCCATTTCATAAGTTATAAAAGTCATATCTTTTCTCATTTCCCATCAAATATCAAAAAATCCCTGGGATGTTTTACAACTTGAGTATTTATAACTTGAATTAACTTCAACATATAAAATTTCATCTTGAATTGAATGAAATGAAATTTTAACTTTAGATATTAAAATATTTAATTTTGCAAGTTGTACAAAAAATCAAGCAAGCAAAAGTTATTGAAACTGCTCAAGATAACTCAAATTACAAAAAATGAATAAAACATCCCGAAGTATCCTAGGTGCCGACAAAAATTTTTAGAAATTAAAAAAATCGTTATGAATGTAGCATTGAAAAAATTAAAGAATATAATTTTGTCCAGATTGCTTGTTTTGCATTCAAGATAGATTCTGTTCTGTTCTGTTCTGAATGTGCTGTGTGGCCGCAACAGTCAAATAGTAAAGTATTATTTTTTTCTGAATAAGGAAATACAAAAAGCAAGTAACTAATATTCAAATAATTATTATGTACCTTTTCTACAAGATTTCTGAAGGAACAGTGTTTTTTTATGTAGAATAAAAATATATGTAATAATGTAACTCATGCGTATTTTTTTTAAGCACGTGGTCGATTTATATTATTTAAATTGTTAGATAATTTGATCCTTCTTCTTTTGTGTATGTCACACTATATTTTGAAAAATATAATATTAAATATATCTTAATTTATAAAAACATTGGTGCGTAAGTACGTCCCAGCATCACGGCCGTCCCACTGAAGCTTTTCACCTTGAATTAACACCGTATGTTCGTGTGGTGCTCCGGATGGTTTTTGTTTGTATTAGATCCCCTAAATGGCACTGGGGTAAAAAATTCTTATTTATGCATACATCTAGTCCAAATTCACACCATATTTTGTTTAAAAAAATAAGACAAAATTTGGACCTGGTAGGTGGTGCTGGGGTGGAGATATTTACGAAAATTTAATATTTATATACGCATAAAATCATCGGTGCGCATGCTTATGATCGCATATCTTTTAAATGGCTTTACTGATAGAGGTCATGAAACATAACATGACATATAAAACTTTTCCCATATTTATGGAAGACAGGAAGGATATATCTTTTAAAAATGAAAAAAAAATATTTTACAATTACTTTATTCGATATTTTAAGTTTCATTCTTTTTCATTTTTTGATTTTCATTTTGCAAAATAAATTATGTTTTTTAAAGAAGCACCTACAGCATATTTTTTTTTGTGCTGTGTATTGATCGTTTCATAAGGGTTAAATATAATATTCCTATAAATAGAACTGAACCGTCGCACACAGAACTAAAATTAAAAAAGCTGGCCAAATTAAAAAAAGTATAGCAGTGAGAGGACTGCCGACCGAAGCGAAAACCGAAGCGAAAACCGTGGCGGTCCTGCTACGGAGCGCCTTACTGCTATATAAGAATTTTTATGCTAATAGGGGGTTTCGGACTATGCTACATGTAGGATGGATTTGACAGGTCGGACGGACATGTAGGATGTGCGAAAGCTCATACTGCAGCCCGTCCTACATGCAGGATGAAATCAAAAAGTTTTAAAAGTTCCGCTCTGATCTTGTTCTTCTCTGTGCGTCCTTGTTTGTAGATTTCCTTGGTAATTGTTGTTGGCGCAGTTAGTCGGAAATTTTTTGTAGGTGTTGTGAATTCTAATCGTGTAGCTACAGTTGCCATATGAAATTAGAATTATTTTTGTTAACAGCTTATAACAATTTATTAAATTTTTTTTATACTACTGAAACTATTTCTTTTAAGCAAAAGTGTTACCATATCAAAAATACATATAATTAAAGTAATTTATTTAAATTATTTCATTATTGATTAATATAAAAAATTAAAGCTTATTTATATCAATTTATATCATAACACTAACACAATATACATGTTCACCATATCTTTATTGCGTTGTGTATTAAAAGTAGAATATTCTAAAATTAAGAAATATCTATAGCTTATAAATTATATATAATCCATATAAGAAATTAAGCTAAACAGTTTTAAAAAATAGAATGCTTAGGATAAGTAGACCTTAGTTATTCAATTACTACTGAAAATATTAATTATTTTGCAGGTTTAATACGTAATTGTTATTATTATATAAATATACATAAATATTCTTTAAATTTCCTCAATGAGTTAAATTGTTCATATATATGAACTATATATATGTAAATATGTAAATATATACATATATATATATATATGTATTTCCGATAAAGTAAAACTTTTACTAAAAACAAATAGATTTACCAATATTATATATACTCTTTAATTCATATGTATAAACTGTTTTCTAAATTAGTTCGATGTCATATGCTGACTGTAGCTACAAATAAACATACACAAAAAATTAAAGCTTACTGTACAACAATAACTACTTGGCAAATTTACAACAACAACGCAAAGAGAATTACAAGATCCCAGCGGTTGCGCAGCGTTAGAGGAGATGAACCGAATTGGCGGCGTAAAATATACAGCACTTTGCATGCTATATTTTCTGTTTGCCTGCTGTTTCGTTCATTTTTTTAATTTTTTAATAGTTTTTTAAGTTTACAATATTACAAGTTTACGAAATATGTTGCAAGTACAAGCTCTCGAATTAAATATGTCGCAAATTGATAAAATGCAAATTAAATAAAATATTTGCGCTAAAACACGACCGAAATGTCAAAATTTGTAATTGTCAAAATTTCATGGTCCATTTGACACACCAAAAAAGACAAATTTATTTCAACACACACAAAGTTTATTCAACTTGATATTTTCTATCCTACCACGACTGATTGCACACAGCCATAGTTGACAACTCTGAATATAAAATGCCGCAGTGGTGAAAATAAAAAGCCACTGACAAATACAACAAGTGTGAAAATTGTCAAACTTTGTTTGACGATATGTAATAAAATAAGAGCATGCATGTAATTATTTGAATGTTCAATATATGCCTTTATCACAACTTAAAGATTAAAATGTTAAAACACTCAATCCATACATTATTTTTCTTGTTTGCAAACGAAGTTCCAGCAGAAAAAAGGCAGAAAAAGAAGAAGATGGATCCATTTTTAAATCTTACCATGAAAAGCAGCTGTTTGAGTAAAAGCAAATTTTTCAAAAATGTTGACAAATACAACAACTGAAGAAATTGCCAAACTTTAAAGGCATATATATATAAATATAAACCGAATTAATAATAAGTTTCGGTTGCAAACATCTTATTGCAACCTAACTTAAGTATTTATATACTAACAAACAGATTATATGCATTAATTTCAGGAGTTGCCAAGTGATTTCTTTGTGAGCTTGCTGCCGAATGACGAATTCCTTGGAAAAATACGATGATGCAAACGAATGATTTACCCTCTACCAAAATCGTTCAACGCGCCTAAAGAAGTTTTCACTTAAAAAAAAACGAAAGTGGTCAAAAAATAAAAAAAAGTTTAGGTGTCTCTTTTAGGAAAATTAAACTTAATGGAAGGTAAAAAAATAACATAAAAATTGATCACGATGGCTTCTTTGTTTATAAGAGAAGTCAAAGAGGCAAACATTTAGCATTTTTTAGTTTTATGTTTTTATATTATTACAAAAAACCAAAAACTTTGTTTTTATGCCAGAAATGTTATTATGAACTATAAAAATTTAAGGGATAAAAAAAATTTTGTTATCCTAGGTAAAAACTTTACCAAAACCAAAAACTTTGTTTTTGTGCCATAAATGTTTGTCATGGTTTATAAAAAAATTTTTATAAAACAAAAAACTTTGTTTTTATGCCAGAAATGTTATTATGAACTGTAAAAATTTAAGGGATAAAAAAAAATTTTGTTATATTAGGTAAAAGCTTTACCAAAACCAAAAACTTTGTTTTTGTGCCATAAATGTTTGTCATGGTTTATAAAAAATTAAGGAGTAAAAAAACTTTTGTTATCCTAGGTAATGCGGATAATATAAAAACATGATTGAAAAATATGTTTTTTTAAATGTAAGATATAATTATCAATTTCTGAAATGTGTCAGCGAAGTACCTGAAGTAATGGTAAGTACAGTGTGCTGTAATGCATATTTTAAAGTATAGCGTTTCCACTTTTTTGTCAGTTAACGCCAAAAAGAAAAATAAAAATTCAGTTTAAAAACGGAAATATGGAAAAATAAATTAAATTATTTTTAAATATATGCATATTAATAATATTTTTCAGATCATAGTTTCTTGAAAACGGGACTTTACTTAAATTAAAAAAGTGGTTGACGTTTATGAAAAAACTAACCGCGTATTTGAGCTCTACTACCTTAAATTAGGTGAAAAAATATGCCATATAAACTTTTTTTCTCCTAACGGTTTTAGGAGTGAGCATGTATAGATACCATCAATTTTTGTTATTGGCTATTATTCTGGTTAATATAAGTCCCCTTCTTATTTTTATGCATATATAATGTGTTTATGAATTTTGGCCACCTTTTTTAATTTTTAACCAGTGTGCGTCGCACAGTGCACTTTTTCGACCAGATATTTGTTCAAAAATCGATAAATTTTGAATGAATAAGTAGTTTTGAACCTGGTGTTTTTAATATTATAAAAACCATTTATTTAGCTAATTATCTAAAGCAGTGTCGGGCAGCTTTGCACACTTCTACTTTCTCATCTTGAGTATGTATTAATAAGCGCTTTAAACTTCACACCGAAAACAAAGTAGATCTAAAGCGCTTTTTGCAGAAATCTTACTAGGCAGTATGGAATATTTTTTTGCTCGGATTTGTATTGCGAAATTAAATCAATAAGTAGTGGACGAAATGTCAAAAAGAAACAAACCGACAGACGAATAATGTTAAATACAGATAAGCAGACGGAAATGTAAAAAGGGCTGCTAATAGTAAAAAACAAATATCTTTTTTTATTGTGCATATGTTGCTTATTGTGTTTTGCCAAGGCTAAATTGACGTATTTGATATACGTATTTGGAACTGATCACTATCTGATATGATATGTGGACATGCCGCATTTAAATAATTGATTAATTTCTCCATCACATGCCCCACAATTACCTTATATTGGCCATGCAAATTATCGTAATGCCTTGTATGCATAATTTTTTAATTTTACCTCTTTGTTGCCGCGCCAAGCCATTATTTTCTAAAAAAAAATTTTTTTTCATGCATACTTCCAAAAATTTTGCATACCTACAATTTCATACAGTGTAATCTTACGTTATATCAGTGTCGATGCGCAATAATAGCTTAAGTCTTATTTCAAAGTTTCCAGAAATCTTGCTTCAAAGATTTCAATCGCCATATAAGTTATATGAAAGGTTCTTTTGTTTTTGCGTCATATCTTTGGTTAGGGTCATGCTAGAAGTTCCAGATTTTGTGTGTTCATAATGATATATACGTGGAACACAACTATATCAATAACTTAATTCAATCTTTAATCGATTTAAGCTATTATTGCTTATCGACACAAATATAATATAATATATTCAAGGAACACGCAAGCGCAGATCTTATCTGCTTAACATTCACTTGAACACTGAAGCTTTGATCGTTCTGTAAGTGAGATAAATATATATTTTACTGCACAAACCCAATCTCAAGTGTGCAAAGCTGCCCGACACTGATCTAAAGTAATTAAACTCATTTTCTGTTTGTTTGTTTTGGCCTTTATACAAATCTAAACGGCTCAACGGATATCGCTCAAACTAGGTATACGTATTAAGTGTATCTCAAATTAAAATGTTACATACTTAGTTTTTGCCACGCCCCTTCCGAAATTTTTCAACTAACGGTAATTATGTTATTATAATACTTTTACCATCGGAGTTTTTTGGGTATTTAATTTTAAAAAATTTCTGTTATTTTGACAACAAAAACACTTACATTTATTCAAAATTGTATAAATTTTCAGTACAACGACTTTTTCATAAAGCATCGTTACCTAAAAAGGAGAAAAAACGACATAAAAATCAATGTTTGGTCTTTCGATGCAAATATCTCCGCTTTCCATTTTGTTCCAAAATTTCAATAAAATCAATAAAAGAATTTCAATAAAAAATCAATCAAAATTTCAATAAAAGTGTATATATATTTTATTATTATTTCAAAAAAGTAGTTGTTTTTTTTTCTTAGTCCAATAGAAAAAAAAATGCCTGATCATTAATTGATTGTAGAGAAAAATGTTTTTCAAGAATTTTGTAGGAAATTTAATGCTCTACAAAACAGGTCTCATATATTTTTTCCGTAAACCTCAACATTTGAATGATATTGAAGATTCAAGTTTGATTATTTTAAGACGAATTTAATTTTAGTTTATGAATTTTATAACTCGATAATAAATGACTATAATAAAATGCGCAACACAAATTTTTGTAGGAAATTAACTTCTCTATAAAAATGGTATTAGATGTTTTGCGTTCAAAAAATTAAGCGTTCAAAAGATATTCATCATCAAACTTTCATGTCTACTGATTTTAAGAGTTTTTGATTAGATAATCGAAAAATTTCAATTTATTTTATGAATTTCATGCAAATTTAATTTTTGTCATTAATATAATTATTATTGTAGTTTTATTTTCAAAATTAAAAAAAAATCACTTTTTGATGATACCATTCCATTGAACATAAAGAAGAATATTGTCGAAGCTGTTAAGACTCGCGAAAGTACATATTCTACAGCAAGAAGATTTATAATTGATAAAACAATTTCGATTCAATTCTGCAAAAAAACATAAGTGACTTTGTTTCTAAGAAGTCATTGAAACTTTTTGAGCTCTTTGATCTGCCGTATGATTTTCTTGACAAAAATATTGATTTATGGTCTACTGATGACAGTTATAGTTGTTAATGATGCTGCAGAGCTATGTGTCGCATTAGTAAGTGAATATAACCAAAGCTTAACAAAAAGCGAAGAGCAATTTCGATTTTTATTGCAAATTGTTAAAAAGCATCAAAAAATTACCCTACTTGCAACAAAAAATTATTTGAAAATTAATAACTCATTTGAAATAAAAAACTTTTTATAACTTATTTGAAAGTTTTTTACTCTAAAAATTAAACACATCATAATATATTCATAATGAAAATTTTGCTTTTCATTATAAAATAATTCTTCATTAAAAAATAATTAACTAAGCTATATATAGTATACAATTTATTTTTTAAATGTAGACAAAGATACTTACACATAAAAAAAACTTGAAACTGAAGTTTCTCAGTTGATAAAAACTAAAGTTCTTGTAAATTTTCTCAAAACTTATAAATTTAATTGAAATTGTTCAATTATTTAATCAAAAACTCTTAAAATCAAATCAGAAAAAAATTTTTCCATCTTTTTCTATTAGATATGAGCGAGGCGTTATATGTTTTTCTAAAATTTTTGCAGGTTCCCATGATTTGTTGTCTTTTACCCATAATTTTTTTCTCTTTTTAAATTCAGGTTTCGTTTTTGTATTTTTATCATGGTTTTGTTTGTTTTTCATATTATTGTGGTTTAAGATTGGTTTTATTTTGTCGCATACTTTACAGTTTTTTAAAAAAAATTCCTTACCAGGAACCAACGTTCTAGTTTGCTTACCTGAACTGAACTGAACTGAAATTCCCATCGTATAAAGTTAAAAAAAATCCCATCGCAATAAAAAAAAAACACAAAAAATTCCACGGACATCTAAAATAACCACGAAAATTCCACGCATATAAAAAAAACACGAAAAATCCCATTTGTATATAAAAAAAAACACGATAAATCCCTCTTGTATTAAAAAAAACCAAAAACAACAAAAAAACATAACAAAATGTCAAACATGAAATAAAACATTAAAACAATTAAAAAAAACAACTAGTATATTTCGTCGTCTGTGTTTTAATTAGTCTTTTAGTAATAATATTAGAAAAAAATATTTGTTTAATCTGCCTTAAACCTGTATAAAGTTTAAAAAAAGAGTTCCAAATTAGGTTTCAGTCTTTAAAAAGCAAAACACAATCACGAAATTCTTATCTTTTAAACAATTATTGCTCAGTAATTATTGCGCATCAAAAGCGAAATTCTATTCGACTGAAAATTCGATGAACAACGAACATTTCGACAGGGTTTGTTCGATAACCAGCGAAGATTACGTCGAAAGCAACTCGTAATAAGGCCCAATCACAAATCAGTTTTATGATATACGAATTTTGTATACTGATAAAAAAAGAAAAAAAAATTCACTGAAACATATTTCCCAATGAATGTAATTATGTCAAGAGTGAAAGAATTTCCCACCAAACCAAAGTAACCAAAATCTTAACGAATTCGTTGCGAAAATAATATAGATGGGCTGAGACGATTTTAACAATGAACAAAATATGAAAAATCTATACTGTTATATATATACTTATATTTATACATATTTTAACTAAAAAATAAAAATGTAACAGCTTCTGTAACAGCTCTGTGTCTCTCATGAATAGTTATCTTTCCAATAGAGTACAGAGGGTGAAGATTGGCGAACATTTTTCGAAATATTCGCCTGTTTGCAGCGGAGTGCCACAAGGCTCTGTTCTTGGGCCTCTTCTATTCTCAATTTTCGTCAATGATATTTTCAGCGTATGTAAATATTCATCCATGCATGATTATACTGATGATATTCAGTTACATTTCTCTTGTAGAGCTGGTCTTATGGAAGACCTAGTATATAGGCTAAATGAGGATCTGCGCAAAATAGATCACTGGGCTTTTAGTAATGGCCTTCAGCTCAATGCATCTAAGTCTTTTGTGTTGCCCATCAGTAAAAACAGTGTTTTTTTTAAGATATACCGGACCTGATTTTAGGTGGCAATAAGCTTTGCTATCGTAAGTAAAATTAAAAATCTTGGGTTTCACATTAATTCTGCGTTAACTTGCATTGACCACATCAACAGTGTTGTTAGAAAGATTTACTTCATCTTACGTAACCTCAGGGTTTCAGCGGAATTTACGCCTGTTGAAATGAAACGTAAACTTGTTGTTCAACTTTTGCTTCCTATAATAACTTATGCAGAATGTGTCTATAGTAAGTTAGATTCGAGATCTCAATTAAAATTAAATTTAGCATTCAATCAAATCACACGATATGTTTATGGGCTACGCAAATTTGACCATATTTCACAGTTCAAAAAAAGGATCCTTGAATATGATATTATAAGCTATCTATATGCTAGAAATTGTATTTTCCTGCATAAAATAATGATGTGTAAAACACCTAATTACTTGTTTGAAAAAAATTCAATTTGGTCAATCAACAAGAAGTTGCATGCTAACTCCACTAAGCTTTAACTATCTTAACTCTACAAGAATGTTTTTTATTAATGCCACTCGATTGTGGAATTCCTTACCAAGCCATGTAAGATGTATTAGGGAGACGAAAAAGTTTAGGCATGCAGTATTTCAATATTTTTCGAGTCATTAAATATTTTTAGCCAGTTTTCTACTATTTCTTCTTCTCCAACTTCTTTATATTTCTTTTTTTTTCTGCTGCACTCTGTTTTAATTCACTTTATCTCTATTTATTAATTAAGGAAACTTTAAACTAATAATAGCTATCTATTAAGTTCAAATTAAGAATAATATATACTTTTTAATTAAAATGTTTTTATCTTTCAATTATCGCTAAGCATAAATTGTTGTACCTATTGTGAAACTGTACATTAAAAGAACTGAGTTCTTATTGTACTATGGATAAACAAATAAAATAAATAAATAAAAAAAAACAAAAAAAAATTCCACAAAAAAAAATTCCACGTGAATTAAAAAAAACCACACTCAATTAAAAATTCCCATGGGAATTCCCATTACTCACGGCAATTAAAAATAACCACAAATGGGATTTTTCTCACAAAGGTGGCAACCGTGATCAGAGTACTTTCTTTAAAACAATACCGATTAAAACTTATAAATTTATGTCACCTATTTAAGTGATTTAAAATGGAAAGTTTCCTAAATTGCGTTTATTTTTAGCATTCGTTTCGTAACAATAAAAACTTCAACACACAAAACTATTACAAGTCCATCTACACCATAGGGAGTGGTACATGCGGCAACGGATTACATTGCTGAGCAAAACTTTTGGCCAAATTGCAATTACGTTCGTTTCTCCACATCCTCGAAGGGCAGTGTAGATAAGTTTCCGCATTAACACAACCAAAGACCATGCTAGCATATGGTGTACAGCCCTCAGGAAGTATGGCATACATCTTGATACCCACAGACTGCATGTGACCGTTAACTGGAGCAACAATAAAAGTAAAACAACGAAAGAGTAGCATAGAAATTAAAACAGAATGTCAAGTTGGCCCAAATTAAACAAACAAATGCATAACCTACTATTCTGCAAACAAGTCTCGAAGGATTTGATGATTTGGGGCACAATATCTTTGTCGCGCTCGCTAACATTGTTTTGCAGGAACTGACGCACATTCGACAATTCTATTCCACCGTTGACCATAGCGCCCGTCTCGCGGTAAATACAATCTGGATAACACTAAAGGAGGCATGAAGAAAGATTTTTTATTTTATGAATATATGTATCTAAATGAAGTTTGTGCTGTCAACTTGTCTGTGTCACACGATATGAATGCTAAACGAAATTTACCACATGTGCGTATGCCGGATAGTTTTCAGCCTTGTCCGTCCTCATGGCATTTACATATTTGTCACATTTCTCTGGTGCACTGCCGAGATTTAATTCGGGTGTTCGACAGCAAGAGTTCACATCCTGACGATGACATTTTGTAAAATTTGAAATGACAGCTCAATGAATAGAAAGATACGTCGAGGTATTATGGACATTAAATTAGCAACAATATGTGTATACTTACAAAATTTGAAAAATTGGGTGGTTGTGTGCAATTAAATGGTACAGCATGCGACTTCACCTGGAAGAGAGAAAGAAAAGGGTAACATTTTTCAATGGCCACGAAAAATGGAACATATTTCCACCCAAAACAAAAACTTATATTCTAATCAAAGTTTGTGGAAAAACAGAAGTACACAGAAAAAATACCATTAAGAATTCCACAGAATTCTGTTATCTGGCTGATTTTTAGCGATTGCTTTGCAATCTTGTAGAGCCGTCACTTTTAGAGCATTTTTTCCCCAGATATTTTCAGGAAATGTTTTTTGAAATATTGAAGAGATTTCACCTACGCAAAACTTGAAACCATTTAAAATCTTATTTATTATAGTCACACCTTAATTCAAGTATATATTTCAAGACTCTACTTTTTTCGTATCAGATGAATAAATGAGTCCTACGAAATTATGATAACTACCGTTAAGACGTTTTTAAACATCTATTATAATTTGGAGTACTGAAATATAAAAAATATGCTTGAATCTTTCAAACGTATATTTACATTGTACTATTTATTATTTTATTGGTCAACGGAAGACCACATTATGTTTCTACCCTACATGAACTTTTGTAAAACTAATAACTTGCAAAATTAACAATAGCGCTTGCACTCAATTTAATTTTGTATCTGATTTTATTAAAAAAAACCTTTGATATTTTATTAAAGATATCCGGATTTTGTAGAAGTTTGGTATTTTTTCATGCGCCTATTTTTAATTGACTAAGCTTTTTGAATAAGTTTATTTATATATTTTGTTGCTAAGCCTTTGCAGACCTTAAAGCAATTTGCAACTAAAATCAACGAATTAATTACAATTAAGAGTAAATTTAAAACAGTCTTTAAAGTTAGCTTTAAAGCTAACCTTCTTGTTGTTTTTTTTTTGTTCGTAATTTTTTTAATTTTATTTTTTAAAGGTTTTTATCAACAGAAAAGTGTGTATTGCTTCTGTTTCAATTGTGTTTTGAGAGGCACATTTGGAAGGCGAATAGGTCACAATGCTTCTTTGAGAGTGTCAAAAGCAATCATTTCTAAAAAGATACATTATTTAATTCAGAAAAGTTTATATTCACAAAGTAAGTAATACCGTTAACGCAAGTTAACAAATTCAAACTTATTTTTGAATCGTTTCATATAAATTTGTTCACATACCGAGTATCGAATCAATTTATAAGTTTAAAAAATTTTATTTCTCTGAAAAAATTTAAAACACCACATCATCATCGTTTACCACAAAACACTATCAAACATTCAAAAACTTTCGTCTTTAATAACTTAAGTATGTATTTTGTAGATGAAACTTACAACGGAAGCTGATAGTAAAATAAAAGTCAACCACAGTACTTTGCACATATTGCTTAAGTAACCAATAATATAAAAATAAAATAAAAAATAAAAAATTTTAAAATATCACAAAATTTGCAGCTTAAAAATTGTTCTCTTGCACTAGATTTTATAAAAACTGGATAAAATGGAGTAACCATCTTTTTATATGAAACTCGTTTTATTAGTTGCCTAGAAATGTAATTTAAATATATCCACATGGTGATAATAATTCAATTGTCATTAATGGTCATCATGATAAGTTTATGATAACCACTTCAGTGTGAATTTAACGCTTGATGAAACACTCAGCTACATGAATCTATTTTATTTTTAGTCCATTTCTAGATCATTTTAAAGGTGATCTAGTCGACCATAGAAAAAGGTCATTATTTGGCCTAAAATGTTGTTGATTATATACATTTAAAAATTGCGACAAACGCTTATGTGATATTAAATGCATCGAACCAAAGCTGCCAAATAGTCCGCAACGAATGTTATCTTCTTAGTTCTAAAGTCAGTGCATTCTATTTTGATGATAATGTGCAAAAGCATTATACCAAGGTTACGTTTGAAAAACATCATTACTCTTACAGAATTTTTGTACGAAAAATGTATAGACCAATTTATTTAGATGAAAATTTTTACATTATTATACTTATACAGAATTCAATTATAAGGTGATGTTTGATTGGCGATTGCCAAGTCCAAAGCGTCGCATTTAATGTATGAAAGTTTGTGAAGTCAAAAATGACGTAGTACTTTTTTTAATTTTTTTTTTAAGTCAATGAACAAAAAATTCTTACAGACTACAAAAGATACTTCATATATTATAGAACTATACATATATTTATAAATACAATTATATACTTATTAAAATATAAAAGTTTATAATATTTTCACATTTCAATAATAATTATTTAAGGAAGTCTTAAGAGAAATTTTCGAATTAGCAAAATCTATATTGAAGTATAGCTAGCATACAATTATTAAACTCCAGTATAGATCTACACATAGACGAGTTTAAAGCATAATTGGTTCTACACATACCCAAATAAAACACGTCAAAGTGTCGTTAAGTTCTTTGTTGGAACATTAGAATTTATAATTTCAAGTAAGTCAGGGCAATCAACCGTACCTACACACTAAGAAATTTCGAAAATAAATTCACACCGGTGAGCGGATATTTACATTTTTTACACCGAACGGTGTTAATTTACACCACCTATTCAGTGTGAAATGACGAATTTATCCGATCGGTGTGAAATAAGAAAAAAAAAGCAAAGAAGAAAAGCAATATTGAAATCACATTCTCATTGATAAACAAGTTAAAAATTTAAATTTCTCAATATTATTTGTTCAATTTATTTTTGTAAGTCTTGATTAAAGATTTAAATGTAATTTTTGGCACCACGAAATGGACCCCAACAAAATAAATAAGCCCCAGAAAATGTAAATACATTTAAGGCTGTTACTTCAATTGAAATATCTCCCAATTTTCGGAGACTGTCTCATAAATTTTGGGAAATATTTCATTTTTTGTTTGGGTCTTATTTCATTACGAAATAAAGCCCAATGAAATAAGCCCCAATCAAGTTTTATTTGAGGCTGATTTCATTTGACAATTAATAAATTTAATGACAGTTTAATAAAAATTTAAAAAAAAAAATCCTTTCGATGTTAAAAATTACACCATTCGGTGTTAAAAAAAGTATAGCAGTGAGGGGACTGCCGACCGAAGCAAAAACCTATATATAAAATATTAATATTTCCTGGAAGACGTTGTCCTGCCTCGGCCGCCTTACTGCTATATAAGAATTTTCATGCTAATATAGGGTTTCGGTTTGACAGGTCGGATGGACATGTAGGAATGTGCGAAAGCTCATACTGCAGCTCATACAACATGTAGGATGAAAATCAAAAAGTTCTAAAAGTACCGCCATGATCTTGTTCTTCTCTGTGCGTCCATGTTTGTAGATTTCCTTGGTAATTGTTGTTGGCGGACTTAAACTATTTATTTTAAGCAAAAGTATTACCATATCAAAAATACATATAATTTAAGGTATTTATTTAAATTATTTCATTATTGAATTAATATAAGAAATTAAAGCTTATTTATATATATTTATATCATGACACTAACACAACATACATGTTCACCATTTCTATATTGCGTTGTGTATTAAAAATAGAATATTATAAAATTAAGAAATATCTATAGCATATAAATTATATATAATTCATGTAAGAAATTAGTGCTAAACAGTTTAAAAAATAGAATGCATAGGATAAGCAGACTTTAGTTATCCCATTAATACTGAAAATATTAATTATTTTGCTGGTTTATTACGTAATTGTTATTATATAAATATACATAAATACTCTTTAAATTTCCTCAATGAGTTAAATTGTTCATATATATGAACTATATATGTATGTATGTATATATATATATATATATATATATATATATATATATATGTATGTATTTCCGATACGGTAACACTTTTACTAAAAACAAATAGATTTACCAATATTATATATAGTCTTTAATTTATATGTATAAACTGTTTTCTAAATTCGTTCGATGTCATATGCTGACTGCAGCTACAAATAAACATCTACAAAAAATTAAAGCTTACTGTACAAAAATAACTACTTAGCAAATTAACAACAACAACGCAAAGAGAATGACAAGATCCCAGCGGTTGCGCAGCTTTAGAGGGGATGAACCGAATTTGCGGCGTAAAATATACAGTACTTTGCATGCTATATTTTCTGTTTGCCTGCTAGCAAGATCTGAAATGGAAAGAGGCATTAAAAGAGACTTCAGAGCTAGTCGCTCTGCTGCTGAAATAAATTGAAATTTAAATTTTTCATATTTGTATTTTGTTTGACTGTCGTGAAGTCTCTTTTAATGCCTCCACTTTAGATCTTGCTAGCAGGCAAACAGAAAAAATAGCAAATAATTGTTGTTGTGCAGTTAGCCTTAATTTTTTTGTAGATGTTATTTGGTAGCTACAGTCGGCATATGACAATCGAAGTATTTTTATAACGCTTTATATATATGTATATACATAAAAACACTTACAAAAAAAACCTGCAAAATAAATTTATATTTACAGTTGTAATTGAATTACTACAGTCTGCTTATCATAAGCGTTCTATTTCTTACCGCCTAATATTGTAAATCAAAAACGCAAACAAACGACAAGTAAGACACGAGAAGCAACACCTTTTTTATACAAAATTATATTGCTTCTCGTGTCTTGCTTGTCGTTGGTTTGCGTTTTTAATTTACAACACTAGGCGGTTAAACTGTCTACGTACATTTATAATATTAAAATATATATTAAATTATGTACTTTATCTATTTCTTATACATTCTTATTTAAATACACAACACAAACTATATATAGCGTGCATGTATATTGTGTTATTATATAAAAAGATATAAAAAAGATTTAAATTTTTAAATTAATTCAATAATGAAATAATATAAAAAAATGATATGAATTATGTGTATATATTTTTGACATGGTAGTACATTTAGTTAAAAGAAATAGTTTCAGCCATTTATACAAAATTTCAAAAATTGATTTAAACTCTTATCTTAAATAAATCAGTTGTCATATCCCGACTGTAGCTAAAAAAGTAAAAAAAAAATTTCAGCTAACTGTACAACAACAATTACATTTCAAATCTACATCAACAACGCAGTGAGAATGGAAAGGTTCACTGTGGTTGCGCAACGTTAGAGGGGATGAACGAATCGGCGTCAGAAAATAAACCGCATTTTGCTTGCTATGCTTTCTGTTTGCCTGGTAGCAAAATCTCAAGTGGTGGAATGGCGAAATTAGACAAGGTACTGTTAAAGCGGAAAGCCGGTGACCGAAACTGTCAAAACGAAGTTGACATTTCATACAAAATATGCAACCAATGAGAATGCAATATGAAAGCAAAAATTGGCCAAAATGACTGAGTTTGACAGTTATGGTCACTAAGAAAGAGAACACATTCAGCCCTAACACTACCTTGTCTAGTTGTACTATGAGTGGTGGCATCAAAAGGGCTTTCACGGCCAGTCAAACAAGAACCAAATATCAAAAATTTTAAATTTATTTTATTTTATTTTAACATACAGCAGCTCTACATATACATTGAAAAAGCTATATCATTCAATGTTTCGTAGCGTAGCAAAGGGAGGGGAAAAAACGATGCGTCAGCAGAGGAACTTATTGATGGTTGCTTGCTACATTTGCTGAGCGCCTTGTAGTCAAGATCCAAGAGCGTCATTTAAAAACCTACTCGTTGTCTGTATTGATGACGAGAGTTACTCGCAAAATGAAGATGAGGATGACGCAAATCAAACATTTACCCTCTACCAAAATCGTTCAACGAGCCTAAAGAAGTTTTCATTTCAAAAAAATAACGAAAGTGCTTGAGTTTATGTGTGCGTGGGCCAACGATATCACCATTGGTGGCACTTGGAGGACGTTCGCCAGCAAAGAAAGCCAATTTAACTTTGCTGCACTTGCTGGTGCACCGGGAGATCGTTGGCCCACACACACTCACACACAAACTCAAACACTTTCGTTATTTTTTTTATTATTTTGTTATTTTTTAAGTTTTTTAAGTTTTTTAATTTTACAATATTACAAGTTTACGAAATAAGTTGCAAGTACAAGCACTCGACTGAAATATGTAGCAAATTGAATAAAATACAAATTAAATAAAATATTTGCGCTAAGACACGATCGAAATGTGAAACGTCAAAATTTGCAATTGTCAAAATTTAATCGTCCATATGACACAGCAAAAAATACAAATTTATTTCAACACACACAAATTTTATTCAAGCTGATATTTTCTATCCTACCACGATTGAAAAGTTTCCTTTTGACACTTACCCTTTACACGGAGATTACACGAGACAGTACTGTTAAGACAGTCGCAACACATTCACAAATTTTTACCCACGCACACTAACTTTTGCTACTGTCTGCTCTACTGTCTTAAGTTTTTTGTAGACGGTTGGCGGGACAGTAGCTAGGAGAGTAGAATGATATTTAGCATATCAAGTGACAGAATACGTGAAAATTTAATAGAATTAATGGAAAATTTGCAATACTTTGGCGTAGTCGTAGTTTTAACAAAAATTTTATTCATAAAATAGAAATTTTTTACTATTTTGTCTATTGTCTTGCCAACTGTCTTACCAACTGTCTGTACTCTTTTTCACAGACACAACGTTTGACAATTAAATCGTATTTTTCACTGTCTTAACAGTACTGTCTCGTGTAACCCCCGTGCTATGAAAAAATTTATTAATAAAACAATGATAGTTGACAAATCTGTAAATAAAATGCCGCAGTGGTGAAAATAAAAAGCCACTGACAAATACAATTGTTATATACTAACAAACAGATTATATGCATTAATTTCAGGAGTTGCCAAGAATTTCTTTGTGAGATTACGGCCGATTAAGAACAGGAGACGATAGTTGTTGATATTTTTATGCACAAATACATGCAAACATTTTTTGAGGTTATGTTTTCTAATTTTCCTAATTTTTATGTTTTCTAATTTTCCTCGGAAAAATACGATGACGCAAACCAAAGATTTACCCTCTACCAAAATCGTTCAACGCGCCTAAAGAAGTTTTCACTTCAAAAATTATCATTTTGCGTTATCATTTTATTATCATTTTATTATAAAAATTATCATTTTATCGTTTTGCGTATTATAAATAAACATCTAACAGGGTACAAAACAAACATCCTCTCTGATATTTACTTTTTTACACCGTTCAGTGTGAAACAAATATGCTCTTTCGGATATTAAATTCTAACATTTTAACACGGTGTTTTTAACACCGAATGGTGTAGGACTCCCTGGAACACTGATCGGTGCAAAAATTCTATACAAATTTTTAAGTGTGTACTACAATATCATAAATAAACATAAGCGATAAAATGGTTCTTCTATGTTGAAGAGTTTTTAGTTCTAATTGACTGCAACGATCATTATATGATGGAATCAGATGTAGAGAACTATTGGCTTTATAAACAAACCTCGTAAACGCTTTTGTACTCGTTCGAGGCGCAGTGTGTGAGATGCATAGAAAGTATTCCACACAAAAGAGGCATATTCTATCTTCGATCTCACGATAGAGGTATAGAGACACTTCAACGGGTCATTAAAATTTGAAGCATTCCGTCTTACTAACGCAAGTACAGAATATGCTTTAGGAATAATACTACTTAGATGTGAAATGAAAATAAATCTAGAATCAAAAATAACTCCAAGATCTTTTATTTCGCTAACATATTTCAGTGGCTAGTTATCCAAATGATATGATGTTTTCAATGGTACGAATGACTTTGTAAGGGTAGAAAACATACATATTTCGCAATTAAGAAAGAGAGAGTTTTAAGAGCTCCAAGCAAGGATGGTATTTAAGTCGAATTGCGATAGCGAGGCATCAGACAAGGATTTAACTTTTAGAAAATTTTTTAAATCATTCGCATATAACAGACACTGGACATTTTTTGCATTGAACCTTATATCATTGATAAATAAATTAAAAAGAAGGGGTCCTAAAATACTTCCCTGAGGAACACCCGAAGAAGCCACGAACGGCCTTGAGATTCCATTTTCAAAGTATATATCCCACATTAGCAACGCAGCAAGCAGCACTATAACACAGAACCATGGTGTAATTATCCAGATGGAAGCAATTTTTTCAAGTCTCTCACAAAAATGAACACTAGCCTTGTCAAAAACAGCTGATGGCAAATTTGATAAAGTGATAGTTTGTGAAAGTGTTTGCTTTGGAATTTTATGTATTTGCCAAGACCTTCAACTAGCTTAGCTTAATCTGTCGACGTGTTTCAAGCTAATAGTCTTGCTGTAATAGACTAACCTTCTACCTCCGAGCCTAATTAATACCAACAACTTGCGACAAAAGCAAGCAATGGATTTGCTGCTGCTGCTACTATAAAAGCTGCTGCTCGATTTCCTTACATATCAGATCTTCTTTTGCACACAATTTCCTATCGCGTGCTATTTAAGCTTTTTGATTAACTTCAGCTTGTATTGAAAACATATATTATTTAACAATCAGTATAAGCAGTTGAACGATTTCACTGACGTTTATCTCAAAAACTGGTGAATCTAGAAAAAAAAGTAATAATAGTTTTGAAATTAGCGCACCAAGATTAGTGGAAAATAATACAAATATTGCTGGGAAAATCCAATAATAAAAATTTTGTCCCCCTGAGTTATTCAAGTAATTTGAGGTGAATACCCTTATTAAACTGAAAATGTTTTGGATAAAACAAAAAAATCTTAACTGTTTTCTTATACCAAATGGAATTTCATATGAAAATATTAACAAAAAATTTTTTTTTTCTTTCATGCACTTGTGCAAACTTTAAGCCGTGTGCGCACGGGTTTATATGCATTCGATCTTGCTAAAATTTTTCACGAATTTTTTTATCATCAATTTCAACAGTTTGAGCCAGTGTTCGGACTTTACTACAATTACAGTATATCTACTGCGCTTTTTGGCAACATTTCATGTTCTACTGTGTCACTGCGGTTTTTCAAATCTACTGCGATTTATTCGCAACAAACACTTCTATGGTTATTTTTGCAAAATGTAAGCATTGATGTTGATTAAAAATGTGGAGTTTCAGGAGTCCATTACATCTGTATACTGTGGTCTTAGCGTTCAAACAGAAGAAAGTAATTTGTTAGATGAAGCTTTCATTGCGACAAAATAAAATTTTTTATAGTTTTACATAAGGTTTTTTGACCGAATTAAGAACTGATTTGCTTTTAACGACCGTGATTGAATTTTTCTACAGCAAATATATTTTGAATCAGTTAAAAATATGTTCTGCAACATGCCAATATATATAGTATATAGTATATAGTTATACATACAAAGAGGGAAAACCTATGGACTCACTACATAAATTTATGTACTCATACATAAATTTCTGCACACATAAATTTGGTGATTGTCTTGCACTAAGTACATGTTGAAATATGTATTGACTACATAAATCTTTTAAACAGTACTGCATGTAGTCAATAAAGATTTTTATGTACTCATCACAAAATTATGTGTCGTGAATGAATAGATAGATGTACGTGGTGGGTATATTCACACTATGCTCATTAAAAAGTTATTGTTAATAATTTTATGTAATGAGTATAGTTCTGATGTATGTAGTAAATAAATTATTGACCAATTGCATAAAATATTAAATAACTGTATGTAGTGAGTGCATATATAATGAACCTATTACATAAATATTAACTTTTTGTAATGAGTACGTAAATTGACCCATTACATAAAATAATAAATAATTGTAGGCAATGAGTACAGTTCCGATGTACGTAGTATAAAGATTATTTACTAATTGCATAAAATAAAAAATTTGTGTATGTAATGAGTAGAATTCCCATGTACCTAGTACATAGATTATTGACCCATTACAAAAATGTATGTACAGCATATTTGTAAAGTCACACATGACTTCATTTTACTAAGTAAATAAATTGATACATAACCAGTATACGCTCACTTTACCCAGTAGATATAGCTCTCGTTGCGTTCCCATACAAGATGAAGTACATAGATTTTACATAGATGTCTCTGTACTATCTACATAACTTTTTCCCTTAGTGTATATTTGTATGTACAGCGTGAATCAAAGTAACTGTCGCACCTACAGTAATAACAGTTACACAAAAAGAAACAACACTGGAAAACAAATGTTGACTTTTTACGACTCTGCCAGTAATTGACAACCTATTTTATGAACAGTTCCAAAAGTTTTGTCAATTTTTTTCTACTTATAATCATTGAATCAACACGAAAATATTTTGAAATCATATGAGATGGCACGTAGAATACAGATAGTATTTTTCGACGAAAAAAATCTTCTTGTTACAAGTAAGCCACAGCTCGCAAAATAATATAGTGTTAGCAGCTAGCATGGCAGATATTCCTTAAAAAAAAAGAGCCATTGAAAGATTTCAAATGTCTCGTCAGTTATGCTTTCTCCGAAAAATTCAAATTGCCCTTTATTTTCATCAAAAAAGGCGTTAAAATAATTCTGAATATTACTTAGAACAAGTTTTGAAGAACCATCTTATGCCGCATGCCAAGCAAATTTACGGAGAAGGTCATTTTTGTTTTCAGCAAGATTCTGCTCCAGCACACAAGGCAGAAGTCGTTCAAAGTTAGTGCGGAGCAAATTTGCCATTTTTTATTTCTGTAGACGAATGGCCTCCGTCATCTCCTGACCTAAACCCCCTGGACTTTTCTATTTGATGTTTAATGTTGAGCAAATTAACGAACATAAAAAACATGACGGAAATTGAATTTGAGCGATGATTAATAAAAATATGGGATGATATTCCAGAAAACCAGGTGCGTGCCACATGCTCGTCTTTCACAAATCTTTTAAAATTGTTAAACAAAATGAAACGCGAAAGATTTGAATTGAATGGTGAGGAGTTGTATAGGATGCTTAAAATAAAAAATAAAAATTGTTGTTTAAGAAAATTTACACAGTGCTTTTGATTTATGGCATAAAACAAGTGCGACAGTTACTTTGATTCACGCTGTATATCGTCGTTGGGCGTGCAATAACGCGTATCCGTCACTTGCACATAAGCACATAAGGTAAAAGTAAAACTTTACATCAGTGCAGAAAAATTGATTTTATTTTAAGCTATTGAATGGATTTTCAACTGAACTAAAAATTTATTGAAATAAGATATTTGCTTTGTTTTCAAGTAAGCATTTAACGCACAATCAAAATGAATAAATAAATAATGAATGATCAAAATGCAATGAATTTTGGCCTTTTTGCAATATACGCTGTGTTGCAAGTGGTGAATATGCGGTATTGCACGCGCAACGACGATATTCTGTTATTAGTAGTAAATGTACGTATATGATTGTAAATAAAAACAAAAACAAAAAAACTACTCCGAAAAAATCGTTTAACTGCGTTTTTTAAAATTTACTGCGATTTCAGAATTTTTAAGTCTGAACTTTTTAAAATAAGGTCCACTCTAGGGTGCATCTAATTGCCTGAAAATGTTGGAAACTTGCTCCCTAATAAGACTAAAATTAGTTCTCATGAATATGCTTTAGAATTGTGCTCAATTTGGCATGCTAATAATGATTTAATGAGAAAAAAGTTCAATCAATGATAAGAGACGTATGTAAGTTGGTTTTTTGCACAATTTATTCCAATATGTTTTGAAAATTTCTTTTGAATTTTTGAAAGAATATGTTGTATGTTCACTTCATTAATTCTGACTCGACTCGTATCTGTAACTTTATTCAGGTTTTTTCTTTCTTTTTATATTGTGATGATTTTGAAGTTGTTAGATCTGTTTGGGAAGCCATGCTGGTGACGCACAGTGTGTTGAAATCCCAAAAAATGGATATAAATTCACCTAGAAGTCGGATGGAATTTCTGACTTTTGTTTTAGTTAGATTGGGTACAAATAAGAAAAAATTCTGTCCGTCCGTCCGGCTGTCCGTCTTTCAATATGATTAAAGTCGTAATTTTGAAGCTATCGTCATGAAATTAGATATTTAAGCTTGTATCCAAAATATAAGGATTAAGTTAAAAAATGAGCAAAATCGGATGAAAACCAGAGTGACTTTATTTTAAACGTAAAATCTCTTTAAAATCTACAAAAATTAAAAAAATGCCGTGATATTTTGCAAGTTTTCTTCTTGAATACAAATTCTAATTATGAAATTCAGCAAAATCAGATGAAAACCACGCCTACTTCCCACACATAATGACGTCACCTAAATCAAAAAACCTTAATAAATTCCTCAAAAATTAATTCATTGCATAATATAAATAATTTTAATAATTAAAATGCATTCTGAATTTGAAATTCGAAGAAGTTGGAAAAAACCACGCCTATCGTCCATACAAAGTGACGTCATCAAAATAATAAAAAACTCAAAACTTTGGCCCAGTCGAAAATCATTCCTTATTACTTTTTTTTTAAAATTCATAACATTCTATATATATAAAATGGAATGTGTGTTTGTTTATTTGTTTGTTTGTACCTTATAGGAGACCAAACCTCTGAACCGATCTTCCTGAAATTTTCACAGCATTTACCTGGGACTCTGGGATGATTAATAGGGTACTTTTTTCGACCACGCCCACTTTTTTAAAATGATGTAATTTCTTCCATATAGTTTTTAACAGATTTACTTCAAATTGTATACACATTATACTCCAGGCGAGGTAGAAATAAACACTTCTTACGCCACGCCCCCTTTCACGCCCCTTTTCATTCCAAATTTAAGTTTTAAACTTTTTGTTCTCTGTACAAATTTGTTCCTTCCAACGGATTATTTTTTATTTGGTAGTATATTGCTCTTAATACTGTTAACGTCACCATATTACTATGAACCACGCCCACTTCACCGCCCCCTTTCTTTAATTCAGATACTTACTTATACCACTAACAATGTTTGCTATACAAAATACTTTTTTTGTAATTTGTATTTACCTAAAGTTTTATATACTTTTTATCTACAGGTAAGGTAGCCATAGATTTTTTTATTACCAAATCCCCCTTTTTCGCCCCATTTTACTTTAATTATAATTAATCTGCTTTCAATCTTCTATATATATAAAATGGAATGTGTGTTTGTTTATTTGTTTGTTTGTTTGTACCTTATAGGAGACCAAACCTCTGGACCGATCTTCCTGAAATTTTCACAGCATTTAACTGGAACTCTGGCATGATTAATAGGGTACTTTTTTCGACCACGCCCACTTTTACGCCTACTTTTTTAAAATTATGTAATTGCTCCCATATAGTTTTTAACATATTTACTTCAGATTGTATACACATTATACTCCAGGCGAGGTAGAAATAAACATTTCTTACGCCACGCCCTCTTTTACGCCCCTTTTCACGCCAAATTTAAGTTTTAAACTTTTTGTTCTCTGTACAAATTTGTTCCTTCCAACGGATTATTTTTTATTTGGTAGTATATTGCTCTTAATACTGTTAACGTCACCATATTACTATGAACCACGCCCACTTCACCGCCCCATTTCTTTAATTCAGATACTTACTTATACCACTAACAATGTTTGCTATACAAAATACTTTTTTGTAATTTGTATTTACCTAAAGTTTTATATACTTTTTATCTACAGGTAAGGTAGCCATAGATATTTTTATTACCAAATCCCCCTTTTTCGCTCCATTTTACTTTAATTATAATTAATCTGCTTTCAATCTATAAATAAAAAAATTAATGTCTGTCTGCCTGTTTGTTTGTTTGTGCTTTATAGGAGGCCAAACCCTTAGACCGATCTTCCTGAAACTTTCACAGCATGTTACTATGACTCTGGAAGGAATAATAGGCTATATGAAGTTTCATTGGACAAAGGGGCGTGGCACCGCCCAAATAACCCAAAAATGTAAATCGCCATATTTTGGGCATTTTTTTACCTACGTCGATGATATTTGGTACACATGGTATTGCCATAGTTAGAAATACTGGTACGTACCAGGAGAAAAGTGGGTTGGGACCACGCCCCTTTTAAGGAAAATTAAAAATCGTAATATAGTCTTAACTACTGGACCGATCGTCATTAAATTTTCACAATAGGATATTCTTACGAAATAATAAATTCTTGACTATATAAAGTTGTGAGAGGACAAAGGGGCGTGGCCTCGCCCATATAACCTAAAATTTAAAATCGTCATATCTTGGGTATATATATATATGGTATTGGCATGAATAGAAATACGTACCAAAAGAAAAGTGGGCGGAGCACGCCTTTTTGTTTGCGATATATTGGAGGCTGGACCTGTTAACCGATCTTAAATTTTCACAGCGTGCAGCTTTGACTCAGGAATACTTATTACATGATAATATTTTTCGACCATGTAAACTTCTGCACCTACTTTTTTACTACGTTTATTAACGGCTTCACCTCAAATTTAAAATACATATTAATTAAAATAGTGGGGTAGCCCCATTCTCTTTCTCTCACAACTGTCTGCGAAACAGCTGATTTTGTAATATGTGTTAATTAAAATAGAGAGTGGGGTAACCCCATTCTCATTCTCCCACAACTGACTGCGAAACAGCGTATAACTGAGTGTAACTGCTGCTTTTTGATTGGTCTAAAAATAAAAAGGGGAGCATGAAGCAAATTACATGCGTTTCAGTGCTGAATTCTAATTGGTTTACTGCAAAAAAAGGGGAGAAGCATTGCAATAATTAAATTAAAATTACATAAATAAATTTTTGTAAATATATAAATACTTTTAATTTTATTTTATAACGAGGGGGGCAGCGAAGCACACCGGGTTCAGCTAGTATTATACACGAGTAGCAAAAAATTTATGAATTTGTTAATGTTCCTCCTGATGCCCAAAATCTTCATGCTTCTCTGCATCGACCTCGTCACTTTCATCATTGTCTCATGACAAAACAAATTAAAGACAAGAGTCTTTGTTTTTGTAAGAGTGACTATTATCACGATTTTTGAAATAAAAGAGATTCGGGTAAAAACAAGCAAATTTTTATTGTTGAATATGGAAGCTTAGGTATTGAAGTTTAATACAAAATTTTTATTTTTACTTGATGATACGGTATTCTTGTTTACACATATTTCGAAAATAGTGCAAATTTTGACTTATTTTAAACAATTTTTTTTCATATTTCTACACAATTATTTTTAACCATTTTTTTTAATCACGCTTAAATACCCGAAGTTGAAGGTTTCATAATAAAAACATCACTTTTGATACACAAAAAAAAATATTAATTTTTGAACTATGCCAAATTTCAATTTGTTGAACGCAAGAAAACGAAAAATTTCTCAACTTTAAAGCTATGCAGCAGAAAAAGTAAACAACATACTACAACATTGTAATTTTCAGTACTGATGAACAATTTTGTGCTCTTTAATCGAGTAGTAAAAATTTGCAAAAAAACAAATGTTCATTTTTCAATTAATCTCCACTTTTTTCAATTTCAACCCTCTGTGCGACGGTGGGAAAATTGGCGCATTGTATAAACTTCAATGTTGCCTCCCCTAGCAAGTTGGAGAATATTTTATATATTTATTTATTTATTTATTTCACCAAGCAAGGCAATTTACTAATTCTATTTACATTTTTTTTTTTTTTTTTACTTACATATTATTTAAATTAATTTCAAAAGAATACTTAAACTACGCTAATATATCTTAAGTACTACTTTTAGGGGATGACGGAGGGGGGCTAGACCAAGAAGCATAACTCTGTAGGGAGCAGTGCTTGAAAAGGACAAATTATTCCGAGTCAAAGAGAGACTTTGAGAGGGTTCGCTTAAATGTGGATTTTGGTATGGATGGTGAATAGTGCTCGCTTATATTATTGAAAATTCTACAGCACCTACAAATGGGTTCATTATTTGCGTAAATAGTGTGGTGAATATATTCATGTATGCCTAGTACGTCTAATTGGGTCATTTAGTGTAATTTTGCTGGAGATATATTCGCTATCAATAGCTCCGTTAATAACATCAAATGTGAAACATGAACTCAGTAAAGTTCTTCTTGATGATAGAGGCATCAGAGAGAGGAGCCTGAGTCTTTGTTCATACGGTGGCAAGTTGTTATAGTCACGGGGGTCAAAGATGTCTCTTAACGCAAAAAGCAGGAATTGTTTTTGAATGGATTCAATTTTGTCGCTATGAGATTCAAAGGCTGGATTCCAAATGATGCAAGCATATTCAAAAAGTGGTCGTACTAAGGTACAGTATAACGTTTTGGTTACCCACACATTTTGGAATTCTTTAGCACGTCTTTTTATAAATCCTAGCTGTTTATTTGCCCTCGATAAGACTTTATCAAAATGTAGATTAAATCTCAGCTTATTATCTAGGACAACTCCAAGGTCTACAATATGGTTGGTTCTGCTCAGAACAATATTATTAAGGAGGTAACTGCATTCTGGTATCAAGTTCTTACGGGAAAAACTTATCACGCAACATTTCTTAACATTTAAGTGAAGTTTGTTTTGATTGTTTTGAAACTGACCCAGGGTTTCGATTGTAGGAAAGTTACATCAACTTCTGATTTAATGGTCTTATATATTTTAAGGTCATCTGCGTACATAAGATGGGGAATGTCACAAAGAGTAATAGATAAATCTGAAATGAAAATGTTGAAAAGTATTGGGCCAAGATGACTACCTTGTGGTACACCAGAGGTGACCGGTTTATCATTTGAAAAAATGCCTTGAAATTTAACAAACTGGGATCGTTCGCAGAGATAGGATTTGATCCAATTGAGTAATAAACCGGAAATGCCAAATTTTTCTAACTTCAAAATTAAGATATTATGGTCGACACGGTCAAATGCTTTACTGAAGTCTGTGTAAACTACATCTACTTGGCGTCCTTTTTCCATTTGATTTAACGCATCGGAGACCATGATCATTAGGCTAGTGGTGGTCGATCGGCCTTTCCGAAACCCATGTTGCTGCTCGTTTAAGCGGGGATTAATGAGACTCGTCAGCTTATCACATATTATCTTTTCAAATAATTTTGGTATAGCTGACAAGATGGCAATGCCTCTGTAATTTTCAACAGACCTTTTATCGCCACTTTTATATATAGGTGTCAAATGGGAGATTTTCCAGTAGGATGGAAAAACACCTAAGGATAAGGATTTGTTGAAAAGTATAAATAAGGGAATGGCAAGATTGTTTATACATTGAACTAACAAACTTGGTGGTATGAGGTCTGGTCCAGGTCCTTTGTTTGAATCAAGTTCCATGATAGCATTAACAATTTCATCCAGCGTCAGACTGATATTGTTTATAATGTCTGTCGCATTAGGAGAGGGGGAGGAATAGAGAGTCTGGGTTGTGGGAGCACAGAAAACTTCTCTAAAGTGATTTGCAAAAAGATTACAGATCTCTTGGAGGTTGGAAGAAATTGTATTGCCTTTAAACATAGATGAGGGGTATCCAGCTGATTTACGTTTGACATTAACGAAATCAAAAAATTTTTTAGGATCTCTAAGAATTTTTTCTCCAATAAGGTTGGTATAAGTTCTATAAGCATCATTTGATTTTATAGAGAACTCATTGTAGAGCTCTTCGTATCTCATTTTAATTTCATCGCTTACATTTACGCCTTTCTTAATGAATTTGTATAGCTTGTTTCTTTGGTTTTTTATATGTCTGAGACTTTGGTCAAGCCATGGTTCTGAAAGTTTATTTTTTTCTTTATCTTAGGCACAAATTTTTCAATACTTGTGAAAAGGCGTTGGTAGAAAAGTGAAATAGCACTATCTATTTCCAAATTTAATAAATCGTTCCAGTTATAGGCATTCAAATCAATTTTTATACTGTCATAATCGGCATTAAGAAAGTCGAACACAATTGTGTTATTAAATGAGGTGGTAAAAGACATGTTGTTACTAGGAAATTCTACAGTTAAAGCAGTGTGGTGGAGTGTATCAGAAAATAAGTGTTCAGCCTGAGTAGTTGCAGTAATCTTTATTTCATCATACGAATTAGCAAAGACTAAATCCAACCAGTTGCCGTTCCGATTTGGGGTTGGATTAACTTATTGTAGGTCATTGCTATAAAAGGTACTAAGTAAATTAAAGTCTATCGAGCTTGAAAGGTTAACCGGAAGAAGATAATTGTCATTTTCATCGACGATAAATAAGATATTTGGACGATTGAAGTCTCCAAAAATTATAACTTTATCTTCCTCATTTAAGGTTGCGGTTAACGATTGGACTGTTTCACATAAATCGTTGTATGTTGTTTCAATAGAACAGGGGGGAATGTAGAAGACAACAATGTAAATAAAAATATTGGTCCCTGAGCGAACTTTGATGATACGGTGTTCAAAGAGTGTGTGAGAGGTTGTTGCAACAAGCTCGCTTTCTAAAGAGTTATGAGTTGCAATCATAACACCACTTCCACGGGAGAGACCTGTGTGGCCAAAGTCCCGATCATTTCGATAAACTGTCCAATTGCAGTCAAGAATCTCTTCGTTTTTGAAAGTATCGTTTGACCATGTTTCGGTGAAAACTAGTACTTGGAAGAGGCAAGATTTCGCGTCAACAAAGAGTTTATTAAGTTTTCCTCGCATACCGCCACAATTGTGGTAAAATATGCGAAGAGCAGTCGTTGACGGGGAATCACTAATTGGGCTGCGATTAGGGTTTTGATTATGTTCACTACGCTGGTTAGGAATAATATTGTTGTTGCTCTTTACGGGTCTTTTGAAGATAAGAGATATGTTTTGACCTTACATGAGCACCATATGTGTCAAGGTCTTCTTTGACTTGTTGACTTGTCAAGCCAAGTTGCACGTGGAAACTGGTGAACAAATGGCGTAATTCATTGACATCGGTAGGTAAGCCTTCTTGCTGAATCAAGACTTTGAGGTTTGTCTTGGTTTTGCCTTCTATACAAGTAGAGACAGGTGCTTTATACATGTAAGCCAGGTAGAGGCGCACATTGTTGTAGACACTGTTCTCTCTAAGACGAGATAGGGCATATCTGCTCTCGGTGTCAACACAAGAGTTCGAAGTTAGTTTCACCTTTGGTGGTTGAAGAGGGTCGATGAAAGAAGTGGAACTACCAGGTTGATTAGGGGCTCCACTTGTGATTGGAACAGAAGGAGATGGGTTTAAAGTATGTGAATGTACAAAGTTAGGATATAGTGTCTGGAGCATATTACTCTCATTTTTGTTGGTGTGACCTGGTGTGAATTAGGATTAAGATTAAATGAGACCCGTTTTGGGTGAGAGTGCTGAAGTGTGGGATTCGCTTGATTCGAGATAGAAGGTTTTTGTTTTTATGCTTTGAATGAGCTGCGGAGTGAAGATTGGAAAGATATTAGTTTTAAGTTTCCAATTGGGATCAGATTTAGAATGTGAATTGGGTAAATTTCTATCCGAGGGTGTGTAGTTTGGATCAGACGAGGTAGGATTTTGTTTATGTGGAGTTTTAATACAATGCGACCATTGGCGTCGGAAGCGGGGTGGCAAGGGGGGCAGTTGCACCCCACTTTTTTAGCTAGATAAACAATTTAAAAGGAAAACTTCAAAAGTTATTTAAAATATCAGTTTTTTTACAACGATAATATTTTTGTATTATATATTTTCCTCTTCTTTCTCTCTTTTTCATAAGCATGCTTGCGGATAACCATTTTCTTTCTCTGTGTTTGCAAAAAGATAGAACAAAATGAGTTTCTACTGCAAACCCACCACTTCAGTTTAAAAGTACCCTTAAGTATGTAGCTTAATGCTTCTTAATTTTGCAACTTTGGTAAGAAAAAATTTGACATGTTCTTAGGGGCTTTCCATATTGGACGACATGTTGTACGAAAAGTTAGATGGAAAACTAATGGGACTATTTGATTGAACGTTCGAACGATCCAACTTGTAAAGCAACATCATTAATTGCAAGCTCTCAAGCAGAACACATCCGGCTAATAGCTAAGCAACTTTTAGATGCCCTAACAATTGAGCAGTAATTTTACATAGTTGTACAATATTGTACAATCGGCAGAAAAAACCAAAAATTTCGACTATCGTTTTAGCTTACGCATGGTACTACATGTTGTACAATCTGCCATGTTGGTCCAATGTTTTGGACCATGCGAAAGCCCCTACTGTGAATTAGCTGATGAAAATCCACCTCGACGCTTTGAACAAACATCAAATCCGGTTCCTTCAGTACAGTTGCCATTATATGATCGGCTACGAAAAGATTATTTCGAAATTTTAGATCTTCTCTCAAATGAGATAACGGCTAAATTCGATCAAACAGGTTGATATTTGACTTTTTTTTTATTTTTGCAAGTTTACACCAGCTTCACTCAACCGACTCACTTTGATTTAACATTTGGTGAGTCGGTTCAGTGAAGCTAGTGTTAACTGGCACTTTGTAAATCTTATTGTACATTTAAACAGATCTTGACACTCTGGAATCGTTGGAAAATATTGTAATCGAAGCCTTCAACGGAAAAGTGCCTTCTGAACAAAATCTAAAAACAAAAGTTGATCTTTATGCAGATGACTTTTTTGCAGATGAAATTGCTGAAGCAATTGCCTGGCCAAACACCTTGAAATTGTAGTGGCATTGTATCCCAATTCTTTTAGTGTACTAAGACGACTTAAACGACTCACTCATGCGGCACTTATACACATTCACAAAGATAAAACGTAAGAATTGAATTCGATGGAGGTGGTGAAAGAGTTTGTTTCTCGCAAGGACAGAAAGAAACATTTTGGAATAATTTAAATTGATATAACTTTTTGTACCTTATTGCATTTAAGCCATGTAAAGATATACCTAGTCTTGCTTTATAAAAGCAACCATTATTTCTTATATTTTCATATTACCATATGAAAGATCCTTTAAAGAATGATCTCTAATATTGAAATTGGAAGAACTTTTAAAAATAATGAAATTTTAATATTTTTTATATATATTTATATTTTTTTATATTTTAAACTAAAATAAAAAATTTGTTTATTCACATTCATGTTTCTCTGAAGAAATTTTGGTGAACTTTTTTTGCACCACCATTTGTACTGCCCCCCATTTGTACTGCCCCCCATTTGTACTGCCCCCCCAGATGAAATTAGCTTCCGACGCGCTTGAATGCGACTTATAATACAAGTTAGAGTTAGAATTATTAGCCTTATTTCTAGCAGTATGTTTATGAGAATTAGACTTAGAGTTAAATCTAGAATTAAAATTAGTATTATAAGAAATAGAACTAGAGTTAGACTTAGTGTTAGAGGTTTTAAGCAGCGTCCTAGGTTTATCACTCCATATTGAAACTTCAGCCTTGCCGCCATCTAGACTGGATGTGTGAGAAAATAGCCAGGCAAATTTTGTTGGAATGTTAATTTTGAAATTTCTGCATTTTTTTTTTGCGGTTTATGTAAGTTTTCTCGCAGTCATCATTTGGAATCACAATGCCGTACTTATTCTTGAATAGCTTGCAGACCCAGGATACACTTGTTCTTAAAGGCAGACCCTTAATGAATAGTGCTGTTTTATCAATAGCATTCCCAGTGGCTAGCTTTTTTATTCTATTTTCCCAATCAGCTAGTGTCCATGTTGTTCCAAAGTGGTGAACCAATTTACGAGGTGCAGCAACTGGGCTTAGATCAGTTTGGTTCGTGATTGTTTTACAGGGAGATGTAGGCGATGAAGGAGAAGACAGGGCTGGTGAATGCAAGAGAGATGTAAAAGAACGGCAAGGATTTGTTGTGTCAGATGTTTCCAGTATTTCTTCTAGAATTGATTGCTGGTGAAAAGATGATTGTGATTGCTGCTGAATTTTTTCAGAAACGCATTTAATATTACATGAAGCGTGTTTCAGCAAATCCTTAACACCTTCAAGTTCTACGCGAGTTGCCGTGACTTCGTTGCTGACTTCAGTTATTTGTTCAAATATAATTGGGAGTAGCGGGTCCTGTTGTTGCACATATGTAGTCGAGTAATTCGAGCTTTGCATCAATCCATCGATGTCGCTTCGCAGATATTTGATGTTCTCGCTAATTTGCTTACAGTCATTAGCAAGCGAGGAAGTTAGCGGCTTAATAATCGAAGTATCTTTTTTTAATTCATCCAGAGCGGTCTCGATGTCAGAGTATTTATTGTCACCAACCACTTCGATCAAACTTTTTATGTTTTTGGAGATAGTTGTTATACCCAATTGGGTGGTCTTCATTGAACTCTCCAAAGCCTTATTGGCATCTTCTGTTATTTGAGCAATATTGTTCAGTTGCTTAGAAGTTTTAATAAAAAGTTTTTTGTTTTCCGATTGTGATGTGGCGAAGCTTAAACATTTAATCGCTAGCATTAAATGTGAGACAGATATTTGCCTGCATTCATCGCAGAAAAAGAGGAAGTTGGTAGAGTATTCCTTTAAGTAGAGAAGGCTCCTCTTAGGCAAGCCAATGCAACCACCATGAAAAAATTTGTTGCAGATCCCATTGCAGGTAACTATTGGTTCACTTTTGTCATCAATTGTGCAATTATTATTTCCACACGACATTTTTATAATTGTTTGTATTTTAGTACAACGAACTATTGACACAGTTTAATTTATTTGTATGTGCACTGTTTATTGTTTTTTCATGCTAAATTGCAATATTCGCACTTTTTAAATGTTCAGTTATTTTCGACAAAGTGCAATGATCGCACTTTTACGCGGCACACTTATTATCACAGCAATATAGCAACGCGTTGTTGAGGTAGAGCAGGGGAGTTGGTTAAAGAACTTGCGGAGCTAATTAAAACATGTCCGATCGATTCGACTGTCGACTTCATAAAAAAAAAACTTCATTGTAAAATTTTTCGAAATCAGAGAACTTTTCAAAAAGTAATAGACGAATTAAATTTTTTGCCGGGAAGGAATAACTGTCGACACTACCAGTGGAAGCAAACATATCTACTTTGTATTAGGATTGATTATAAGTGATTACTTGGTTTTGAATTCCTTGTTGAGATATTTCAAATGCTTCCTTTTGAAATTCAAGCAAAAATTGTCATCATCCGAAACACTTTGTTTCCTTAGGCATTTTGGTAGGAGATATGATTCCAGAAAAAAACAATGTATGGTCTGTTAACACAACAGTAAATGAGATCGTTAATATCATTTTATCAAAAGTTCATCACCAAGCTTGCCAGATCTTCTCAAAGTTCTTATCTCTGAGCATTTACAAATTTATAACGAAATTTTTAAGAAAACTCTTATATCAAAGCAGCATCATTTGATTCATTATCCAATGATCATGAAAGCTGGTCTGCACTTCTTCTTCTGCACTGACGTGAGGAACACATTTAAAAGACGATATGTCATCGGATGTAAGTTCCTCTTCTAATTACATAGTATTAAAATTTGTACCCTTAATATTTCAGTAAAAGAGCATAAAAATAGAGTTAATAAAAACTTACATATCCTGAGTCTTTATCTAACACTAGTTTAATCTTTTTACATACCCTTTCGTCAGTTTCATCACGCGCAGAGCTTGTTTTTCATCGAGGTCTATAAATAAAGCTACTCCTTTTTCGAGAGGTAATGTTTCTGATTGAAGGCACTCTATTGTTAATGGAATATGTTGAAAAATTGGCGTACGAAAAAAAAAACAAAAATTTTTTTTTAAAGTACATCAAAATTACCTAAGAAACCGAAAAATGCTCTAAAAATTACCAAAAAAATTCCCTTAAACTATTAAAAATTACCTAAAAACTTTTAATATTTCGAATTTAGAAAACATAAATGGACGTTCTAAATAACCAGAAAATGTCTTCGAAGCGACAGAAAAAAGATGACATGTCATCGAAATCTTAACCCTGGTGATATATGTATTGGAATCGTATGTAGGTTTCAACTAATGTATTTATTTATAAGCGCCTCATTATTATTAGTTTTAAAATCAGGATATGAATATAAACGAAGTTTTGAAATAAAACTACGATTTTTTTATTGAATAAATGATAACGATCGTAAAATTCAGTAGATTTTTGAAAATTAGTTTTCACTATTTTCTAAAGTAAATGTTAATGCTACAGCCGAATAAATTAATATTTATACTCGGTAAATAGTAGCGTTCTGCTTTGTATGTTTTTCAACATATCGCACACTAAATGCAAAACAGTCACAACTTAAAAAACATAAATTTTCAGGAGAAGCTAAAAACTGTTTCAGGTAAAACTATTGTAATATTGTACATAAATTGGGTTCCACAATGCAGAAACTACATTTAAAAGAAATTTTTGCTATAGTTTTATTAATTTTATATTATAATTGTGGAAATAAGAGATAATTTTGAGTTATGACCCTTTAACTGAATTTTTTAGCATGGTTAGTGATATTATCTCGAATTGTGGCCCTTTAAATGATAAAAATTACATCCATTTTAAAAATATCTTAATTTACAATCATTTCCCTGCAGTGAAAAATCGTACTAGTTATGAATTTTACTTGTTAACTCACCAGTCAAAATAACCCTAGTCAAATAAATACTAGATGTTAAACTAGTGAAATCTTTCTAACCAAAAAGTTACTAGATAAGTTACTATCTGTATTCCAGCTAGTTCAAAAATGCAAGCTGTTTTACCAGTTATAAAAGAACTAGTTGATTTATTGATAGTTAATTAACTAGTCGCATTTTGACTAGTTAAAAAAATACCAACTGTTTTTCTAGCTTATAACTAAGTAGTCATAAATGTACTAGCTTCTCTGCTAGTTGCAAACTTGCTAGTTCTCAATAAATTTGTAAAAATTAAATAAATTGAATCTTTAGTTGTTAAAACAGCAACAATTAGCAGTAAAGAGCCTTCCTTGAGGATGCGGATAGTTAAAATTCATATCCGCGGATGCGGATGTTTTCAAATTAATTATATAATTATTGTATATAATTGTAAAATTTTTATTTTTTTAAGTAAAAATCTGCTTAGGAAGCAATGTAGCCAACTAGTTAAAGTACTAGTAAATATACTAGGTAAAAAATTACCAGTACTAAGTCAGCTCAAATGCTTTTTACATTGCAAACACAGGTTATTTTTTTCGTGTTGATGTCATAGGAAAAGACAATTGTCCTATTCCAATATAAACTGCCGTAGCAGCAATGCAGCATGCATCTTATGATGTGGATGCAGAAGTGATACATGTCTGCCAAATGAACTGCCGAAGCAGCAATACTGCATGCATCTCACGGCATTAATGCTATATTCATACCATAAGATGCATGCTGCATTGCTGCTATGGCAGTTCATTTGGCAGACATGCCGACCTAGGACATGCCTATAGAAAAAAGATATAAGCGGGTATGGAAGCGAGCATGTCTCCTTTTCTTCCGAGGCATGTTGCCGGCAGACATTCAGCAGGGCTTCTTTTCCAACTGGGAAATAAAATAACAAGTATATGCTGCTGCTGCTGAGAAAGTTTTCTCTGAGGCAACTTCTCTTTCTAATTCAGATGTTACTTTGTCTGCTTTAGACACCAATTCTATTTCATCTCTTTCTGCTGCTGCTGATGCTGTTGTTGTTGTTGTCGACAAAACCGGTTTTGATGCTGTTGTTGAAGCTCATTCTACTAAAGCTCCTGCTTCTATTGCTTGTTCGACTATTTCTAATAATGCTGCCTCTCTGCCTAATGTTCCAAATCATAATGAGAATGAAGGATGGACTGATGTAAGCAGAAAAAAATCGAAATAAACACTCGCTTGTTGTACTACTTTCATTAATTTTAAACTTGGATTTTCAAAAAGTTATTATAATCAAATTGTTAATTCAAAACTTTGGCCAACTGAGTTCAAAATAAAAAATTTTCAGTTTTTTCTAAGACCATTAAGTCAACAGATGTTGCAATAACGAAGGCGCGATCTCTTCTAGAATTTCAGTCGTTAAAGGTTTACTATCAGAATGTATCTGGTCTGAGAACTAAATCTTTGTCTATTTTTGCTGCCACCTCACAGTTCGATTACGATGTTTTTGTGCTTGTAGAAACATGGCTTAATAAAAATTTCAATAATGATGAATTCTTTGATCCCAATCTGTATAATGTTTATCGCAAGGATCGTGATGCATCTGCTACTGGATGTCTTCGTGGTAGTGGTGTACTGATTGCCGTCAAAAGAAATTTTATTTCTTCGTCTTTTGCACTGCTAGACACTAATGGTGTTATTGACCAAATTTGTGTAAAAATTGAAAGTTCCTCTGTAAACTGGAACTTTATAAAGCGCACGTGGATAACATATCATCATTGTACGTAAGTTTTCGTCAACAAGGTGATCAGTTAATGGTACTGGGTGATTTTAATCTTGCATCCATTTCCTGGAATTTTAAATCTGATGACAACTATCTTTTGCTATCAAATGTTAAGAGTGATATTGATTTGTATTGCATTGATAATTTTTTAAGTATTGGCCCTATTCAGATAAATAATTGCTTTAATTTGTTAAATAGGTTATTTGATCTGGTTTTTTTACTAACAATTTAAATTATAATGTAATGGAATCAGCTTTTCCAATATCTGCTCCTGGTATTCACCATATTCCTCTTTTAATTCAATTAAATTTTATAAATATTTTAGTTTGGTTAACTCAAATGCTGTGTGTAGTAATTTTAACTATAAAGCTTGTAATTTTGGTACTGTTGTTTTTAATCAAAAAAATTAAAAGTTGATTTTAACAACATGAAAAGCGAAGAAATGAAATGTAGAGATTTTGTTTAAAAGTTTAAACAAATTAATCACAAAACTATTAAGTTAAGTATAGCACTATAATGAAAACGAAGTTGATTCGTTTTATCAAACCAGCGAACAATGAAAAGAAAACTAAGCTGTAAAGAAAAGACAAAAAATTGTTAGCTTAAAATATATTTGTTATAATAACCTCTGCTGCTGGCTGCTTGTTTAATAAGAACGATTAAAGAATAAAGCTAACTGCATGGTACCTCCGCTAAGCTTAGAAAAAAACTACTCAAAACCAGTTTTCAAACAGTGAGGTGAATAAGCTACTTGACAACTGCAGCAGAGAGGGTTTACAGTAAAGGCTAATTAATTACAATTCAAACAAGAAAAAATGTTTAAAGCTTGTACATAGATAATTTTATAATACAAAAGGTTTATAATAAAAACTTTAAATGAAATTGAGTTTAGGATAAAATAACAAAATGAGTCGTATTTTCCACAACATACTCCCCCCTAAGAACAACTGTTCTTGATCCTCTTGATAAGCGGGACGGCCCAACGTTGGAAGTTCTTTAGTCGAGTCAATTAGACTCCGCTATGCTCCGACTCACAGCGATACACAGGAGCGAGCTCCATCCCCTTATCCCCCAGGTCATCAGTTGTCTCCGCAAGATCGTGGGCATTATTAAAAGGACTATCTGTGGGAAGAAAACATATTTTAGTTATTGGTCTCTTAAACAAATGTTGTTTAGAAAAAATTGTGACAACGCGAACTTTGCCATCGCTGCCAGGGTGAACTTCATGAATTCTGCCTAAGAACCACCTGCCTGGTGTACATCGATTATCTGCGACCAGAACTAAATCTCCTACTTTGGCATCGGTTTTATTTTTTAACCATTTTGGACGTGCTTGTAGCCTGTTCAAGTATTCGCCATACCAACGCTTCCAAAAATGCTGCTTCATTTTTTCGATGGCCTTCCAGCGCGAAAGTGCATTTATGTTGTGTTCCAATAAATTTTCTTCCTGTATGCAATTGGTAGGCTCTCCGATCAAAAAATGCGCTGGAGTTAAGGGGTCACAATTGGACGGGTCAGAAGATAAGGGACATAAAGGACGCGAATTCAGACACCCTTCTATTTGGCATAAAAAAGTTGCAAGTTCTTCAAAGCTTAAAATGCGTTCTCCAACAATTCGTTTGAGATGGCGCTTGACTGACTTTACGCCTGCTTCCCAAAGCCCACCAAAATGTGGGGAAGCAGGGGGATTAAAGTGCCAATCAGTACCCATAGACACCAAGCTTTCCTTCAGATCGTTAGGTAGTGACATCTGACTTTTGTTGAAGAGAACTTTAAGCTCTTTAGAAGCACCAACAAAATTAGTGCCACAGTCAGAATATAAGTCGGTACAATGCCCGCGGCGTGATACAAATCGTCTAAATGCCGCTAAAAATGCACTGGTGGTTAAATCTGACACCGCTTCTAGATGTAGCGCTTTAGAAACCATGCACACAAATAGACATATATAGCCTTTAGAAATTGCGGCGGACCTTAATGTAGAATTTTTTAACATAATTGGACCAGCATAATCTACACCACTGTGCTTAAACGGCCTTGTAACCTTAAGTCGTACGGGCGGCAAATTACCCATTATTTGTTGAGATGCTTTCGCAGTGTATTTAAAACATACTAAACAGCTGCCTATTAGTTTCTTAGCAAGCTGCATGCCGGATATAATCCAGACCTTACGATTGACATAAGCCATTGTTAAACTAACACCGCCATGTAAAGTTTTTTTATGTGCATCTAAAATGATTAGTTTAGATAACGGATTAAATTTTGTTAAGATCATCGGATGTTTCATATCAAGGGGTAGATCGGCGTTCTGAAGGCGTCCACCTACTCTAAGATATCCATCATCGTCGATAAAAGGCATAAGTTTAATCAAAACTTTGGATTTAATTCCTTTATTTCTTTTAATAGTTTCAAGTTCCGATTGAAAACCGATTTGCTGAATAATTTTCAAAATTTTTTGCAAAGTATTTTTCAGTTCAACTGCTTTGAGTGAAGAAACTTCTCGATTTTCTTCATTTAATTTGCAATTCTTACAGAATCTATAGCAAAGTGATAGAACGCGCAGCATTTTACTCAACGAAGAGAATTTCATTAAAAAATCTGGATAGGATTCACAACTCACAATATTGGATACCATTTTAGATTTAACTTCTTCTAAATGAGTTTGTTGATTATACTCTTTTTTCGGCCATGAAGATTCAGGCAATGTTAAAAAGGAAGGGCCATGCCACCAAATGGTGCTTGTTAGCAAATTTTCTGGCATCATTCCTCTGGAAGGACAATCAGCCGGATTATCAACTGATGGCACGTATCTCCATTGCTGAATATTTGTGTGTCGTTGAATTTTACCAACTCTATTAGCTACATACACACTCCAGCGCGAAGGTGGTTGTCTTATCCAACTGAGGACAGTGGAACTATCGCTCCAATATGTGATATTTGAATCAGAAAATTCATGAAAAGAATTTTTAATTTTATCAACAAGTTTTACTAGCAACACCGCTGCACAGAGTTCCAGTCTTGGAATTGTAACAGTTTTAACGGGTGAAACTTTCGATTTCGCTTGAAGTAAATGTATAGAAATGTTGTTTGCAGTTTCAACTCTTGCATAAACTGCAGCAGCATAAGCCACTTGCGAAGCGTCGCAAAAACAATGCAAGTCTAATTTTGAGGTAGGGGAAAATCCAATCCAGCGCGGAATTTTAATGTTTTCAAATTGTACTAGGGAGTCTCTATATGCAACCCAATTGTTGTATATATCAAGTGGAACGGGTTCATCCCAATCCACACCAGCTAACCATAACTTTTGATAAACAATTTTGGCAAGAATAGTAGACGGCGCTAACCACCCCAATGGATCATAAAGACGTGCCGATGTAGAAAGTATTGATCGCTTCGTGACTTCTTTAGAAATATTTATATCAACCTTAAATGAAAAAATATCGGCAGTAGTATTCCATTGAATACCTAATGTCTTGACACAATCTGATTTATCCAAATTCAAAGTAGATGCATGCTCTCGAAGATCTGGAGGAATTTGTTCCATGAATTCACTTGAATTCGAAATCCATTTTCTAAGCTTGCATTGCCCTTGTTGCAATAACTCGCACAGATCCTTATGTAGAGCAATAGCATCAAACACATTATCAGCACCTGATATTATGTCATCTACATAAGAATCCTTAAATAAAATATTAGACGCAATAGGATAACTTGATTTGTAATCAAGTGATATTTGTTGAATAACTTTTATTGCTAAATATGGAGCAGAAGTTGTGCCATATGTCACAGTATTTAATTTGTAAATAAAAATTGGGTCGTTTACATTGTAACGCCACAAAATTTGCTGAAAACATTGATGTTCTGTAGCGACATCAATTTGTCTGAACATCTTTTCGATGTCAGCACAAAATGCAACTCTATGCCTTCGCCAGCGAGAAATAACTTGCGACAAGTCATTTTGTAGGGCGGGCCCAGAGCTAAGTTCGTCATTTATAGAGTTTTGATTATTAAATTTGCAGCTGCCATCAAAGACAACGCGCAGTTTAGTGGTTGTACTGCTTTCCTTTAAAACTCCATGATGAGGTAAAAAATTGCAATTTTTCTGCTCATCCGCTGGGTAGGATCCAATTTTTGTCATATGATTTAAACTTTCATATTCAGACATAAACGATTTATATTGTTTAGCAAAATAAATCTTTTTTTCAAAACTGTGTTCTAAGCTTTTGAGTCGTTTGAGAGCACTTATGTGATTTGTGTTGAAAACAGGTATTGTGTTATTTAACAAAATTGATTTGAACGGCAGATGAACAACATATCTACCAGAGGGAGATCGTTGAGTAGTTTTGTCAAAATATTTTTCACATAAATCTTCTTCTCTAGATAAAACTCTCTTATTTAAAACTTCTTCTTGCTCCCAAAAAGATCTAAGAATCGATTCAATATTGAAATTGTTAACCATAAGAGTATTCGTTTTTTGATTATTAGCCGAACCTGAAAAGACCCAACCGAATTTAGTATTTTGATAAAATATTCGGTCATCAACAAAAGATTGCCCAGGCAACGCTATATTACTAAACACGTCAGAACCAAGAATCATATCCACTGGATCTGAAAATCTAAAACTTGGATCTGCTAGATCATTCAACACCATATCACAGATTTTAAAATTGTCCAATCCAGGTTTCGAAACATAAGCAGATAATTTATTTAAAACAAGAGCATTGCATGAAAGCACGAACATGTTTGAAAGCGACCATATATTCAAGTGAACACTACTACGAGACAAATGTTCAGTCTGGCCACCAACCCCAGAAATTTTACAAAAAATTCTTTGTTTAGGCAAATTCAATAATTGGACAGCACTTTCAGTTATCAAAGTGGCTTGGGAGCCCTGATCGAGTAAAGCTCTGAAAGTGTACTGATCATTTGCTGATTTTACAACAACACGAATAGTAGCCAGCAACACATGTGGAAAGCATTGGGCATTATGTGTAGAAATATTGTTGATCGATTCGCCTGCTGGAGGTTTTGCCACTAGAATATCGTCAAAATGAACTAAATTTTGATTTAGTTGAGTAGTGTTCGAACTTAAATGCGTTTTATTCAAAAAAGAATGATCATCGATATGTAACAGAGTATGGTGCGATTTTTTACAGATGTGGCAGCGAAATAATGACTTGCACTCGTTTTGATTATGTCCTGGTGCAAGACAGTTGAAGCAAACATTTTTCTTAAAAAGGAATTCATTTTTAAGTTTAGGCGAAAGTGCTAAAAATTTGAAGCATTTTGCTAATGCGTGAGATTTATCACAAAATAAGCAATTCTGCATTTGAGCCACATGGTTAGAATAAAATTTGTTTTTCGAATAAGATTTTTGTTGTTTTGTTCTAGGAGTTTTACAAGAAGACGGTAATTCGTCATGCACAGATTCCAACGTTCGAAAAGTACCCTCAAGAAAAGCAAACATATCTTCCAAAGCTGGTATTTCAGTGGAAGATGTCAATGATTTTTCCCACTCCTTTCGAGTTTGAAGATCCAGCTTGTGGGCAAGTAAATATATCAGGAATGGATCCCAATTTGACGTATCAACATTCATATTTTTTATCGAAGTTAAACATTCCCTAGCGGAATCGAGCAAAAGTTTAACACTTTGAAAAGATCCGTTTGACACGGGTATACTAAATAACTTTTTTGTTAGAGTATCAACAATTAATCGTTTATTGTGATACCTGTTGGTTAAAATTGACCATGCGGAATCATAGTTCATCTCTGTTGCAGAAATGCTCTTGATTAAATTTGCTGCTTCTCCAACTAGAGAGCCTTTCAAGTAATAGAATTTCTGAACCTTTGGTAGTGCATTGTTTGAATGAACTAAAGAATTATATATGTCTTGGAATGATATCCATTCTAAATAATCGCCAGAGAATTTTGGCAATGAAATTTTCGGTAGTTTTGCTTCCATGCTTAAAGATGTCTCAGCATGATTACCCGAATTCGGTGTAACAAAAGTGCTTGAATAAACTTCTGTAGAAGCGATGCCTTTTTCATGTAATAAGTCTAGCAAAGTACCTTTAAAACTCATGTACAAATCCAAGAATTGATAGTAAACATTTTCTGAAATATATGGCACATCTTTAGAATCTAAAGTATTATCATGAATAATCGTAATGATGTGTTCATGCCTTTTGTCAAATTTTTCATACAAATTTTCAACCTCTTCAAGGGTACAAGTTAAAAATCCACGTGTCTTTGTTGCATCAGATTTCTCTGTAAAGCCTTTGTACTGAGTTTTAAACCTGTTCAACAAGTCTTTTTGTTGCTCGATTTGCTTTTCCAAGGCGCACATTTTGTTCTAATTTTATAACAATGCACTGCCAAAACGCGAATAAAAAATTAAATAAAAAATTTCAATAGAATCTAAAATTCCAAAGTTCCCAAGCTCCCAAATTCCCGGGTTTCGGCACCAAAAAATGTTGTTTTTAATCAAAAAAATTAAAAGTTGATTTTAACAACATGAAAAGCGAAGAAATGAAATGTAGAGATTTTGTTTAAAAGTTTAAACAAATTAATCACAAAACTATTAAGTTAAGTATAACACTATAATGAAAACGAAGTTGATTCGTTTTATCAAACCAGCGAACAATGAAAAGAAAATTAAGCTGTAAAGAAAAGACAAAAAATTGTTAGCTTAAAATATATTTGTTATAATAACCTCTGCTGCTGGCTGCTTGTTTAATAAGAACGATTAAAGAATAAAGCTAACTGCATGGTACCTCCGCTAAGCTTAGAAAAAAACTACTCAAAACCAGTTTTCAAACAGTGAGGTGAATAAGCTACTTGACAACTGCAGCAGAGAGGGTTTACAGTAAAGGCTAATTAATTACAATTCAAACAAGAAAAAATGTTTAAAGCTTGTACATAGATAATTTTATAATACAAAAGGTTTATAATAAAAACTTTAAATGAAATTGAGTTTAGGATAAAATAACAAAATGAGTCGTATTTTCCACAACAGGTACCTTAAATAATGCTATTGGTTGAATTGATTGGGATAGTGAGTTTGGACATTTAAATACTTCTTCATCTTTGAATATATTTAAGCTGCTAATTTCATCTGAGTGTTTGCGACACATTCCTAAATTAAAGGAACGTGTTAGTAAAATACCTTGGTACACTCAAGGACTAAAGAAATTGAAAAATCTTCGGAACAAACCTTATAAAAAGTTTTTATTAACAAATCAAAACTTATTATTCCTTATATACCGGCATTTTATGAGGAAGTTTAACTTTTTAGACAGATTCTTGTATAAAAAATATATTGCTAATTTTGAAAGAAATATCAAAACCAATCTAAAAGCTTTTTGGCATTTTATAAAATCTAAGAAGGATTCGTCTAATATACCTTCATCTATGTTTTTAAATAATTTGACTTCAAACAATGTTTCAGATATTGCGAACATGTTTGCAGATTTCTTTCAATCGAACTTTGAAAATGATACCAACAATAATTTTGGCTGCGTTGACATTGACATTGGAGGTATTTTCTAAATACTGCTGATGTTGTAAATGGAATACGTAGTCTTAAACCTTCAACTCGATTGGATGCGGATGGTCTCTGTTCTATTTTGTTGAAAAATTGTGCGAGGAGTTTAGCTTTTATCCGTTAACCCTTATTTTTAATAGTTCCTTGCGATCTGGGATTTTTATTGATAGTTGGAAAACAGCGTTTATTACTCCAATCCATAAATCTGGATATAAACAGAATATTGCGAATTATAGACTAATTTCTAGGCTCACAACTGTATCTAAGCTGTTTGAGTCCATAATTAAAGAAAAATTATTCTTTTCAATAAAGCGATTTATCTCGCCGTGCCAGCATGGTTTTGTACCTGATCGCTCTACTACTACAAATTTAGTTTTGTTTGCAAAATACTGTATATCAGCTTTTACTCAAGGATGTCAGGTGGATGTAATTTATACTGACTTTGCTAAGGCGTGTGATAAAGTATCTCACCTTCTTTTAATTAAAAAAGCTAGAAAAATTTGATTTTCACTCTAGTTTCCTAAGTTGGCTTGAATTATATTTAGTAAACAGGCAATGTGTAGTGGCTTTTGATAACGTGAAATCTTTTCCTTATTTGGCAACTTCAGGTGTTCCGCAAGGAAGTATCCTAGGGCCACTTTCTGTTACCTCTATTTGTTCAGACTGTAAGAAATACAAACAGAGTCTATTCGTAGAATGTACAAATGTTTTGTACATAGTGCAAACGTTTACAGTGTTGGCCGCATGAAACAAAATTTTTGAATTCGTAATTTTGTACATTCTACAAACGCTCGTTTGTAAAAATCTATAATATATAAATTTGTGATATGAACGAACATTGTTTGATAATATACAAAGTGGTAGCAGCAGCGTTCGAATATTCACATATACATATATATATCTTCCCATGTTTTTTTATGTAATCTTGAACAAAGCAAATTCTATTTTCAAGATTTTTGTCCATCACTTTGTATGGGAGGTGGGCGTAGTTCTGTTGCGACCTAACACTACAACAATGACAGCCAAAATGTCAGCAAAATCGCTTTCATAGCACTGGAGAAAATAAGAAAAAATCTTTCACTTTGTATGGGATGTGGGCGTACTTTTGGTCCTACCACACCCAATTTCACAGTATAATTAATTTATCTTTCCAGGAGTACGTACACAAAATTTTTTGTCAAAATCTCGATTGGGAATGTTTTTGTCACCCTTTTATATGGAAAGGGAACCACTGCGCAACAATTCGATCGAATTTTTGAATCAAATCAGTCTAAAAATTATAAATCAAATCAGGGGATTATTTATACAGAAATTGTTAGTGTTTTGTGTAATATTTTTGTGTGCAAGGTGTCAAAATAAAGAGAAATTATATAAGCCAAGAATAAAAGGGCGTTACAGTCTTCAACTCCAAGATTTTTCTTGTTACTATTAGCCGCGGTCTGTTACCTGACTGATAAGGTAAGAATTCTTTTGGATTGAATTTATTAGCATCGTATCAATTTAATACAGTGAATGCAAGTATAGCATCAAATTATATTGCTGTTATATATGTACTATATTGTTTTTAAATTAGAATTTGGCGTGTTTTAATTAATGTTTGGCGTGAACGTTCTTCTTATTCGCAACATTTTTTGTACTTACTTATATTGAAATTCTCAAAAAATCGACTTTCATCTCATTTATTACGTGTTGATATTTCTTTAGTATATTTAAATTTTGATTGCAGCCATTATACGTATAAACATTAGAGTTAAATTATTGGTCCGGACGGAACGAGTATGGATTGCTTCATTTGCCATGTGCGCTTAACAATGAAATGTATTTCAAAACATTTCAAACTGGTTCATTCGCTAAAAGAAAAGGATACCTATAGGTGCACTTTTGCTGTCGTTTGCTTACAACACCTTTCCAGTTTTAGTAGCCTAATTAGGCCGCGCCTAATGTGGCAGTTTATAAGTTTATAGCCAATTCTACCAACGTGCAAATCTTAATTAAAATTATTAAGAGTAATTAAATTCGGATATTTATTCATTTTTTTATGTAGCGTTAGTAATTCCATTTTCATTCTCTGACTATATTTAAATCTAGACGTTAAGCAGCAACACGTTGAAGAAATACAAAATCAAACAATACCAAAAGCAGTGACAATTAATATCGAAAGCGCAGCATGACTGTATAGCGAATAGATATTTAAATTGTATTTTAGTAACTTCCCAATTAATATATGTATAAATTTATTACTGATAAATGTTATTAATAATTTACTGTTTTCGCAGATATTTTTTTCGTTCTCTTTTGATATTTTTTTTTTTTAATAAGAAACAGGTTTTTTAAGACTTGTTCAATGGGGAAAAAGGACAAATATTTTTAAAGTCGCCCACACAACTTGGTGAAGTTTGTCACAAGTCAAGAAATAGAATGAGTGAATATGTTTGAAACTTAAAATATTTTATTTCAAAACAACGTTCAAATATTCTAGTTTTCAGAGAGAATTTTTTGAGCGAGATGTAGCAAGCAAGGGTTAATCTCTATATATAATTCGTCTGTATCTCCTGGTTTGCACTCATCGAGACTTGACTTCTTGGTCATTCCCTTCTTAACTTCCACCTTTCTCACGTTTGATATCCACGTCTTTTACCCATAAAGGTAGGACTTGACCGTCAAGTCTTGACGAATGTAAGCCAGGAGTATGTATGTCACTGGACTCCTCCTAAATAGCTGGTGTATTTGAGTTGGTTCCTGGATGGTTTGGATTTACAATTGGACCCGATTGGTTGTGCTGCGATCGGGAGTTTTCTGGTACGATGAGCATTATAGCGCTATCTTTTTTTGATCCATCCTGAACACTAGAGAGCGCTGTTGTGTAACAGAGCTGTAAAATAATGCATTCATTTGTGATTTAATTCCCAATCAATGATTTGAAAAAGTGATTGCATTAATTTTTTCAAATCATTGATTGTGATCTAAAATTTAAAATCCCAATCAATGATTTGAAAAAATGAGTGCAATCGTTTTTTCAAATCTTTGGTTGGAAATTATTCACTGAATTTACGTGATTTCATTCATATCTTATTATTATTATCAAAAGTATAGATATCTCTGTTGAACAAGTATTGGAAATTCTTAGTTTAATATTATTTGTTTAACATTTTATCTTCTTTACTTCCAAGCATATTAATTTTTTATAAGCTTTCCTTAATTTTATGTTGTGATTTATTTTTCGGTTCGCTCTCACGTTCTTTCACACGTTTAGGTTATTCTTTTAATATTTCAAATCCTTATACGCGATTAAAAATCTTGGAATAAATTTTAGTACAGATGAAAGTATATTGCATATTTTTTAACCTTGCGGTTTAAAATTTAAACTTTCACAAATACTGAACCATAATTAAAATTTTTATGCACTAAAATTAAACTAAAGAAATATTGCAATGCTGAAACTCAATACTAGGCTATTCTGTTCATATGCTTGTTTGTTTCTTTTGTTTCGTATAGCGCAATATCCCAGTGGCTATTAAGTGGTTACTAAGCGATTACATAACCGGAACTGATTACTGAAGCAACTACCAATTGATTACTTAGCATTAACATTACAATCTGATTTCAAATCATTGACCCCTTAATACTGGCAGCACATCTACCATTTCTGACATGGTCTTATATAAAGGCTGTGTTAAAGCTCAGCAGATCCAAGATTCTGTGAAAGATCCAGTAACTCAAAAATTATTTGATATTAAATAAAAGACGCAAATTGTTATGTAATCGCTTAGTAACCGGTTTTTAGATAAGAAATCGCTTGGTAATCGCATCAGTAATCAGTCTTCGCTTATGTAATCGCTTAGTAATCGGTTTTGAGCTAAGTAATCGCTTGGTAGTCGCTTCAGTAATTAGTATTCGGTTCAAAATAAAATTTGTTACTACGAATACGTTCATGCAATGTACAAAGAGATTCGTAAATTCTACAAACGCATTTTTATATTGTACAAAGGCATTCGTAATATTTAATAATTTTTTGTAAATGAAACGAATGCGTTTGTAAAATATACAAATTTTTCCTTTGTACAATGTACAAATGGTCATTTGTATTATTCACAAAGTCGTTCGTAGGCTGAAAAGAACAAAGGGCTTTGTAGAATACAATAATTGTTTTGCACATAGTACAAAGCTTTTTTTTGGGTGTACGCTGACGATCTGAAGATTTTTCTAAAAATTAGTGATTTAAATGACATTGGACTTTTGCAAAATGATGTTAATAAACTATATAGTTGGTGCTGTAATAACGGTCTATATTTGAATCTTAAAAAATGCGTTTTTATGATTTTCTCAAAATCGGAAACTTTCCGTCCGTCCGCCTATCATATTGCTCACTCCCCATTGGCAGCCGTTGATCAAATCAAGGATTTGGGTGCAGTTTTCGATCGTAAATTTAATTTTAATTCTCATATTCACTATATTATTCCCAAAGCATATGCCATGCTAGCTTTCATCCGAAGAAACAGTGCTTGCTTTTGAGATCCGTATACTTTGAAAGCTCTCTTCAACTCACTTGTGCGGTCTAGATTAGAATATGCAGCGATTATTTGGAATCCATTTTATGATTGACACAAAATTCGGCTGGAACGAATTCAGAAATCGTTCACGAGGTTTGCCTTGCGCTCTTTTTATACTTCTGGCTTACCTCCCTCACATAATACCTGGGGTCTTTTAATAGGATTAAAAACTTTGGAGAGTAGAAGAAGTGTTTTGTCCTTGCTTTTTGTCTTTGATATTATCAATGGTTTGGTTGACTACCCAGCACTATTGGAAAATATTGATTTTAATGCGCCTTCTAGAATATTAAGAAATTTTGATCCTTTTTATTTGGAAATGCATCGTTCTAATTATGCAGCTAATGCACCAATCAATCGTGCTTTAGTATTGTTTAATTCTGTAAGCTCTATTCATGATTTAGATTTTTCTGTCTCAAAAAATCAAATGAGATCTATGTAAAATTCTATTTTTAAAAAAAAAACTTAAAATTACTATGTATAAGATTTTTTATATCCTTTAGTCTGTAAGTAATATTATTGCAAAGACTATTAATTTTAATAAATAAATAAATAAATATGTATGACAGACATTGTATGTGTTATGCAAAAATTTTCAATTGTTCAAAAATGAATTACAGTAAATTAAATTTTCTTTTTTTGCAATTGTTTGATTCATTTATACGCACAAATAAAAATATATAAGCTTTCTTTCGAAAATTTTCTTTATCAAAAAAATATAACTATCTATGTTGAATAGGGTGAGGTGGGCTAATGTGTGCCGTCGTGTGATGTGCAGCACGGCGATTTATCATAGCATATGTTGACATATAAGTGAATGAACCTTTGTGATCTGTTTCTTTTGATAGCATTTAGTTTTTAGTAAGTGTTGGGAGTATGCTGACATACATTTCATTATAGTTCTAAGGTTAGGGTAGGTTAATGTGGCTGCCCCAATTGAGACACACTGATGCCACTGAAGCCCATTGTGATACCAAGGGTTACTTTCCTTACTCTATTTAAACCAATTATAGCTTTTTACTAACCCTGGGATTCGGTACACCAAAAATTCTGAGAGTTCGTCAAGGTCATTGAAAAACCAGTTGTCTAAATGAAGAAAGCGTTTCTGAGCCAGCGCTGGGCAAGTGCAGACGATATGTACTGTAGATTCTTCCTCCTCTTCATCTCTACAGCTTCTACAGAAGTCGTTGTGAGGATGTTCAACCTCTGAACGTGGCTGCCAATAAGGTAGTTCCTAGTAAAGACCCCTACCATGGTACTGATGTGTTATCTACTAAAGGAAATGAGTTCTTTTAAACGCTTAAGGGTAAGTTTGTGCTAGATTTACCACGTTATATTACACGTGTTTCCGGTTGACTATTTGCTGTTGGTTTTATTGCAGGATAGTTTATGTGTAATGCAATTATCAGGAGCCTGAAGGCTTTATTAATGTTTAATGCTTTAGAGTAGCTACCTCCGATTACTTTGCCATCTAGTTTTGAATCATCGGTAAACATCTCAACGGCATTGCAAGGTGAAAGGTTTCCTAGTTCCCAATCTTCTCGAGAGGGAACTGATGCATCGAAATTCCTTTCGAAGGATAGTTTTTGTGTGCTTTAGTCGATGGACATTGGTAAAGGAGGGAGAAACTTTCTAATGCAAGAGTGTCCTAGTGTCCCTTCTTTCCACTGGGATGTGATTTCTAGGCCGATGGCCCCTTCTATATCAATAAAAGCTATCATTGTATATTCCCATTTTGGAGGGATTTTTCCATAGGCGTCCATTTGTAACTTGTGGCTTTTTTGATTTTATATGACGATATTTTCATTATACATATATATTAATATATGTTGAAGAGAACTCAAAAACGGTGTTTTTATAAGAATAATCTGATTGTTTTGTAAACCGAATTCAGCTATTGTGATATAGTCAAAGCTATTTAATGTGATATACTCCTCTGAGTTATCAATTATAAATTATTATTATAATATATTGCAGATGTTGCCAAACAAAGGACAGAGACGTAAGTGGGATCCAGAAAGAAGGATAAAGGCTATTTTGGCAGTCAGAAAAGGAGCAATGGTCTTACTGTTGGCGTCAAAGACATTTGGAGTTCCATTTGCAACGCTGTAAGGAGCAGCTAGCAGTGATAAACCTATCAGCTATTCAAGCTATTTTTTTGTTAAGTTTTTACTTGCGTATTTGTATTCAGTTGCTTATATTTTTTCACCGCGTGATATGGTACATCACTTTACCCGCCAAGTTCATTCATAAGGGTTACATGGCTTTTTTCCATTGTGTTGAAAAAGCTCCAAATTGGATAACGCTATAGAGCTACGAATTCGTAATACACTTCACAATGCATCAAAAAACTATCCTGTGTAATGCGGCATAAGCTACCGTAAGAAAATTGCAATTATTTATAAAAATACCTATATCACATTACCCAAAGTTACTCTAATATATGTAAAAAATAAACTGTCAGAAATAACAGCCCGGAAAATCTCTTTCAATCCGCATCAAAAAATTAAAATTTTTGCATTCGGATTAAAGATAATGCAGTTTTTTATGTATTTTTTAAAATTTATTTTCACTAAAATTAAAAAAACTTAATTATTTCTAATGCGATCCTCTCTTTCAAGATATCGTTGGAAAGGTTTTGAGAGCTCGCATTGATTTCTAGTCAGAACTGCTTAAATTGATATATATTAAAATTAAAATATTAATTATAAATTAAACACCTATTGAAAAAATATTCTCAGAAATTAAAAAAAAAGCAAAATAAGTAATGAAGTTATTTGAATTTTGAAAGTTTTTGTATAGAAATAAAATAAAAAAATATCGAAAAAATGGATTTAAAACAGCGTTATCTTTAGTCTGATTGCAAACATTTACAATCTTTTGATGCAGATTGGAAGAGCGTTTTCCGGCTTATAGTTTCTGACAGTTAATTTTTTACAATTATTACACCAGCCAATATTTTTACAAAAAACTCGATTTTTAGAGGTTATTTCCAACCATTTCAGCTCACGGGCGGCTATCGCTAGAGTCGAAATATTTAAGAAATCATCATAACATAAACCAAGGATTATTTTAAGCATTTGAGAGGCGTCTTACTATACATGTACCTCTTTACACATTTGTTCATACGTTTTGAATTAAAAAAAAAAATTAAATAATTAAAAAAGATTTGAAATAATTCATACAATAGGTATGTTTTCAAACTCGATTTTAGTAACTTGCATGCTGCTAGAACTGATACATGTTGAAAAAAGAAATAGGTTAGTTGATGTCCATGCGGGGAACATTTTAAGAATAGCGGCAACTCCTATTCGTAATTTTTGCGAATTATATAGATGTTCGCTCGCAATTGGTTTATGAGTTATAGGCCTCCAAAACTATAAAAAATGGTCTGAAAATCTTGCTGGCTTTATTTTTAAAAATAAATTTTGGGAAATTTTTGTATTCTTATTTGAAAAGAGGAAAACTTTGGGGCTAAATTGTAATTAATGCGATTTTACTTAAGGCTAAAGGAGACATCACATTATTTAATTTACAAAATTACTAAGAATATTTGTTTAGAAAAATTTTTTTTAAATTACATGAAAAGAAATGAAATTTGAAAATGTTCCGGGCATGATACGAGAAAGATTTGTACCCCTCTTTGAAAGATATTTAATTTTCTCTTGTGACAAGCATGGGTCAACCGGTGTATTATGATAACAAAATTAGTACCAAAAATCTCAGAAAAGAAAATTATATAGGTTACATTTTCATGTGCATTCTAGACTCCTTTATGCCTTTTCCCCCCTAAAACAAATCCTGCGGACGCCCTTGGATTTTTCAATGATGAATATTATGAAGTGGTGAGCTCTTCCCACGGATTTGTGTGTAGCTCTTAAAAAGCGTGAAAATTTTTTGTAAAAAACTTTTTTTAATTTACTAATCATATCGTTTCGGATAAAAATTTCATTAGATTTTGTAACTGAATAAATGTTAAATGTGCTTTTGCTTTTGTTAATATATTTAAATATCACATACGTAAAATGCCATCAATGACGTTAAAATGGCTAAGACATTACACTTTTGTGTGTTAGATTTGAATTCCTTTCATTTTTTAAATTTCTTTTTTTTATTTTTTGTTTTATATTTTTTATTATGAAAAAGGGCTCATAGAACAGCCCATTAAAATAAACTAATAAATACTATTAAACTAGTAAAAAATGGAAAAAATCGGTGCGTGCAGTAATTTCATTAAGTCCTATGAACCAAATTTACTTTTTCGGAAAGGGGATAAAAAATAAAAATACACGTGTATCGGCGATTTTCATGTACACGTCAGAATTTGTTTTTTTTTAAGTTTAAAGTATATATTTTTTTTTTGAAATGGTTATCGTTTTTTTTAAGGTTTCAGTTCGTTAAAAAAACAATTTTTTTTATTACTTTTGTTTTATAAAATAAAGAATTGTTACATTAAAAATTTTAATGTTTTTAAAGAAATTTAGGCCTTTTATTTTTGCGGTTGTAAGCATTTGCTTCAGTATCGCGACAAATAGACCAACAGTATTCGCCAAGCATATGCGTAATGTCTTTTCCTTAAAAGCGCTTTTCAATAGCCGCAATGTCCTGATGGAACCTTTCGCCATGCTCATCGCTACAAGCTCCTAAATCATCAGGGAAAAAATCTAAATGATTGTGAAGAAAATGGATCTTTAACGACATTAAAATGTCCATTTCGCCATATGCCGAAATCATTTCTGCGACAATATTTTTATAATTGGCAGCTCGTTTGTTGCCAAGAAACTGCTCAATAACGGCAACTGTACCTTTCCATGCACGTTGTTCGATAGCATTTAATTTTGATGAAAATTCAGAACTTGCAATTATTTGTTTTATCTGCGGACCATTGAAAACACCTTAAATCAAAAAAATCATTAAAAAACATAAAGTTACTGAATGACTTCTTAAAAAAAATACCTGCATGAATCTTTGCGCCGCTCAATTTCGGGAAAATGTTTCGTTCGTGTGCAAGAAATCAAGGCGGATAGACATGTCCGATGGAAGTTGGATGGACATGTAGTATCGTTTGAGGGCCCCTAGACCAGTTGTAAGTGTTGTAAAAGTCAAAAACTGTTTAGTGTTAGAAGGTTACTATTGATTAACTACAACTATATCGAGTAGGATGGTTCAAAAACATTTTTTTTTCCTAACGCTTTAGTAGTTTAAAAATTTGGAGTCCCTTCAAGTTATGCTAAGAAAAGTGAAAAACATATTTTTTTTTCAAAAATAATAAAAATTGGGGAAAATCTGAGAATTGATAAAAATTGTTTTCAAAAAATTTGACGTGCTACAGACATTTCCACGAGTCTGCCTGCAAAAAATCAGCTCGATTAGATCACTGAAAAAGGGTTAAAAATCGGTTCAAAGGCTTCCACACAGGCCACTACGAGCTTTATACTTCAAACTTAAAAAAAAAAAAAATTCTGACGTGTACATGAAAATCGACGATACACGTGTATTTTTATTTTTCCCCTCTTTCCGAATATGTGCATTTGGTTCATAGGACAAAAAAAAATTCTTTTTTTTTAACACCGTGTAATAAGACTTTTACTAAACATAAAAAGTTAAAATAAAAAAATGACGTTTCTGGTTCACCAATAAACATTTTGTTGGTGTTACACATCACCCCACCGATTTGAAAAAGGGGGAAAAATCATGTTCGACATTTTTGTTCTACTCATCCATATCTCACAATATTCAACAGTTATGAAAACACTGGCTTGAAATTGGTTCATCTGCAAGGAATATTTTTTTAAACCAATCCAAAATTAATTTCTTAACACTTTTATTGGAGCAAATAAAAAAATGTTAGACATTACTCCACTTCAATATACTTTTGTTCTAGTTAAATTACACAGACAAGAACACCTTTAAATGCTATTAATATTGCAGAAATAAAACACACCCCTATGAAAAATCCTGGCAACGGGCTTGTCTTATCTTCTAACTGTTTCTCAAAACTCTACTCTGTAAAATATTGCTCTTCAATTTCCATCAAGTTAAAATTTATCAATTTGCAAAAAACGCCAAAGTTTTTAGCATCGAATTAATGCCAGTTTAATTAAAAAATTTTTAATTATAAAAAGGACAACATTTTCATAACTTTTTATATTTTATATTAATGTTATATTAAATATGAATTAAATTTTTTTATTAACGGCACCAAAAAAATACTTTAACAATAAGAGAACATACTGTTCCGGCTTCACATCACGCATCACTTTCACACTCAAAGAAGTACGCAATTTTTTTCAATAAGCCATGTATCTTATTATAAAATGAGCTTGTTATAAAATCCTCTTGCATAAGAAGCACCTCATAGCTCTTCCCATCAAGTCATTTTAAGTTTAAAACACGTTTCTCATCTTTTTTAGCTGAGGGTGTAATTTAATCACATGACTGCCAAATGAAGCTCCTTCCAAATAGCAAATATGCTAACGACACTTTAGATATTTCTGATGTTTGAAGTGTGAACGTATGTTGATGGGCATGTAAGTGTTTACAGTATTCTTAATGGGGTTGGGTGTTAATGTTGCAAGGTTAGTAGGCAATTAAATTTTAACTTTATGAAATTAATCACGCGATGGTTAGAATTCTGTGAAAGTATTAAAATTGAAATTTAGCTAATTACCATGGCGACTAATTAAAAAACAAAGGCTCGGTTCCGCTTTATACAGTGTTATAGATAAAAAGATTTCTTTGTATAAAAAAATACAAATTTTTAAATTATTTGAAAAATTGTTTTTAAATCGTTTGCAGGTGCAGGTGCTCGTACATTTTTCATTATAGCTGAAGAACTTAACGTTTGATTTGGTTTGAAATATGTGGAAAAATTAAATTTAAAATTGAATAACTGAAAAATAGTAGTATTGCACAGTTTACCCAATTATTCCTTTTTTCGAAGCAAACCTGTGGCGACATGTTGTAACTTCACTATCGAAGCGAACATCGAAGCGAAGTTTTCGATCTGGCAGTATGTTGTAATATTTTCGTTCGACAGGCGATTTAGTTTGTTTCGAAGTTATGTTCGAACATTTAACAGCTGCCCGCAAGCTTTTTTTCTGATACTTGGCATGCTTAATAACGTGAATCAATATTTTAAAAAATTGTTTTATTAATAAAAAATGTCATTTAAACTAAAAATTAAAAATTGATTATTTATTAATTATAATATAACTATAATTATGAATAACATTGTTTGGTAAAACTAAGGGTAACTTATTTTGAACAAACAGTTCTAAGGTAACCATATTTATACTTTTATTAGAGATAATACTATTATTATTCCACTAACTTAAAATCATTATTTAACTCTTCTATGTTATATAAATAATGTACAATAAAAAAAAACCATGCTATATAAACGAAATATAAACGGAAATATTTATCCATTTAATATTTCCGTTTATATTTACTTCGCTTCTCGATCACTGCCACCAAAATAAAGTGATATTTTATCGCAAACATCGCCTGTCGAAAGTGTTACATCATACCGACTTTCGATATTTTCGACAGCTTCGAAACTTTCAAAGTTATAACATGTTGCCACTGGAATAGAAATACGATAAAATTGTTTTTTTACCAAGATTTTGTATTAAGGTTAAGGCTTCCAATCCCGGGATCCCGGGATCCCGAGATCACGGACTTTTTCCACGCCAGTCCCTGGATTATAAGCCAACAAATCCCGTGATTTTTGGGATCGCGGGATTGCCTTCATATTGCAAAAATGCAACACTTTAATATGTCATCCGAGTACAAACTGTTAACAAAACTGTTCTTCTATGCTTTAAGAAGCATATGATTATTTTATAACAATTCCGCCTACTAGTGTTGAGTCCGAGATATGTTTCTCTTCGGCTGGAAATTTTGCGATTAAAATTTGGTCAAGCCTGGCGGATTACACCTTAGATGCCTTAGTATTTTTAAGAGCATATTTTCAAACTCAATCAGCTTAACTTCTAAAGACTTTCTAAAATATACCTTTTAATGTTAGTAGTAACTAGCATGTAAGAAACTATGAATTTAATGAATTTTATTTAATGTCTTATTTGCTTTATTTTGCTTGTTATATAAACACTAGCTTAAACTCGGCACGTTGCTGCCGCGGCCCCGTTGCCAGACGCGAACAAAATGTTATCTATGAAACTGTATATGTAAATTGTGGTCGAATACTGAACTCCATAGCTGTGTGACCTATAACTCAAAAATTGTTGAATTTTTCAAATTAATGTTGTATGGAAGGTGGCACGCTCCCTTGTCTAACTCCGTACAAAGTTATAAGTAAAACTGCATGTGTAAATTGAGTTCGAATACTGAATTTCGAGGCTGTGTGGCCAATTACTCAAAACCTATTCGATATCGCAAATTTTGGCTATATGGGAGGTGCCACGCCCACTAGGGGAAAGAGGGTGAAATATGCTTTCCGACCTATTCTCATACCTACCATACAAAATTTCATGAAAATCGGTTGAGCCGTTTCGGAGGAGTTCTGCCTCAAAAACCGTGACACGAGATTTTTATATATTAGAAATATTTATAATCTTCCTTTATATGTATATACTAGCAAATACCCGCTACTTCGCCTGCGATAAAAATATCATAGATGGGCACTTTGCAGTACCAGTAAAATTGCAGTAAAAATAAATTTTTACTGATAATGAAATTTAATTTGCATTACCAGTAAATTTTTACTGATTACTGAAAAAAATTGCAGTAAAAATAAATGTTTACTGATTACTGGGAAAAAACTGCAGTACAAATAAATTTTTACTGATAATGAAATTCAATTTGCATTACAAGTAAATTTTTACTGATTACTGGAAAAAATTCCAGTAAAAATAAATTTTTACTGATTACTGGAAAAAAATTGCAGTACAAATAAATTTTTACTGATAATGAAATTTAATTTGCATTACCAGTAAATTTTTACTGAATACTGAAAAAATTTGCAGTAAAAATAAATTTTTACTAATTACTGAAAAAAATTGCAGTAAAAATAAATTTTTACTGATTACTGAAAAAAATTGCAGTAAAAATAAATTTTTACTGATTACTGAAAAAAATTGCAGTAAAAATAAATTTTTACTAATTACTGAAAAATTGCAGTAAAAATTGATTACTGAAAAAATTGCAGTAAAAATGTATTTTTACTGATTACTGAATAAAATTGCAGTAAAAAAAAATGTTTACTGATAAATGAATAAAATTGCAGTAAAAATAAATTTTTACTTATTACATGAAATAATTGCAGTAAAAATCAATTTTCACTAATAACTTAAATGAAATGAAGCAAAATAAAGTTTTTACTGATTGCTGAAAAAAACGGCAGTTAAAACAATTGTTGACTGATTACTAAAAAACTGAACGCACTATCCACTGATCAATGCAGCCACATAAAAAACACATGGAAAAAACATAAAACCATCTGTGGTTGCTGTGGCTTTCAAAAAAATATTTCCTGATACAGCCTGCAGCTTGGGATGCTGTTATTGCAGCTATATGTGTTCCTGACATAAAATTGCGATTTTTGAAAGCTCTTTTAGAAACAGCAACAACACAAAAAGAAGAAGAAGTAAAAAAAATGTTCAGCACTTATGTGATGAAGTATGGCAAAATAGCCGATGCCGAAACTCGTGTTCTGACGCAGACACCGCAAAAATCATTTCTTGATTTTGGGGATAATGGTAAAGATTTTACACTTTACTTTACATTTTTGCATTAATGTATGAATTTGTTCATCTCCTTCAATAGAAGTTAGCATACAATGTGTTTCCAATGACTCGGGAAATTATCTCCAAGAAACAATTTTATACCTCGTCGATCGAGACACAATGACAAATTGTCTAAGAAACCATCCAGCCATAAAAAATGTTTTTCTGAAATATAATACCACATTACCCTCATCGGCACCTGTAGAACGGTTATTTTCATTCGCTGGGATTGTGAATCGTTCCAGAAGGCAAAAACTCAGCGATGATAATTTTGAAATGCTAGTTTTAAGAAAAGCTAACAGCGTGTAGCTTTTTCATAAGTATATACATGTGCATACATGTATAAACATATCTACATACATATATAATACATGCGTAAGGAGTATTAATTTTCTTGAATTATTTATTTCATTTATGGCCAGTTTTTCAGCACGATTTCAAACTTTAGTCAAACAAAAATACATTATATGATAATTGAAGTCTATTTAACTTCATGCTAAAATATCAAGCTAGACCGAGGTTAAACGTCTAATTTTGGTGAATTAAGCTAGATTAAATTTGACTAAAGTTTAAACTCGTACTGAAAAACTGGCCCTTAGTGCTTGTACATTGATTTTTAACTACCGATTACTACTTTAAGTAACTAGTAAAAATTTTACTTATTATGCAAATGATTTTTCATTATAAGTAAAAATTTACTTTCACTGCAATTTTATTTAGTAATCAGTTAAAATTTATTTTTACTGCAAATTTTTTCAGTAATCAGTAAAAATAAATTTTTACTGCAATTTTTTTCAGTAATCAGTAAAAATTTATTTTTACTGCAATTTTTTTCAGTAATCAGTAAAAATTTATTTTTACTGCAAATTTTTTCAGTAATCAGTAAAAATTTACTGGTAATGCAAATTAAATTGCATTATCAGTAAAAATTTATTTGTACTGCAATTTTTTTCCAGTAATCAGTAAAAATTTATTTTTACTGCAATTTTTTCCAGTAATCAGTAAAAATTTACTGGTAATGCAAATTGAATTTCATTATCAGTAAAACTTATTTGTACTGCAATTTTTTTCCAGTAATCAGTAAAAATTTATTTTTACTGCAATTTTTTCCAGTAATCAGTAAAAATTTACTGGTAATGCAAATTGAATTTCATTATCAGTAAAAGTTTACTGATTACTGCTTCTAGTAATGCAGTAAATATTTACTGCAGTGTGCCCATGTATGAAAAATATTAAATACCATGTAAAAATTTTAAATCTTAAAATTAAAGTATTTAGTTGTATTAAAACAAATTCAAAATATAAAAATTATTGTGTTTGTTTTGTTTAATTATGAAAAAATGGTATATATATTAAGAAATTACTTTACTTAATTTGAATAACTTATTTAAACGGTAATTGTTATGATGACATAAATTTACCTGGCTTTCTTTTTTTTTACTTTTGAAAAAGTCCGGCATAACAGCGTTATAACAAAAATTGGGTAAAAATTTTTTAAAATTTGTAATCAAAAATGAAATTTCTTACATATATTCTGAAAAAAAAAATATATTCTTCTTAAATTGTTGTAGTTAATCGGCCTTCTTCAGTTATTAATTGTTGTTATTGGGCTTCGGCCAAACAACAATTCTTCTTAAATTTAAAAAAAACCGTTATAATGACATCAAATTTTTGGCGATATCTCAAAAACTATAGACTTTCTCAATGCATATCAATGCATTCTTGTATAGGCAGTCGTTGATTAATAAAACTAACTGTAATTTTCTTTTCTTTTCGGAAATATTTTGTACGGATATTAGGTATGCTTAAAAAAAAACCTGTTATTATGACATTAAAATTCTTGCGATATCTCAAAACTATAGATTTTCTCAGTATAACTCAGAAGACTCAGAATGAGAAAAAAAAACGATTGAAATTTCATGTTTTGAATTAGCAAGCAAACATTTCCGCAATTTACAAATCGATTTTCATCCAATTTTCTTTGTTTGAAAGTTCAATTAAGTAAATTGGGAAAATGAGAAAAGGTTTACCGTTACCTCACCAATGCAATGTTTTATATTGTTTTCAAAAAACCTCTAAAATATCCAACTTGTACTAAACAATAGGCCAAGAGTTGCTTTTGTTGTACATATTTTTTTAGTTTTAATTTTTTTTTTAATTTTAATTTTCCTTATTCCTTCATATAACATTATTTACCTGCAAAAATTGTTCTATTTTGACACAAACAGTTTCTATCATTAAAAATCATGGGCCACCTACCCCCCCCCCCCCCTATGATTTTTGATAAAAACAAATTTGCTTAAAATGTTGTTATATTTTTTGCAATGTGTTACAGCTTAAAAAGTAATTTATGTGAAAAACATTTTCAAATATAGCTTAAAAAATAATTCTGTGAAAAATATTTCAAATATTTCAAACTATTCCAAAGTTATATACATAAATCTATGTTTTAATCCATTTCCGTATCTATATATTCATAGTTAACGTTATAGTTATAGTAGAATTTGTCCTGACCCAATTCAATGAATTTTTTAAGATCGTTTTGTGAACTTGTAAAAGTGTAAATTAGCCTTCGAACAAAACACATGCTAGACGTTTCCTTTTGAAACATAAATGCATGACGATCAGCATTTTCTGATATATACAGCATTCTTATTGATGTATAGTATTGCCCGGCAGACCACCTTACTGCTATATACGAATTTTCATGCTGTTCGGAAAAAAAAATTTATGTATTCGCCATTTTTAGTACAGTTGCCGAAAGTAGCCGTATGAACTAAATTAACAAATTGTAGTCTTATACAACCAAAACCGTTTGAAGTAAAACATTTTTGATTAATTCTGGGCGGTAATGGGGGTGTTGCAAAATTTTTTCACTTAAACCATCTCATACTCGAAACAATAGAATGCCAAAATTTCAGCTCAATTGAGCTTAAACCTAGTGCTCTTTGCTTTGCTCCAAGCTTATCCCCCGAAAAGTGGACTTAACTAAAATGGGTCATGCCCATTTTTAGTAAAGTTAGCGAAAGTAAAAAGATTACCAAATTCTAGTCTCATACGACCAAAATCGTCTGAAATATAGCATTTTTTGCACAAAGTGGGCATGGAAAGTAGACGTGGCAAATCTAACACAGCGTATTACGATAAAGTTGGAATAACAAATCGTTTGATACCTATATCGTGTTAATCGGTTCAGTGGTTCTTCCGTGTTTGTCAAACATCCGTGCAGTGTCACAACGCTTTTATATATTCGTATAGACAGACTTACACAATCTCAAGTGGGGAAAGCTGGCTGGCAAAGCTGCAAAACATAATTAATGCAGATAACTTAATTCTGGCAACTCCCCTCAAGACATTAACAAAGAAAATTAATTAACACTGTATGAAAGCAAGAATCTCCCTGAAAGTAAAGCTGGATTAAACTGATCACCTTCAGAATGTTTTTAAAGTTTTTTTCATATGAAGTTTTCGTTCAGAGAGAAAAATTTCTGCACACTCTCAACTTGATTAATATTATTTTAAATCACACAAAAACATGCTGAAGGTTATCAGTGAATTCAGCTTAACCATGGTGTAAGAAATAGAGGTGTTAGTGAGTTTGACACTTCTCTCTCAAAACGATAAAATTATGTTTCCCCGTTCTTGTCAAAAACAGCTGATGGTGAATTACAATGAAAACAAATTTTGTTAAATTCGTATCTTTCTGCAAGTTTATAAAATTCTTAGTGAGATTAAAGTGAGAATATGTTCTTCGATATGTTCTTGAAGCGGACGATGTGAATGCAAGACAATTTGCATGCTGGCCAAAGCTTCATGTCGGCGCCACCTTCCAGCTCACGTTTCTGATAAAATGGTCAAAACATTAATGACAAACTTGGCAAATCGGCGAAGACAACTGCAATAACTTTTTGTCAACAAAATACTGCACAATTAATTGCATTAAATATTTATTTATACTTAATTCGCACAATAAAAACTATAGTACATCATTTAGCAACTCAAACAAATAACACAATTTGACAACTATCAACAGTTCCGCTCTTTCGCTCACAATTTTTTGACAGAAGCAAAGAAATTAATGGTGTTGCCAAAAACTCACTAACACCTGGTTTTCTTACACCATGAGCTTAACTACACAACATGGCTGTCGTGTTATATTGAGAGAAGCTCTCTCGACAAAGAGAGGAAAGCTTTTTTGTTTGCTGTTATATTGTGCTGCTGGTTGAATGTAGGCATCAAATAAAATGCGTGCTTTTGAAATAATTAAAGAATACATTTTTCGAAAACCTTGGTAAGCTATAACAATCTATATTATCATAGGAATCGAATGAAAAAAGAATTATCAAAATCGGTTCAGCGGTTACCGATCTTATTCTGGATCAAATTCGTGAGTCTCCTTTTATGTAATAGTATAGATTAGAGTGGACCTTATTTAAAAAAGACCACCCCAAGGGCTCAAACTGTTTTAATTGATGATGAAAGAATTCGTGAACAATTTTAGCAAGATCGAATGCATATAAACCCATGCGCACACGGCTTAAAGTTTGCAAAAGTGCATGAAAGAAAAAAAATATTTTTTTTTAATATTTTCATATGGAATTCCATTTGGAATAAGGAAACAGTTAAGGTTTTTTTGTTTTTTTCCAAACATTTTTCAGTTTAATAAGGGTATTCACCCCAAATTAAACTTTTAAATTTAAAGAGATATCCTTGAACATTTAAACTATCGAAAAATTAATTTAAATTTTTTATTTTTTCAATTTTCTAAATTTTGGCTAAGAACAAACAAATAAAGGCATTTTATTTTTTAACGGCACTACTAATTTACATTTATTTTCCAGATTTTGGAATTCTTTGAAAGAAAATATTTGCAAATATAAATCATTATTAACCCCTTGGTAATTTTTATGTTCCTTTTTTTTATATATTTTTTTTTAAATTAAGTAAGGGTTGATGCAAAATGCAGTTGCAAATATGCGAAATTCAACATTTTGCACTATTAACACATCAAGCACAACAATAAGAAAAATGCAATATTTAAAGCAATAAAAAACTGCAAACTTAGGAAACAAAATCCCTTTATTTTAAAAATATTTAAAAAAAATCCCCTTATATGTTTGTGTGGGCTTACATTACTTGGTTTTGATATAAGACTCCAAAAAGCCCGTAGCGCAGTCGCTTCTTATAGTACCTGGGTTAATATTTTTACTATAATAATAAATAATAATAAATGAGATAATTTTATTTTATTTTTTATTTTATCATAAAAATAGAAAAATTTCGTTTTCTTTTCCTTTATTCCACACACACAAAATTCGTTCGAAAGTTTATCATTTTTTGGCTTCAGTACCTATAAAACTTTAATATTAATTGCAATAGAGATGATAGAATCGAAAATGATAGTATCGAACGCATAAAATTAACCAAAATGTTTTGCTTTAATAAGATTAATCAAATTACAGACGAATTGATAATTTTTGTTTTGTACAATGCATTGTAAATATTTTTATATTTGAATTAAATGACTGATGCAAGAAGTTTTTACCAAAATAACCGAAACTGGCCATAACCGAAACCGAAACGTACGTTATATTCGGTCGGACACTAATTATAAGTATTTCAGGCGCTCGTACAAACTTTAAACGCGTTTTTCTCAAAACTACGTTTTCACGGACGCCTCACACGATTTCTTCGCAACTCGTGGGCATATCCTTCTGAAATTTTTACCACATATTCTACATGTAATTACTCAAAAAATTATTGTTTTGAAATATGGATTTTTACTGTATTTTTTTACAAATAGCAACGAAAAAAAAACAATTTTTAAATTTGTTGATTTTTTACTTGTCTCCAAATTATGAAGTTCCGCTTAAGAACGAATTTTATGTAAAAAACTGAACAAATTAATAAAAAAATTTTACATATGTAATTTAAGACTTAATTTATCATACCTAAAAACTTTTATAAGCATATATTTTATAGCAAGCTCACGAGTAATTCCCAAAAATAGCCTATTTTTTTAGTCGACGAACATCCATAAACAACTTAAAGAATTGAAATAAACAAAAAGTATTGGTTTGGCAACCGAATCGTGCAGACAGATCTTTTAGAAATATGACGATGATGCTTTAAAAAAACTATCAATGCTCACGATAGTCTCAAAAAAAAGGAGCCATCGATTCTTTGCGCTGTCGATGGCACTATTATATTTTTTAGTATAAAAAAGAAAACAATTACAAATAACAAAATGTAAAAACCAACTGAAAAAAAGCATGTTTTGTAATGGTTAATACTTCCGATATGGTTAATACCATGGTAGAAGAATACAGGTATATGCACCAGATGAGAGCATACTGCCGGAATTGTCAAAACGAAGCAAAACTTTTTCTTTATTTTCTTTTGTTTCCATTCGCCACACAGCTAAATTTGACAGACATGGCAGTATGTAAAGAGAGCATAGTCAGCGCTGCATATACCTTTATCCTTCTACCATGGTTAATACTACTTTAAGATTTACTCTTTGTCAGAAAGTTTAAAAACTGTCATAGGTGCCACTTTTCTTAAAATTCTGCGTCACCGTGGGTGAGAACGCTTCAAATGGTCCGAAAGTTTGCACGTGTTTCCACATGTTTTTTATGACTTTTGACATTTCAAGCATTTGGCAAACTTCTTGCTTGGACTCACTCAACTGAAAATTTTTCCAAACTTCCGAATTTGATTTTGTTGGTTTCTTTATAGTTGGCGTTTCTGTGCGCAAAAAAGTAATTGAACAACAAACCAAGCAACTTTGAACAAATGACAAACATGCAGAATTATTTTCATCAATTACCATCACACAACAAAGGGGATACAAATCAGTCGCAGTTTATCTGTGAAGTTATAACAAAATTCAGAATTCATTGTTATTCCTGCTAAAAACAACTTACCCGCGCTTTGGTTATTTAGCAATGTTTAGTAGAGATATTCGATAGTCCTTATGAACTATCGATAGTTTTCTCAAAAATATGAAACTATCGATACTATCCACAGTGCCATCGATAGTTTGACACCTCTAGCCACAAGCATAAAGTGCGCACTATAAACACGAATAAGCTTAAGAAGCTTATATACCTTATAGGCCTTAGAAATGAAATTTTAAGCTTTAAGAGTACAACAAACTGTTGTATCAAAAACATTGATTTCTTAATATAAATATAATTTGAAAGTGTTTATATTAAAATAATATTTAGGCGTACGAAATGAGTGTTGTTGGGGTAGTACATTAACTTATGGCGTTTTGGTTTCTCGAAAAAATGCAACATTTTTCTGCCCTTTTTGAAAATTCTGCCCTCTTGAAAATACAAATACTGACCTCTAAAATTGAATCGTTATCTTTTCGCGAAAATGTTGACCTTAAAAGAAGAAAAAAAATGCAACATTTTTTTGAGAAACGAAAACGCCATTAATTATGTCGAAAGAATGTAGAGGAAGAGGTAATAGAGTTGGAGCTCAGAAGGATATTTCGGAACTTGCATCTGCTGAGATGGAAATCGAATTCGAAGAGAAAAATTTGCTTGATCTAAGTAATTAATTGCCTGAAAATCAGAAAGTTTTGGTTTATATAGAAAAAAGCTAGCTACATTGTGTTTTTAATTTAAACAAAAACTTGTAATGATTTTAATTGTGAGCTATTTAGATCAAGCAAGTTTGAAGAAGGCAACAACGACAACAGAAACTCTGTATAGAGTCAATCACGCAGCAGACTAGACGGAACTCTTTCGGAAGCTCGACGAGTTTGCCGAAGTAACCATAGAGTTAAAACAAGTTTTTGCTGCTATTGAAACAACCAGATATTCAAATATTCCTGACCTTGACCGAAATCGATCAATAATTTCAGATTATTTAATTAATTTAACATTAATTAAAGATAACTTATTAGGCCTGGCTCTACCATAAAAAATATAATAGTTTACTAAAAGAAAAAATTTAGCAATTTTTGGCGAAAAAAGCCTTTTAGCTAAGTTATTAAATTGGGCAGAGCATTAAAACCAATTTTAAACGATTCCATATGAAATTTATGAATGAAATGGTTTTGACTAAAAAACTAGCTCAAGGCCAAGCTAATATAAATTTAGGGCAAGTTATGAGTAGCGATTCGGCCTAGATTACAAAGCCAATTTATTTCCTACACAATGTTGGAATAATACGGTTTTGGCCAAACAATTGCTTTTAAGCAAGTTAACATATTGGTATTGGCAAAATATGTAAACTATGCACTGAAATATACCAATATTTTTAAGCCAATTTAGTTTATCAGTTAAAACTACTTAATCCCTAGCAAAATCATTTATAAGGAGGGAATCATTATCAAAATATTATAATTTAATAATATTCAATATATAGCTTTTGGCTATAAGTTAAAGAATTTTCCCAAGGTTAAGACCTTGCTAGATCGTTTTATCTCATCCCAAAACCCGATCGAGCCCTAAAACCGCCCGAACCCTAAAACCTTTGAAAGTTTCTAAAGTTAGAGCTGTTTAGAAAAGAGTTTAAGGATATATATTTACTAGTATAAAAGCCTATCCAACGACAGGTCCACCGCACACTTCCTTTTTGGAGCCTTTTGCCGAAAGCAATTTTTTTCTCTTTTTAAAGCTTACTTTTTTATACACTCGATTTTTGCAAAATACAAATGTACCACTTACAAAAAACACTTTACGTATTAAAGCAGTGTCGAGAAAAAAGTTCAAGTGTAAAAGTGCAAAAAGTCGAGTTTGGTAACAATCATATTCATACACAACTTTACAAACTGGCCTTGCAACCTTCATATACGTAGCAACTCAGGTATCGTTTTGCGGCTGATACAATTATTTTTTTTTTGTACAATCAACTCAAAAGAATTTCATTAAATTCATCATAACTTTTTATAAAAGGATGAAAAAAGAGGTAGTTGGATCAAAAACGTACTATTCTGAAAACCCATTATTGTCACTGATAAGTATCAGAGAACTGCAATGTATCCGAATTCTTTCGGATACTCAAATCATACCCGAGTGTCGTGCTGTTCTCAACTATATCCATACTCTGTTTACTGTTTATTTGCTTCTAGTGATAAAAAGAGCAATAGAAATTTAATTTAAATTATGCGCATGTGATTTTTCAATTTAAGGTAGGCCCGTAGACAAGGGGAAGTTTTAGGGGCTAAAACCCCCTTAGGGTCTAGAATATATAAAAATCTAATATATTAGCATTAAGGAAACTACAACGCAACAGCGTAAAAAGTTGCAAACCACTTCAATTTTGAACTGAATTGAGAACTATGCTTACTGATTATAGATAATGTAAGGATTTCGGCATATATTGCGATTTTCTGTTTGGGCAGGGTTACGATGGTGCATCTGTCATGAATGGCACTCTACAAGGAGCACAAGCGTATGTAGCGGAAGAAGAGCTACAGGATGCTGTTATTAAAGCTTAAACACCGCAGCTAAATTTTGAAATACCACAATATCGCCTCTCGCATTTCAACTTATAAGACCAATAAAAACTTTTGAATTTCAAATGGCTGTTAATGTGGTCGCAGTTCCAACTAAATACTTTTGAGATCAAGACTGTCAATTCACCTCCTTTATTGTTTTTTCCTAAAAATTAGTAAATAGAACAGAAAAATTTAATAAGCGTATTTTTTTTTTTTAGACTAAACCAACGCTCAGGGGATGCCCCCTATAAATGCGTAAGCATTGTGTTGATTCGGAAGATGGGTGATAGTTAGTTGGCGGGTGGATAGATGGAGTAGTGTCGGTGAATATTTGTTTTAAACTTGCACAGCTCAAAACTGCCGGGAAACATGCTCGCAGGGAGACTATTACACAACTTAACCGTGCGACTAAAGAACGAATTATAACGGTAATGCGAGGTTCTATTGGACATCGACGCAATGGTAAAGGGGTGGGCTTGGACAGCTGCCCGAGTGGACCTGGGAAACACACGAGCTGGTTGTGTCAGGTCATGTATCTCCCTTGAACACTTCCCATGGTAATACCTATACAGAAGGCTTAGGCAACCAACATTGCGGCGATGCCCAAGAGAGTTGAGAGAGGATGAAATACTTTCATCCCCTATCAAATATGTCGCACGACGTTGAATTCGATCCGGAAGCTCCAAATAAGATCTTGCCCTTTGCCCAAATGTGCGAAAACGACTAGTTTAGTAACGTCAATTGAAATGCTTAAGGGTTATATTTCACTTTGGTTATGTTTTATAGTTGCTATTTTAAAATATTGTAAATTACTATATTAATCAATACTGATTTTTTTTACATGAAAATCAGAAATATTTTTTTAAATTATTGAAATCATTTTAAATAATAAAAATAGTTTTTTAAATTTTTTATGATTTCTTTTATTTTTGTGTTTGAAATGCCCAAAACAGGCAATTTGAGGATTTTTGAAAAACATCAATATATAACTTTTTGATCCAAGTTTTTTTTTTGTAATTGTTTTTCATAAAATAGCTAAAGACTATGCTATAGCACTCCGTTATGTCGTTTTTCTTATATTGCATTTTCGTCATTTTGGGGATTGAGTAAGCAACGTAATCGCACAATTTTTTGTATTTGAGTGTCTGTTCAAAAGAGCTTATTTCGAAATTGTATAAAGTTGAAGAAAACTGAAAAAAGTCTAGTTTTTGTTGTGCTTACAATACTGAGCCCAACAGCTAATATATGATGTAAGCATGGATAAAAAATTTAATGACTTTAAAGTTAAAGAGAAAATATGTCCTTTTGTGCAGTCACTGAAGAAATAGGCATTTTTGATAAGGTTTTTAAGCATTTTATAAAATAAACACAACAATAAAATATGCATAAGAAGTTTTCACAGAAATAATTAATTCACTAAACACATTAGTGCCCTATGTCTGGCTCAATACGTTCACATTCTTCGTCGGTTTCTCATTGTAGTAAAGAGGATTCATGGAGGATTTTCATTCATTGAATAATCAGTTTCTTACCTAAAAGGGAACTTGTAATTGAGCCTTTTAAAAAAAATTTGATAAGACCGTTTGATTAAATATTGTATAAAAATTAAAACCTTGAACGGAAGTTAGTCCCTTTTGCTAAAATATATTCAAAAGCAATTTTTCAGTATGCATATTTAGGCTCTTTTGAACAGAAATATACACTTTTATGCACAAAATATTTTAAAAATTTATGATTTTCTTAATTTTTTTCTGTGCAAATGATAGGATTAAATATTTTAAGTGCTAAACCATTGTAAAAACAGCTTTTTTCAAAAATTTTAACTAGGAACTTTTGAACAGAGACTCCTTATTTGCATTAAGAGTTGATTCAGAAAATATTTCAACAAAATTTCGGTGCAATTTCTTATATTTGGTTTTCTAAAATTTTTTTTTATTGAAAGAAGAAATAAAATAACATTTTTCGAAAATTAAAATATCACAAGTCTGGTGCTTTTAATCCAATTTGTATGTTTGTTACATAATTTTAAAGAACAACTACATAAGAAACGAAATGCATACCTGCTTTTTAAAAAAATTTACTTCAAGAGATGTTTTGAGCTCTTGTAAAACGCTTCTCCATTCATTGGTCTCTTGAGCTAGTTTTAAAAGTCTATCAATCGGCACAAAACTCTATAGATTTTATTTTTATATCAAATCGACTATTTTTAGTCCATGGCGTCATTTTGTCTATGGGGGAGCAAACATATAATATACATAAAAAAATACCTTTTGATCTATCGATGTCTTATCATTATCGATATCATTCAAGAATATCTTATATTAAGAAGCTTATATATTCAAGAATATTTCTTTAAAAGGATTTTTCGAAATTCAAATTATTTTATAAGTTGTAGTTTCTTAGCGTCGTTAGTTAAACTGCCTGAAACTTAACTTAAAAACGTTGTTTTCTAAACTACTTTTTCCAACACGTTTGACATGATATCTCAAGGTCTAATGGACCGATTAACTTTAAACTTGGTTTGAACCTTTTTTATATATACCTCTATGGCCTGGATTAGAATTATGTAAGCAATTTTTTATTTTTAAAAAATTCAAAACTATGAAAAAAGGCCGTAAAAGGACTTTTTTTAAACCGTCGCCGTATTTTTCCGTATTTTTCCACTTCACTCAAAAAAAATTTTTTTTTTAAAGTTTTATGTAAGTTCTTAAGATATGAATAAATAAGTGATAACAAATGGATACTAAAAATATTAATTGGTTCTTTTTTATCGACCATCAAAAGAGGCCCGAAATTCGGGCATCTACTCTAGAATATTTCCTTAAGCCAAAATTTTTCCCCTAGTTTCTTTTCTGTACTGCTTAAATTTTTAACAAAGCCTTGGTGGTGTTTGGTTGTGTTCTTTGTCATAAGTACTTGATACCAATTTATGATTAACACTTGTAAATTGTAAACGCTTTTAAGATCAACTCGTTCATAATAACTGTACGTTCTTCAGGAACTACAGACTGCAGTTAATCATTATAATCAATAAAATAAAAACTTAAAAATAATAAATGCAATTTTGTGATCATAAAAATATGGAAATAACAAATTGGTCATAATATATGATTAGTGTTTTATACATATTTTATATAGAATTACAGCAAAAATTGTGATCAAAATTTGCAGATATGTTTTTCGATGTACTTTTTATTTACCTGCGACATGAAAAATCATATGTTTTTATTATTTTTGACTTCGACTACATTCTTATAAAAATCAAAGAAGTGTAGTGCTTACACGACATGTAGCAAAAATAACTAATATTTCGAAATTATTTGTGTCAACTTTAATGTCGTGTGTGTGTTTAAGCATGAAAAAATGTCTGAACCATTTTTAATGGTTTCCCTTATGCCGTGGTTATGCTAGACAAACATGATTGCCAAACATTTTTTGTTGTTATTAGGCGTGTTTTATTCGTTCTGGTTAAACCAAATAGGTTCTAAATAACATTCAGAACACTAACAAAAAGATGAACTTGCTCAGTAGCTAGTTGGTTACAGAGCTACTTGCTCAGTAGCTAGTTCATCTCGTTGAACTATTTTTTTTTTCGCTACGGCTCTATAGATGTCGCTATTGGTTTAGTTTGTGGCAGCACTCGCAAGTAAGAGTTTGGTTTACAACCCTTCTTAGTCACCCAATGCTGGCAAAAGAAACATCTGTGCTGTTTAGTCATATCATAGTTGACAATGCCCCAAGCGGTCAGAAGTAGTAATGGTATTGTTTTGCAATCAGCCGTTTGGTCATATCATTTGGCGACAATGCCCCAAACGGTCTAAGGCAAGACTTACAAAGCTTTAACTAATGCGATCTATTCGTTCACTGGTTAAACCAGAACGAATAAAACGCAGCTAATAATGCAGCTACTACTACCATTACTACTTCTGACCGCTTGGGGCATTGTCGACGATGATATGACTAAACAGCACAGATGTTTCTTTTGCCAGCATTGGGTGACTAAGAAGGGTTGTAAACCAAACTCTTACTTGCGAGTGCTGCTACAAACTTAACCAATAGCGACATCTATAGAGCCATACCGAAAAAAAATAGTTCAACGAGATGAACTAGCTACTGAGCAAGTTCATCTTTTTGTTATGCCGTGGTTATGTTAGCCAAACATGTTCGGTGTTCATTTTTGTCAATTTGTTCTCTTCACTGAAATATTTGTTTGGTGGTTATGCTATGATTGGCGGCACAGTTGCATTATATGTAATAGTATGTCAAAACACAAAAAAGCACAACCCTAATTTGCATTTTTGTACTTAAAATTAACGAATTAAAATATACGAACTGATATTACTTACTCTGAATTTTTATTATAATATCTTAAACAAAATGGTTTGCATATATCTGACATGCTAGCTAGCTGTTTATGTTAAGGGTTACTTGAAGACACAATCAACTTCACTTTTTAATACTTTTACCTACTTTTTTGATGCTATTATACAAAATGACTACAGCCAACACTGGAAAGTTCGGCATGTTTGGCGTTTCAATCAGCAATCAAAATGTTCGGTCCGAGAGCGAGAAAATGAATATGAGAAAAAGTTCATTTCTTCATTTTATACGTGAAACAATAACAACAAAAAATGTTCGGCAATCATGTTTGGCTAGCATAACCACGACATTAGTGTTCTGCATGTTATTTAGAACCTATTTGGTTTAACCAGAACGAATAAAACACGCCTATTGTTTCACGTATAAAATGAAGAAATGAACTTTTTCTCATATTCATTTTCTCGCTCTCGGACCGAACATTTTGATTGCTGATTGAAACGCCAAACATGCCGAACTTTCCAGTGTTGGCTGTAGTCATTTTGTATAATAGCATCAAAAAAGTAGGTAAAAGTATTAAAAAGTGAAGTTGATTGTGTCTTCAAGTAACCCTTAACATAAACAGCTAGCTAGCATGTCAGATATATGCAAACCATTTTGTTTCAGATATTATAATAAAAATTCAGAGTAAGTAATATCAGTTCGTATATTTTAATTCGTTAATTTTAATTACAAAAATGCAAATTAGGGTTGTGCTTTTTTGTGTTTTGACATACTATTACATATAATGCAACTGTGCCACCAATCATAGCATAACCACCAAACATTTCAGCGAAGAGAACAAATTAACAAAAATGAACACCGAACATGTTTGGCTAGCATAACCACAGCATTATCTGGAGCATTTATTAACTGTCGACAAGTAGACATTTTTTGAAATATTGACAATTTTACTTTTTTTTACTTATGACCACGAATCTTCACTGTGTGAAGTTGAATTCCACATTTTCTTGGCACCAAGTGAAAAAATTAATTAAGTTATCTTAAAGATGGCAGGAGAAAGCATTAGTGTGTATGTGTTGATAGATTTTCATAACGTCAGAATATAAAGATAGTTTTGAGTGTTTGGGACACCAGAAGTAGCTGTAAGAAAAATCGGATTTTGAAAATCTAAAAATGACATTGTATTGGCGTTCCTCACTGTAAAATTGATAATACTTACTTACAAATAATAATTTACCGGTATATCCGTTGGCTCAAAATACATCCTTTGCGAAATATTTCAGCACAAACTGTAGCACATAAATTCCTCAAAAACTTTTCTTCACTTTTTTGTATAGCAGTTCAAATAACAACAGATTAACGATCTCAATTTACTTTTAAGCGACCAAATTTCTCGTTACTCATAACATAGACCCTTTAGCTTATCATTCTCAAGAAAACACAACAGACAATAGGACGTTTTCATCCGCAGCTTTAGACATCATTAACCTTTGCAATGGCTATGCTATATGTAATATTCTTATCATTTAGGGCTTAAAAATAAAAAAGCATTCCTTTGATATCTAACTGCGTGGTTTACCTCTTGCCAGGTATATTGATACATTAAAAAGTTGTATTATAATTTACAGGAGAGTAGTAAAATATGTTTGAAAAATAGATTTATCTGGAAATTTGTATGTATAGGTTGCTTTTTACACCAACCACTAAAACCACTTTCTTTAGTAAAACTTATTACGACCCAAAAAAAAACTATTGCTGCTATGACTCAGAGTTGGGAAGTGACTTTTTTCAAAATTGTACCAAACCGAAATAAAAATTGCACTTTTGGCATCAAATTGTACAACTTTTTTCGATCCATGAATAATGAAACTTTAGGATACATTTAATTACTAGTATTCCCCGGCAGACGTTGTTCTGCCACAGACCGCCTTACTGCCATTTACGAAAATGTCAAGAAATGCCAAATATAATCTTCATTTTCAGTATAGCTGCCAAAAGTAATCACATGCACTAAATAACCAAATTTCAGTCTAATACGATCAAAACCGTGCGAAATATAGCATTTTTGTTGTTTTGTAAGCGGTAAAAAGGGGTGTGGCAAAATTATGTCCCTTAAACCATCTCGTAATCGAAACAAATCGACTGCCCAAATTTCAGCTCAATTTAGCTTAAGCCTGGCGCACTTTGCTTCACTCGACGCTGACCCCCCGAAGTGAGTTCACTCGACGAAAGTGAGTTTAACTAAAGTGGGACAGGCCTTTTTTTAGTGCACTTGCCGAGAGTAACCATATGAACTAAATTACAAAATTTTTGTCTAATCAACCCAAACCGGTGAAATAAAACATTTTCATTGGTCGCCCACAAACCAAAAGGAGGAGTGGAAACCAATTTTTAGTACAGTTGCTGACAGTAACCATACAAACTAAGCCAACATTTTATCTCAATCGACCCAGTAGTCAGTTTTAATGATTCCTCAAAAAGTGGGTGTGGCTATATAGCGATAACGGCCTATTTTAGTGCAGTTGCCGAAAGTAACTATACAACCTTAAGCATCAAATGTTAGTCTTATACGGCCAAAAATGCTTGAAATATAGCATTTTCACTGATTTGCGGGCGGAAAAAGGAGGTGTGGAAACCAACTTTTCGTTCAATTACTGACAGTAATCACGCACACCAAATTACTAAATTTAAGTCTTATACGTCCATAACCGTATTAAATAAAGCATTTTCATTGGTTTTTGGGCGGTAAAAGGGGGCGTGGACACACACTTTTAATACAGTTACCGACAGTAACCATACAAACTAAATTACTAAATTTAAGTCTTATACGACCAAAATCCTCTGAAATAAAGCATTTTCATTGATTTGTGGGTGGTAAAAGGGGGAGTGGAAACCCTTTTTTAGTAAAGTTGAATTACTTAGCCTTATACGACCCAAACTGATTGAAATATAAAATTTTTCTTGATTTGGGGCGGTAAAAGGGGGTGTGGCAACTTTTTTCTCAACCATCTCGTTCCTGAAACAAATCGACTGCCAAAATTTTAAGTCAATCGGTTCAGTAGTTTTGGAGTCTATAGGCATCACACAGACAGACACACATCGTTTTGCTTTTATTTTTAATTAATACATAGATATTGATTTGTGGGCGGTAAAAGTGGGCGTGAAAACATTTATACATAGTGACCGCCTCTTGGAGCACCTACACAGAAAATTTCACCGGAATTGCCATGATTTCGAAAAAGTGGGCGCATTTATATTGCGACCACGCCCATTTTTTACAGTTACCGACAGTAAACATCTGAACGAAATTACTAAATTTTAGTTTTTTATGAGCGAAACCGTCTGATATATATCCTTTTTTGGTTTGTGGTCGATAGCGCAAATTTGGCTTGTATGGGAGGTACCACGCCCCCTCGTCCAATCGTTACCAAACCTTACAGGAACACTCTCAGGATTTTCCCTGAAAATTTCATAAAGGTCGGCTAAGCGTTTGTGGAGTCTCTACGTGATATAGCCACATACCCATATACCCACTTACATACATCCATTTTTATATATCACGCATTCCGTGTTGCGTACGTGGACATTTTTCAGTACTTTAACGTATATCTTGGTGCATTTTAATGACGAAACTAACTAAAATTTTTTTTTTCTTATATCCAGTCTTGTTAAGTGTATGTGTATCTTCAAGTATAAATTTGGTTTAAACGATTTATTAAAACATTATCCTAAAAAAAGTTTCTACTAGGTTGCGTGCGCAGGAAACCAAAAATACCGCAGCTTAGTTCATTTTTAAAAAGAGCAATAAATCAGCGTAATGTGTTAAAATTTCAAGAAACATTTTACTTGTATGAAAAGTGTGTATGGTATATAATTCAATACAATATTTTAATTAATTCAAAGTTAAAAGCAAAAATTATAAAAATTTAATTTTCGATTGCGTACGATGTCCGTACGTATGTAGTTGCATATTTGGACATGTATGAAAAAGAAAAAATGCATAATTTTTCACACTGTTTTATTACAAAAACATTCTTTTTTATGTATTTAGAACCTTAAGTAGGCGATGACAATATGTTGCCATCATTCGATATGTCAACATAACGTTGATTTTATAGGTGATCTTTTAGTTAGGTATTTTTTTAATAGTTAGATTTTCAGCTGCAAATTTGTTTCGAGTACCTTTTATTTCTTGTTTGTCGATGTGAAAACTTTTATTTTTTTTTTTAAAGTTTTGTGGCTCATATAATAGAAACGTTTACTGTAAAAAGCAAAAATGTACATTGAGTAGAGTTTCGCACTTGGACATCCCATCAAAATTCATTGTAGTACGCAACCTATAAAAGTAAAATAAAATACTTTTATGTGAAAAACTCTGATTGAAAGATCTTTTCAAAATTTTCATTTGTTAAATTTGATAATTTTTTAAGCCTTGTGAAGAGTTGTTTGTTGTTGAAATAGTTGTATTTTTAAATATTCAAGATATCCAAAATTGTCAATGAATGTGATAAGTCCTTAATGACTTAATAAAAACATTTAATAAAACATTTGAAAATATGTACAAACAAACTACTGTTAGGCAAAATCTGAACTGTTTGGTACTGCGAAGGATTTGCATAGGTTTAAAAATAGAAGAATAATAAAAGTTTAAGAAATGAGGAAAGTTTCGCTTTATTGTGTTTTACTCCTTTTGTTACCTTTTTTTAATTGTACCAGCTGCTAATAGTATACAAAGCATTGCAACAGTGTTGAGTTAGCTTTCATTTACATTTCTGCCTGAATGCTTGCTTTGTTTGCTGCATTCAAATTTCTTAAGATTTGTAATTAAATTTTGTTGTTCTCTTGTTTCTTAACATTGTATTTTTAACTCATTTTCCGCATTTTCATTTTTGGTAGTCGCACTTTCATCGTAAAAGTCCTGCGGAATATAGTTTGTTACTTTGTTGTATCGTTGCTGATGCCTGGCAGTCATGTTCAAGAACCATCTTAAGTCTTAAGGTCCATTATAGCCTTTTAAGCGAAAAATATAATGTTTTACATTTTTTGTTTATTCTAAGACGGCTGAGCAAATTTCTTTTAAATAATAGATAATAATAAAAATCTTAGATAACATTTTGAGAAATTTTAAATTTGTCATTTAATGTAACAATTTTTTGAAACCGATGAACAAGGGTATTCGAAAACCTATCCTTGACATAGATCGCTACAAAATTGTTTCTTGTTTCGCAATTAAAAATGGGTCAGTTTTTTTATTTTTAATGGACTTAAAGTACAAAAAGTAATGGCAGAACATAGCTATTTTTCAAATTAACGATTGCTCCTATATTCAATAATATTTTATCAAAAATTTTACAAACTAAACCTCAAGAGTTATAAATTCATAACGCAAAAAATTCGTCTAAAAGCGAGTAATAGGTTTGAAGTTTTTTTAATAAAAAAAAAAAACTAAAGTGGTCTCTTAATTAAGGAACATCTCATCTGTTGGTGTTAAGAAAAATGTGTATTGTTTTGTCTTCGGCTGCAATAGCCTTTTCATTCGACTAAAAAAGCTTTCCACGAAGGAATTGTTTCAAGTTTCTGAAGAGGTAGTAGTCGCTGGGAGCCAAATCATGTGATACGTTGGATTTTGTGCAAAAGAGAGTCTTCAAGCAATTTTTCTTTAGTAAAGCAGTAATTTTTCACTAATTTCTTCATTCAACTGACTAACAAGATTGCAACTCTAGAGTATAAGAGATATTTCCAAAATCTTTCTCAAGATAATCAATCAACAAAATCCCTTTTGCATTCCAAAACAAAGTGCTTTGCGCAGTGGAAATAAATAAAAAGTTTTGGTTTCGGAATTGCAAAAATTTAGTATCTTTCAGAAGATAATACTCCCATTAAGGTAAATCCAAAATATTTTCGCATAAAAATTAGAAATTTAGACACGGCATCATGTAAAACTTGTCTAATTTTTTAGTTATCTGAAAGGTAGTGTCCGATGTGTTCTTGATGCTCAACTGCTCGAAAATAAAAATAAAAAAATAATTTAAAAGAAGTCTGTTTCATTTTTGCTTATCGAATTATTAAAAAAAAAATATTACAAAATAGATTTTTTGTAAATTTAAAAAGAAAACAACCATAGACGACAAATTTCGCTAATTTGGATAGACATTTAGTTACTAATGCAATGAAAACTATTAACTGCGGTTTTTTTTAATTGGTAACATTATACCTTTATCTTAAAATTTATGAAAAGAAAAATTCCGCTTTGTTCCGCCTTTTTGCTATAATCGATCTTGAATATACCTCTAAATCAATAAAGTGCTTGAATTTATGAGCGCAACTCTATATACGTAAGTGAAAGCGGAAATACTTTTTATCGAGTTATTGTTTATTTTTGAAGCGAAGCTTTTTACGCCTCGTTTTGTGATTTGCTTGAGTGAAATCTGAAAAACGACACTTTTTTCCATACACCTTTTCTTAGAATTGTTGTTGTTTTTTTTACTTGCGTCTATTACAAGAGGATATAAAATTAAAAATATTCCTTTGCAACCGTGAGGATCGAGAACTCGCGCCTTCTGATCGAGAGTTCTACACACTAACCACTACTCCAAACCAACCATTTATTTCTGAGATGACGTGATTCATTCAATATTTACTGAAGCCAACGAGTATATATCTATAATGCCGTGGTTATGCTAGCCAAACATGTTCGGTGTTCATTTTTGTTAATTTGTTCTCTTCGCTGAAATGTTTGTTTGGTGGTTATGCCATGGCAGAATTAGAGAAGGTATATGCATTTTGGAGAGGGAGACTGCCGCAACTGTCAAAACGAAGTTGACAGCTCATACAAAATCTGAAAACGATGAGAATGCGATAAGAAAGCGAAAATAGGCAAGAATAGCAAAATGCTTGAGTTTGACAATTCTGGCTATGAGAAAGAGAGCGCAGTCTGAAATGCATATACCTTCTCTAATTCTGCCATGGGTTATGCTATGATTGGTGGCACAGTTGCATTATATGTAATAGTATGTCAAAACACAAAAAAGCACAACCCTAATTTGCATTTTTGTACTTAAAATTAACGAATTAAAATATACGAACTGATATTACTTACTCTGAATTTTTATTATAATATCTTAAACAAAATGGTTTGCATATATCTGACATGCTAGCTAGCTGTTTATGTTAAGGGTTACTTGAAGACACAATCAACTTCACTTTTTAATACTTTTACCTACTTTTTTGATGCTATTATACAAAATGACTACAGCCAACACTGGAAAGTTCGGCATGTTTGGCGTTTCAATCAGCAATCAAAATGTTCGGTCCGAGAGCGAGAAAATGAATATGAGAAAAAGTTCATTTCTTCATTTTATACGTGAAACAAAAACAACAAAAAATGTTCGGCAATCATGTTTGGCTAGCATAACCACGGCATAAGAGTTTTCACTCGTCGCTCGTTATTTTTTGCTCGCCGATATTAGCCATCCATCGACAGAACAGGGTATTTTGATGGGACATTTATTTTATACCCCTTCAAAAGCGCTAGTTTGTTTACATTTTGTTTTCTATATTTTGATCATTTTGGCTGCGTGCACAAGGGAGCAAAAAGATCGGTATTTTTTAATGTGCTTGCCTGTTTCTTCTTATTAGAATATCTGAAGAAATATTGCTTATATTATGAATGAAAATAAAATTTTACAGGTTCTTATTTGCATGTGCATGGTTGCCAAATTTATTTTGTTTCCAGCTGGACATTTTTGTTGTAGCTATGTTTTGGTTGCTGCTGCAGACAAGGATTTTTAGATATTTCATTAGTTTAATAGAAAGACAGAATGCTGATTCGGCTTATGAAATAATTATTGGATAATAAAAAAATGTAACAATAAAATAGAATTAGTTTAGCAGTATTTTATAAATTTAATGTAATATTTTGGTTGCTACTTTGGATACACAAGCATAATTTTTCGATACTTCATTAGCCGAATAGATATTCATTTTTAGAGGCTTGAAAAAAATTTTTATTAACGGAACAAAGTAATGCATTTCAAAAAGGTTTCCTCTGATTTATTTGAATATAAAAGAAAATACATACAAATAAAACCAAATTGTTTTCAAAGTATTTGTAGTTGGGTTGGGTTCTCCGGCCTTATTTTCAAGGTTTATTTCAGCAATTTTTATTTATAATAAAATAAAATACAGTCATTTAAATTTTTTTCATGTTTTTTAATATTTTATAATATTTTTTAAAATTATTTTACGTCCAAAGAGTACACCTAAAAGAAATTTGTGTTGCTAGCACGGGTGATTACGGCACGTGAAGTCATTTGAAGAAAACAAAATTTAAATATATTATTGTTCTGCGAGTTGTCATTCTGGCAGGTAGTAGATTTTAAAATTATTATTAAAAAATGAAAAAATGGCTAACTTCTAAGCAGAAATTTACAAATATCAGCTTTTTTCATCAGGGTAAAAAACACGAAAAAAGATTAAAAATTAACAATTCTACTATCTGCTAGAGCCATTGAAAATTCAGCCCAATCGGCATGATTTTCTTAAACTCCCTGGTCAAAAAAGTCAAAAAACTTTGTTTCGAGAAAATCACTTTTCTAGAGGCGACGGTTTTAAATATTTTGTAAAATATTACTTTTGAAAACAATTTTCTATATATATAATTTATATAATTGTATAAAAGTATATATTGAAACTAGGCTATTTTTTGGATAAACATTAGGGTAGAGTAGAGATGTCAACTTTTTAGTTTTGTCGATCCCGGGATTTTCTAGATCTGCAACTACAATCCCGGGATTGTATATACTACTAGCAAATACCCGCTACTTCGCCTGCGATAAAAATGTTAAATACCATGTAAAAATTTTAAATCTTAAAATTAAAGTATTTAGTTGTATTAAAACAAATTCAAAATATAAAAATTATTGTGTTTGTTTTGTTTAATTATGAAAAAATGGTATATATATTAAGAAATTACTTTACTTAATTTGAATAACTTATTTAAACGGTAATTGTTATGATGACATAAATTTACCTGGCTTTCTTTTTTTTTTACTTTTGAAAAAGTCCGGCATAACAGCGTTATAACAAAAATTGGGTAAAAATTTTTTAAAATTTGTAATCAAAAATGAAATTTCTTACATATATTCTGAAAAAAAAAAATATATTCTTCTTAAATTGTTGTAGTTAATCGGCCTTCTTCAGTTATTAATTGTTGTTATTGGGCTTCGGCCAAACAACAATTCTTCTTAAATTTAAAAAAAAACCGTTATAATGACATCAAATTTTTGGCGATATCTCAAAAACTATAGACTTTCTCAATGCATATCAATGCATTCCTGTATAGGCATTCGTTGATTAATAGCACTAACTGTAATTTTCTTTTCTTTTCGGAAATATTTTGTACGGATATTAGGTATGCTTAAAAAAAAACCTGTTATTATGACATTAAAATTCTTGCGATATCTCAAAACTATAGATTTTCTCAGTATAACTCAGAAATCTCAGAATGAGAAAAAAAAGACGATTGAAATTTCATGTTTTGAATTAGCAAGCAAACATTTCCGCAATTTACAAATCGATTTTCATCCAATTTTCTTTGTTTGAAAGTTCAATTAAGTAAATTGGGAAAATGAGAAAAGGTTTACCGTTTCCTCAACAATGCAATGTCTTATATTGTTTTCAAAAAACCTCTAAAATATCCAACTAGTACTAAACAATAGGCCAAGAGTTGTTTTTGTTGCACATATTTTTTTTAATTTTAATTTTTTTTTATTTTCATTTTCCTTATTCTTTCATATAACATCATTTACCTGCAAAAATTGTTCTATTTTGACACAAACTTTTTCTATCATTAAAAATCATGGGCCACCTACCCCCCCCCCCCTATGATTTTTTGATGAAAAATAATTTGCTTAAAATGTTGTTATATTTTTTGCAATGTGTTACAGCTTAAAAACTAATTCATGTGAAAAACATTTTCAAATATAGCTTAAAAAATAATTCTGTGAAAAATATTTCAAATATTTCAAACTATTCCAAAGTTATATACATAAATCTATGTTTTAATATATTTCCTTATCTATATATTCATGGTTTATGTTAAAGTTATGGTAGAATTTGTCCTGACCCAATTCAATGAATTTTTTATGATCATTTTGTGAATTTGTAAAAGTGTAAATTGACCTTCGAACAAAACACATGCTAGACGTTTGAAACATCAATGCATGACAATCAGAATCTGATATATACAGCATTCTTATTGATGTATAGTATTGCCCGGCAGACGTTGTCCTGCCGCAGACCATCATACTGCTATATACGAATTTTCATGCTGTTCGAAAAAAAAATTTTTATATTCGCCATTTTTAGCACAGTTGCCGAAAGTAGCCGTATGAACTAAATTAACAAATTTTAGTCTAATACAACCAAAACCGTTTGAAGTAAAAAATTTTTGATTAATTCTGGGCGGTAATGGGGGTGTTGCAAAATTTTTTCACTTAAACCATCTCATACTCGAAACAATAGAATGCCAGAATTTCAGCTCAATTGAGCTTAAACCTAGTGCTCTTTGCTTTACTCCAAGCTTATCCCCCGAAAAGTGGACTTAACTTAAATGGGTCATGCCCATTTTTAGTAAAGTTAGCGAAAGTAAAAAGATTGCCAAATTCTAGTCTCATACGACCGAAATCGTCTGAAATATAGCATTTTTTGCAAAAAGTGGGCATGGAAAGTAGACGTGGCAAATCTAACACAGCGTATTACCAAAGAGTAGTAAAGAGTTGTCAGTTCTGCACAGTTGCGTTTGTGCAGACATTTGTAATCAGTGAGGATTGAGCGAAAGTGGATGTGAAGGAAAATAACATTGAAATTTTTCGGCTGACTTTGCTCAGCTCTGCTTAGCTGACGTAGCTTTGTGGTTGCGACGCTTATGCAGTGGTTATGCTAGCAAAACATGATTGCCGAACATTTTTTGTTGTTATTGTTTCACGTATAAAATGAAGAAATTAACTTTTTCTCATAATTATTTTCTCGCTCTCGGACCGAACATTTTGATTGCTGATTGAAACGCCAAACATGCCGAACTTTCCAGTGTTGGCTGTAGTCATTTTGTATAATAGCATCAAAAAAGTAGGTAAAAGTATTAAAAAGTGAAGTTGATTGTGTCTTCAAGTAACCCTTAACATATACAGCTAGCTAGCATGTCAGATATATGCAAACCATTTTGTTTAAGATATTATAAAAAAAATTCAGAGTAAGTTATATCAGTGCGTATATTTTAATTCGTTAATTTTAAGTACAAAAATGCAAATTAGGGTTGTGCTTTTTTGTGTTTTGACATACTATTACATATAATGCAACTGTGTCACCAATCATAGCATAACCACCAAACAAACATTTCAGCGAAGAGAACAAATTAACAAAAATGAACACCGAACATGTTTAGCTAGCATAACCACGGCATTATTAAACAAAATGGTTTGCATATATCTGACATGCTAGCTAGCTGTTTATGTAAAGGGTTACTTGAAGACACAATCAACTTCACTTTTTAATACTTTTACCTACTTTTTTGATGCTATTATACAAAATGACTACAGCCAATACTGGAAAGTTCGGCATGTTTGGCGTTTTAATCAGCAATCAAAATTTTCGATCCGAGAGCGAGAAAATGAATATGAGAAAAAGTTCATTTCTTCATTTTATACGTGAAACAATAACAACAAAAAATGTTCGGCAATCATGTTTGGCTAGCGTAACCACGGCATTAGCGATGTTGTATGAGCTGTATGAGTGCGAAGAAATAGAAAATAGAAAGCGTGTGATGAAGCGAAAAGAAAATAGTTTGCTATTGTTTCCAAAGAAGTAAAATATAAGGAAATGGTGTTGCTTACACATACACTGTACGTGAACTGTCGCACCAATCGTAAATTGTGCGAGCGAGAAAGAGCGTGTTTTTTGACATTTTTGAGAACCCTGGCATCTGATTGGAAGACTCCTCAGCAAAATAGTTGAAAATAATTTAATTTTAAGCATTTTTCACCGCTTAAAAAGCAACAAAATTAAAGAAAAAAAAACACTAAAACAAATGCAATATGAGTTGTGCGGTTAAGAATTGTAATAGCTCCAGAAAACTTAAAAACAATGCGCATTCGTTCCACAGGTAAATATGTCCAAACGGCTTAAATTCTTTTAACAAATGTGCTTTATTTAGTTTCTAACGATATTTTTTTAACTTATTTGTGTTAGAAATGTATATATTTATTATTAAAAATGGTTTAAAAATGCAATTTAGACCCCCGTTGATTTTCCGCCAGTTTGATCAAACCACATCTGTCAAAACACAAACACTGCTTCAGGGGCGCAGTCATTTTTCGCAGTTGAATACATGTTTGGAGCGCTCTTGTTTTCAGCATAGTGGGTCATGTGAATAAAAAATCAGCAAATGCTTTTACTGAATTTTTCTAGTAAAAAGTATGGATTTAGTGAATAAAAAAAGCTATATCTATATAGCTTTTTTTATATCTATATCTATATAGCTTTAAGCTTTTTAAGCTATATCTATATAGCTTTTTTTATTCACTAAATCCATACTTTTTACTAGAAAAATTCAGTTAAAGCATTTGCTGATTTTTTATTCACATGACCCAGTGAATCAGATTTAGTACCTGTTTGTTAAATTTTTCTGATTTTTACACAACAACTAGGCAGAAACACCCAAAAAAAATAAGGATTTTAAAAATTAACCTAATATAATTTGTAATTAAAGTTGAAGTTTAGAATTTATAGGCCTTCAAATATAAAAAAATTACCTAAAAATCTTGCAGTTTTTATAGTTTTTCAACAAAACTAAGCTTTATGGGTATTAAAACAAAGGTAATGTGCGTATCTATTCAACGAGGTGTCAAATTTAGAATTCCATAAGAATTCATTAAGATATAATTTTTTATAATAAGAATTTATCTGAAAGACTAGTGGTTTCTCTTTTACGAAAGCAATACATTAAAAAGAGAATTATTAAAAAGATAATTACATTCAGAACTGCTGTAGACAGAGAAGCCTGTGTGGTACTTACTGAGGTTTGTAAACCCTAAGCAGCATCCGAAGGCCTCCTTTTGATACATTTATTTTTTTTTTTATTAAATTTGGAAAAATCTCGCGATTTTAAGTAAAAAAAGGGCTGTATCTTAAATGCATGTATTTTTATGTTTGATATCTTGTTGAATAGATACTTGTATTATCTGTCTTTTGATACCCATAAAGTTTAGTTTTGTTGGAAAACTTAAAAAATCAGCTAAATTCTTAGACCACTTTTTCCAACGTTGGATGCCTATAACTTCCAAGCCAATTGCGAGCGATCAAAATTTTTTTAAATAATTAGAGTTGTTGCTATTATTGAAATGTTTCTAAAATTTTTATGCATAAGAACAAACTTTAACAGTTTGGGCCTTCTTTTACGATACAACCGAATACGGCCCTTTGTGATTGTTTCTGTATTTGTGTGAACCAACACCAATATAGAAAATACCACACTTTTCTGCTATTACACCACTTCCTTATATTTTACTTCTTTGATTGTTTCTTTTCGCTTTGGTATGACTTTTTTGTTTCTTATAAGAATCTTGCACTCATATGAATATTTACATTTTTTAGCTAGATTGGATTTGGTAAATTGAATGAATTTACCAATTTCAATGTTTTTAAATGATGAGAACATTTTTATGCCCCCCTTTATCTATAAATTTATTTTAATTCTTGCAGTTAAGAAATTTTTTAATTTGAAGCTACATTTTTTACCAATTTCCAGGTACTATGAATTCAGCAAATTTTTCATTTGAAGCTAAATTTAACCAAATTCCAGGTACTATGAATTTAAGATTTTTTTAATTTAAAGCCAAAATTTTTTAACTAGATTGGATTTGGTAAATTAAATGAATTTACCAATTTCCAGCTATTTAAGTTATGATAATATTTTTCTATGACCTTTACCTATAAATTTCTTTTAGTTCTTGCAGGTACAATGTATTTAAGAAATGTTTTAATTTAAAGCTAAATTTTTTAGCTACATTGCATTTGGTAAATTAAATTACCTCTTTTCAAATTATTATAAATTGATTTAAATGATTTTTAAGCTACATAGTATGTATATACAGTGTATATATTTATTAATGGATTAATTTTATTAATTTTAACCTTTTAAATACCTTCAGCAAATAGATTTTATACAAAATTTTAATAAAATCTCAAAATAAAAAAAAAACAAGGAACTTTATGTCACCATAACAATTACTGTTTAAAGAAGGTAATTAAAATGAAAAAAAATATCTTTAAATATTAATACCATTTTTGGATTATTAAACTAACACAATTAGTTTTATATTTTGGATTTGAAAACACAACAAAATACTTAAATTTTAATGTTTCAAACTTTTAGATGGATTAATATTTTAAACACTTTCGTAAACATGCCGAGTTTGTTTAAAATGAAAAAATTTTCTACAAATTTCTGTCAATTGTTGCAGGTATTTAGAAAATTTTTTCATTTTAAACAAACTCGGAATGTTAACGAAAGTGTTTAAAATATTAAATACCATTTAAAAGTTTGAAACATTAAAATTTAAGTATTTTGTTGTGTTTTCAAATCCAAAATATAAAACTAATTGTGTTAGTTTAACAATACAAAAATGGTATTAATATTTAAAGATATTTTTTTTCATTTTAATTACATTCTTTAAACAGTAATTGTTATGGTGATATAAAGTTCCTTGTTTGTTTTTTATTTTGAAATTTTATTAAAATTTTGTATAAAATCTATTTGCTGAAGGTATTTAAAAGGTTAAAATTAATAAAATTAATCCATTAATAAAGAAAGCAATAAATTCATCTTTTTATGAATTATGAATTTATTTATAGATTTTTTTAATAAATTAATCAATTAATAAAGAAAGCAACAAATTCATCTTTTATTAATTTTATAGCAAAATAATGTCTTACATACATATGAATTTATTTTGCAGTTTTGGTTTTGAATTGTTGGTGTTTTAAAACTTACCTCATTTTATTCTTCTTATTCAATAAAAAATTAAAAAATTTTTAAACTTGCTCTTATTATTTAATATAATACGGTGCTTATTATATAATATAATATCTTAAAACCTAGAATGAAATCTTATTGCATAATGTCATAATTTAAAACTAAATGAAAATCTTATTACAGAATGTAATAACTTAAAACTAAATTGAAAACTTATTACAAAATGTAATAAATTATCAACTAAGGCAAACACTTTATTGTTTTCAACTATCCTAAGTAATACAATAAAGTAAATATTTACAACTTAAAACTAGAAAAGTAAAAGTATTAAATGTACTTCCAATATTTACAGTATTTACATTTTTACAGATATGTAAATTACATAAAGTAATTTAATAAACGGTTATTGCAACCACAAAAATTTATGTACAATATTTACATTATAAAATTTAATTTTTACAATATTTAAAGTAAATATTTACACAAATGTAATTACAATATTTACAGCATATTCAAAAAGCTTTTGTTGGTCCGGGAAAAAAGACAAGTAAGAATTTGTTGTGTTTGAAAGAAGGAAAGAATTTAATAACCTGAAATAGTAGATAGAAAATTTTGAAAATTATAAATGAGTCTACCGAGCCCAAAGTTGAAAACGGTCATTTTTATAAAAGAAAAAAGAAGTTTGTAAGCGATGCCATAAGAAAGATTTCGAAATATTGTGATCGAATTAGCCTCGCATGGTACAGCTGCGAATGCAAGTTATATATGCGGCTAGTATACGGCAAAAAATCATGGTTATGCAAAACGTAGTCATTTTACCAATAACAAAATATAATACTCGAAACTTTCAAAAATACTGAGTATTAAGAAAAATCCGTACTAATCATGATTTAAGCTGAGTATTATATTTCATTAGTATACAACTGAGAAAATACACAGCTGACCCCAATATTAAATATTTGATAGGGGCGTTTACCAGACACATTTTGTGACATTTTAATGATTCAAAATATACAAAAATATATATTTGTGACAAAATGAAATAGAACTTCTACGTTAACATATCTCTCGTTTTTTTCAATAACGTCACAATTAAAAAAAAAATGATTTTTCAGTACAAGAATTTTAAGTCTTAAGCAGAAATTAAAGGATTTACAATATTTACTATGAAATTAAGTATATACAATATTTACAGTAAATATTTACAGAAATGTATTTACAATATTTAAATATTTAAATTGTAAAATGTATGTGAATGTATATACAATTTAAATATTGTAAATACATTTCAGTAAATATTTACTGTAAATATTGTATATACTTCTTTTTATAATGTAAATATTGTACATATTGTACTTATATTGTAAATTTATTTTAGAAGAATAAAATGAGGTAAGTTTTAAAACACCAACGATTCAAAACCAAAACTGCAAAATAAATTCATATGTATGTAAGACATTATTTTGCTATAAAATGAATAAAAGATGAATTTGTTGCTTTCTTTATTAATTGATTAATTTATTAAAAAATCTAAAAATAAATTCATAATTCATAAAAAGATGAATTTATTGCTTCCTTTATTAATTAATTTTATCAATTTATTAAAAAATCTGTTTGCTAAAAATAAAAACCTTTTAAATACCTTCAGCAAATAGATTTTATACAAAATTTTAATAAAATCTCAAAATAAAAAAAAAACAAGGAACTTTATATCACCATAACAATTACTGTTTAAAGAAGGTAATTAAAATGAAAAAAAATATCTTTAAATATTAATACCATTTTTGGATTATTAAACTAACACAATTAGTTTTATATTTTGGATTTGAAAACACAACAAAATACTTAAATTTTAATGTTTCAAACTGTTAGATGGTATTTAATATTTTAAACACTTTCGTAAACATTCCGAGTTTGTTTAAAATGAAAAAATTTTCTAAATACCTGCAACAATTGACAGAAATTTGTATACATATTTTTACATAAAGAAAGTATATACATCTCATATATGTGTATATATTATGTAGCTTAAAAATCATTTAAATCAATTTATAATAATTTGAAAAGAGGGAAATTGGTAAATTCATTTAATTTACCAAATGTAATGTAGCTAAAAAATTTAGCTTTAAATTAAAACATTTCTTAAATACATTGTACCTGCAAGAACTAAAAGAAATTTATAGGTAAAGGTCATAGAAAAATATTATCATAACTTAAATAGCTGGAAATTTGTAAATTCATTTAATTTACCAAATCCAATCTAGTTAAAAAATTTTGGCTTTAAATAAAAAAAAAATCCTAAATTCATAGTACCTGGAAATTGGTAAAAATTTAGCTTCAAATGAAAAAATTTGCTGAGTTCATAGTAACTGGAAATTGGTAAAAAATGTAGCTTCAAATTAAAAAAATTTCTTACCTGCAAGAATTAAAATCAATTTATAGGTAAAGGGGGGCATAAAAATGTTCTCAGCATTTAAAAAGATTGAAATTGGTAAATTCATTCAATTTACCAAATCCAATCTAGCTAAAAAATGTAAATATTCATATGAGTGCAAGATTCTTATAAGAAACAAAAAAAGTCATACCAAAGCGAAAAGAAACAATAGCAAACTATTTTCTTTTCGCTTCATCACACGCTTTCTATTTTCTATTTCTTCGCACTCATACAGCTCATACATCGCTAAGCGTCGCAACCACAAAGCTACGTCAGCTAAGCAGAGCTGAGCAAAGTCAGCCGAAAAATTTCAATGTCATTTTCCTTCACATCCACTTTCGCTCAATCCTCACTGATTACAAATGTCTGCACAAACGCAACTGTGCAGAACTGACAACTCTTTACTACTCTTTGTCTTTACTACTCTTTGGTCATATGTCCTGGTTTACACTCGTCAAGACTTGACGGTCAAGTTTTTCATATTGCCTTTTAAACTTGACGGTTCAATTTACACTCGTCAAGAGTTGACAGTCTATTGTTTCTTTCACTTCTCCCTTTTCCTTCTAAAGTTTGCGCTGATGACGCCGAAATAAAATAAAAATGTGATAATGGGTCAAGAATTGACGGTACGTTCAAGTTTGTTCTTTCCCCTTTCCACATGCGTCGATCGCCTTGAAACAAAGGACTTGACCATCAAGTCGTGACGAGTGTAAACCAGGACTATGATTAAGTAGCCAATTTGAACGTCCAATTTGTTCTATATAATTCAAATGAATGTATTCTAAATGTGTGAAATCATATACGACTTTAAACAGTGGGTTGATCACAGCTTAATCACTCAAAGACTACTTTATAGGAAATGTAGCAATTTACGAAAGAGACTGCTAAGTGATTGACTCTATATAGAGTTGTTGTTGTTGTTGTTGCCTTTTTAAAAACTTACTTGTTCTAAAGCTCGCAATTAAAATTCATGTTAATCTTTGGTATTAATAAAAGTTTGTGTAACACGATAAAACTTTAATTTTGTTAAAATATATTGTATATTAAAGCTAATTTTCTAACAATCTTATTAATATTGAGATAATTTCAAAAATGATTATTTTCACAGAATTTCAACTACACTTATATAATTGACACTTTCGCCAACACATTTGTGTACCGTCCTGAAACATCAAATAAAGGTATCTGCGCAAATATGAATAAAATAAGTGTAACTTGCCTGCTTGTGTTGCCAAACTTAAGTTGCTCCTGAGAATAAAGCATATGATAAACTGTGAAGTTTCAAAAAACCCACAACTTCAAACGAAATTAATTAGAATAATTATAAAGTGTAGATTGGAAGGCAAACATTTAAACACGGTTTATAAATGAGTGAAAACAAAGGGTCCGTGTTGTTAAATTTCACATTAAAGCTTGAATAAATAATTCAAGTGTCAGCAAAAAATTTGTGCCTATTTTCAATAAATCTTGACATAATTTTGGAGTTTCTCATTGAATCGAGTACGGCAACAGACCTATTATGTGCAAAAAAAAAAAAAAAGAATTTGTAACTAAACGGCATTTACATCATCAAATAGTTAATGGTGATAACACATTTCAACAGTAAGGTTTTAAATTATCAGACATTTTTTAGTATCCGGTTATATGGTTTTAAAAACATTCGACACATTCGACACATGGAATTATCTTCGACTATGGCGAAGTTTAAATACTTCCTCAGAATTTAAAGTTATGCATGGCCGTCACTTTCATCCTATTTTGATAAAATCTTAATGCAGCATTCGTTTCCAGCTATCGAAATATATTTGTAAATATCCAGACATTATAAAAATTTTTGTGGAATTTGTGAGGGTTACGCTACTTTGATGACGTCACTTTGTATGTGAGGTAGGAGGAGTTTTTATTACATTTAGCAAAATTCAAACTCAGAGTAGATACATTTTAAAGATCTAAGAATAAGTGCAAGTTTTCCAGTCATTGGATTAGTTTTAAAGAATTTTAAAGAATTGAACCGTTTTCATATAGTCACTTCTATCCAATTTTGACATATATTGAAAATAGTGTAAATATTTGAAATCTATATGCCTGGTCTAAAGAAGGACGTTTTTAACTACAGACCAATATCTAAAATTTTGCAATATAGTGCCTAAGCTATTCGAAAAAATTGTTCACGATAAAATTTCACCATACTTTCTTAAACCTAGAATACTAATCTTCCCCTGTGAGTCCCAGAAAATGAATGTTTTCGCGATATTTCACGATCGCTTGTTGTCCCAACTAGGGCATTTCGGGATTTGAAAAATACAAACCCAAGATCCCTTTGGCAAACCTTAGAAAACGAATTTTTTGGAAGAAATTATATGAAGTTTCAAAGTAGTTACACCTTTTTTTACAGCACAAAACATTGCAGATGGTTTAAAAAATCTAAAAAACACAGTTTCGATTAAATTTTTGGATAGTTTTCATTGTTTATTTCAGAAACACATAAATGACATTATTCAGAAGATTCATAAAATTATTAAAAAAAATTAAATAATTTAATAATTTTAGTATTATAGTTAGGAATTTTGTGATATTTTGTAAAGCTTGTTTAAGGAAGTTTCCTTTTTAATTTTTCAAGGTCACATTGCAGTTTATCTACGTTAGTATTTTGCAATATTGTGTACAGTTATCTCAAGAAATGTTTATATTTTTATATTTTTCACGTCATATTTTGTGCAGCTAGTTAAATATATTCGTATTTTAGTATTATAAAAATCACATTTCAGTATTGCTTAGGAAGTATCATGTGTTTAAAACATTGTGCTATTTGGTACAGCTAGTTTAAGGCATCCAATTAGGCTAGGGATTTAAGGTTATTGTTTTAAAATTTTTTTAAATTGCATTCAGGTTTTTCTAAGGTTGCATCATTGAATTTTTTGTGCATATTGTACAGTTGTTTTTAAAAAAATTGAATAGTATAATTTTAGTAGCTATTAGTATTTCTAAGTAAGAATTTTGTGATATATCTTACAGCTTGTGCAGGGAAATGTTTTCTTTAATTTTTAAGGTCACATTTTGGTATTTCTAGGGTAGTATCACGTCATATTTTGTAAAGATAGTTAAAAACATTTTTTAAAATCACGTACATTTTTTTTTAGGTAGTGACATTAAATTTTTTTAAAGGATATTTTGGAATTTTTTTGCAGTGGAGGCAGTCCCGGGATCCCGAAAATACCAGGATTTTAGGCTTTGCAATCCTCGGGACTAAAAAAAGTTTGGGATACCGGGACTGGACGCCCTAGTCCCAACTCAGTTAAGGTTTGCACGAGCCTTTACTGTAATACCATTACTGTAATTGCAATCGAAAAATCTATTGATTATTTACAATGACAGTTATCGTAATCAATGAAAATGACAATTAAAATTACTGTAATCGTAATCATGTTTTTTATAATTTAATTGCTTACATACTATGTAAGTTATACCACAAATAATGGCGATTAAAAAAATGTTTATGTGAAAGCCATGCAATTTATATGTTGTCTTATTTTTCTTTGTAATTTAAATTGTTGTCTTTGCATATGTATTGCAATTTTATTCCGAAACTATTTTATTTGAACAATACGTTTTTTATGATATAAACAGAGCTGGGATGTAGTTATTTACGTAATTGATTACATATAAATTACAGTTTCAATTAATAATTATAATCGTAGTCTTAAAAAAATAAAGAATACGATTACTGTAACCATAATCGAAATATTTTTAAATACAATAACAGTAATCGTAATTATTAAAAAATCCAATTAAAATTACTGTAGTCGTAACCAAAAAATTTCTTTATTACGATTACAGTAATTGTAAAACAGCAGAATTATAATTACGATTACTGTAATCGTAATCATTATTTTGTAATTGAATTACTGCACAAATCTGTCTTTTTCATGATGCAATTCATAAAGGAGATCTTTTCTGGAATTTTTATTTGTGTTGGGGCCCTGCTGGAATTATTCTCTTTGTAATTCTTTCTTTTTTATGGCGTCCAAGGTGGTACGCTCTCTCTGATTTTTCATTCGAAAAATAAGTCTTATTTAGGGCAAATACTGATTTTTAATATTTCAGAATTAATTGGTTTTTCTCTCGTATCAATTTATACATTCTCTATTATAAAGTTCGTTTTTATTTATATCGGAGAACTGCACAAGTCTACTTGAAGTCTATTTCAAGTACTTGCTTAAAATACAAGTTCAAGCTTGCTTGAGCTAATTTTCGATCAAGTATAACATGAACTTGAATATAAATAAGCCCACGACAGCTTGCAATTTGCAAGTATGTTAACTTACAAGCGAACGGCACGAAGTCCCAAGTAAAGGCAAAAAGCTTGAAAAGCTTGAAATTGAAGGCAAGTATCCAATTAATGTATTAATTCAATCTTCTATGAGCTTGTGTAGGAAAAGCTTAAGCGTATTAGGGCTTTAAAGTGTTCTGTGGAATCTGTGGTTGGCAGTTTTAGGGGGTAGCTGATTTCGGAATTGATGTCAAAATATAAAATTAAAAATGCCGGATAGAGTTGCCACCTAGATTTTTTTGTTTTTTTTTCTTGTCATTTTGAAATTCTGACAACGGATTTGATTTCGAATCTAATATCACAGTTTTAAAATTTAAGATGGAGGTTAGGGTTTGATTACAGTAATCGTCATCTTTTTTTTTTTTAAGTTACGATTATAATTTGTAATTGAAATTGTAATTCATATGTAATCAATTACGAAAGTATTGCAATAAAACACACATAAGACACAACTAGCTAGGAACAGTTTTCCGGAATGAACAGTTAACCTTGTAATAACAAAAGTCACAAGTCAACCCACCAACTTAACATGAAGTTCACAACCAAAAATTTACAAAGGAGTAACATACATACACGGCCTTACAACAAAAATTCAAATAAATTGAAACCTACGGCAAAATCAAATATTTACTAGCTTCTAAAACTAACAACTCTCTAAAAAAACATGTATAGCCAAACAAAAAGTACAGTGGAAAACATGGACAAGGCGAATGTTGTTTACCAAATCGCATGCAAAGGAGACGAGACCAACACATGTGGACAACATATGTTGGTACTACAAAATCAAAACTTAGGACAAGATTAGCGGCACATAAATCGCACTTGAAATCAAACAACGAGAAAGAAGCAGCACTTGCAGCTCAGTGAATTCAAAATGGTCATCGTCCAGCTGTTGAAGAGACAATAATTTTACAACATGAGAAAAATTACACCAGACGATATACAATTAAAATGATTCATATTATAAAAACTCCACCATACAAACGACGCAACTTCAAATCCGGCACAGAAAGTTGCGCTTACATATACATACATACAAACATCTTCTCAAACAAAAATTTAGTAGACAACAATATAGCTGTAGAGAGCACTTATTTGTGACACTGTTAGTCATTTTATGTAATGTATTTTAAATAGTGTTAGAATTTGTGTTTAATTTTGGTAAGGATCCTGATGCTGACTTAAAAATTAAGTCGAAATATTGAAATAAAAACATAAACAAATACAAATAGTTTTGTGTTTAATTGCTACGGCCGTAGCTCAAACAACTAAGAAAATTAAATCTTAGGAAGGCCGATTACAACAACACGTATACACGAATTTTTTATTTTAATAAGTTCCAAAAAAATTTGAAAAAATTCCAATGTACTATCTTTTTGTCGCGGAGTGTATCTACTATCTTCAATTGCACAGAGTAGCAACTAGCTTTTCAATGCAGCTTTAAAGCTTTTATACTTAAAACCCTTAACTGAATAAAGTGTATCTTCTACGAAATGTGTCACTTTCACGTGCACTTGGCAAACATTTAAGAAGCGTGTCTAGAAAGAAGTAAAAACAAATAAACCAGAGAATAGTATCCGCGAAGTTATTTTTACCAGAAAAAAAAAATGAAATCATGAAAACTAAACATAAAAACAAACACACAAGCCAATCAAAAGAGTTGGTGGTGAATGTGGTTTGAAAGTTTTAACCCTAGACCCTAGACAACTGCACAAATTAATTGTATATTTTGTTCCGAAACTGACTGAGAAAATACGATGTCTTGAAAAATATCAGTTTTCACTACACGAATAATAATGTTTCTTATATTTTTACGAATAGGTTAAAGGAAATAGGGCCGCAAGATCGTGTGCATGGGCACTTAGTAAAAATTTAATAAAATTGATAATAGATATATTTTATTATTTATTTATTATTTTTGGTTGAATTTTTTTTCTATTGCTTTATCCAAGATTTTCACATAAAAATCTCTAAGTGATATTTCGTTTTGAGTTATTTTTGTGTGACCTAACCGAAGGCAAATAAAAGTTTTGATAAGATTGCAAGAAAGTTATGATAGGTACATTGGTAGACTGTGAAACGTATTGATAGTTGAAAAGTGCTTTTGATATTGATTCCAGGCAAACAATTTTCATTCCCTATGATATTACATAAAATGGCTGATTACATAAAATAATATTTATTTTATTTGGAAATTTTATGAGCTTGTCCCTTATTCCTTCAATTATAATTACTCTTGCAGGACAGAGTACAGAAAGCGTTAATTGACGATGAGCTGTCAATGCAAATGATAAATTCGCCTTTACGTGAAGTAGAATGTAGTATTGCGTTGTAGTTGCCAACTGTAAAAATAAAGCGCTGATTGTGGAGAAGACCAATTTTGGTAATTCTATCGATTTTTTTATGGGATGTATTAAAGCCATATGTGTAAAGAAATTGCCAAGTAAAGTTTTCAAAGATATTTTTCTCATTTAAGAAACGTTGTATTCTGTATTGCTACTTTTTTCCTTGGACTGTCGAGCAACAAGTCAAATAAAAACGAAGACGACTCAGCTTCCAGGATTAAAAACAGATTAATAATTTATTGGCTTGAGTGGTATGGTAAGTGTTATAAGATATATTAAAGCCATATGTGTAAAGAAATTGCCAAGTAAAGTTTTCAAAGATGTTTTTCTCATTTAAGAAACGTTGTATTCTGTATTGCTACTTTTTTCCTTGCACTGTCGAGCAACAAGTCAAGTCAAAATGAAGACGACTCAACTTCCAGGATTAAAAACAGATTAATAATTTATTGGCTTGAGTGGTATGCCATTATCTTTCGCAAATTGTATGCATTTAAATATAACTGAATGTTTTTGGGAATGTTTATACCTTCTAAATAAACATGTAACATCTTTTGTTAATATTGAAATTTGTTGGGAGTGCACGAAGACTTTTTTAAATAGCAAAATGTTTTTACACATTGCCCTTTAATTTGCAGGCCGTAATCGATTTTGAAAAGGATTAGAGGTTTTGTAATTTTTACTTGGGTAGTTTGATGTAATATGTAGTGTTTTGAAGACAGGCATTTCATAGTGTTGAGTCTTAAGCTATGTTTCTTTACATGTTCACAAAGTGGCTTAAAATTATATTACCAATAAAAAAAAACGCAATATTTTTTATACATTTATTTTTTTAAATATTCACATTAATATTTTATAATTTTTTGTACAAGATGTTTGCTACTGAGTAGAAAGACTAGTGTCCGACTGAATATTCGGTTTCGGTTTCGGTTACGGTCAGTTTCGGACCTTATTGTCGGCCATATTGAGGTCGAATAGCCAAAACTAGCCGAAACTTTTGGTTAAAACTTCTTGCATCATCTATAATTTGATTACTCGTGTTAACGCAAAACATTTTAGTTAATTATATGCGTTCGATATGTACTATCATTTCCAATTTTATCATCTCTATAGCAATTCATATTAAAGCTTTATAGGTACTGAAGCCAAAAAATGATAATTAAATTTCCGAACGAATTCTGTGTGTGTGGAATAAAGGAAAATAAAACGAAATATTTCCTATTTTTATAATAATAAACCTTTGAAAAAATACAAAATATTTTGTTTTGTAGTTCTATAAAAATGTACATTGTAGGTGCATACTATTTTGAGTGTGTACTGAAGATATAAAGTATGCAATGCTTTTGTAATAAAAAATAATATAAAAAATTATCTCAGTTATTATCTCAAATTATTACAAACTTCAATATTTAAATAATACTTTTTTTATATTAAGTTTTTTTCTTATGTGTATGAAAGTACTTTTGTTTCCTTTTAATACAAAAAAAATTATTTGTAAAAATTTAAGTTTTCATATTAATAACCAGTTTCGGTTTCGGCCAAAATTCCGGTTTTGGTTGGACAGTAGTTATATGGAAGGTAGGCGTGATTGTGGGCGGATTTCACAATTTTTTATTATCTTCTAAAAGAAATAATTTTAACTTATGCACGCAATTTCATTAATCTACGACGACTCCTTTTTTTTTTTTTCCTTAAACTTTGTATGGGATTAAACCACTGTGCGCCGTATTGGCAATGCAAACAGAGTATGTTCGGTAAGTTTACAGCAGTGTTATTTGCAATAACATAATTGTAAGGGATTAGACCTACGCAGCTTACGGCACGTGGTGTATACAGTACGCATAATGCGTATTATGTGACCGTGGTGCACTAACCATTAATGGATCTAATATTTCTGTTAAGTTTAAAATGATTTCGTGATGGCAATTTCTCTTTAATAAATAAAATTACGCAATTTACTCGGTTTTTATTCAGGGTGGGTTCATGATAGCGCTTAGCGTAAACTTATAGCTATACGCTTTCAGTAATAAATGATTTTACAAATTTAAATATAAGTAAGGTAACAAAAATCATTTCATTCTGTCATTATAGAAAAACTTCCATACGTTTTGTTAGAACTACATGAGAACAAGGTTAAATATAAATTTTAGTGCATACGGTTCTAGGGTTAACTGGCACTTCCAACGGAAACGAGCGTTGTTTACACGGGGGTTACACGAGACAGTACTGTTAAGACAGTGAAAACACGTATTAGTTGTCAAACTTTGTATCTGTAAATAAGAGTCCAGACAGTTGGTAAAACAGTTGGCAAGACAGTAGACAAAATAGTAAAAAAATTTATATTTTATGAAGAAATTTTTGTTAAAACTACGAGCACGCCAAAGTACTGCAAATTTCCAATTAATTCTATTAAATTATATCATCTTCTATCATTTGATATGCTAAATATCATTCTACTGTCCTAGATACTGTCCCGCCAACTGTCTACAAAAAAGTTAAGACAGTAGAGCAGACAGTAGCAGACAGCTGAAAAAGTGAGTGTGTGTGGATAAAAATTTGTGAATGTGTTGCGACTGTCTTAACAGTACTGTTTCGTGTAACCCCCGTGTTAAACACGGAAAACGGAAGAGGTACGTTGACATAAATTCAGACAGACAAAGGCGTTAATATACAAATTTAGCTGTTTGGCTACATACATATGTGTGAGTGCGTGTTGGGATGAGTATGTTCGAAAGTGAAATAAATGCTAAACAAGCAGAAAGAAGAACTCTTGTGTGTTTGACAATAACACTCTCTGAACACGCACACTGTCACTGACGTATCAAGATATATATACATTAGACTGAACTTTTTTTGCATGGGAAATTTTTTTTTCTGCAAAAAGAGTGTACCGCCCCCTCAAATTGTTCCTTTTTACGCCAAAAGTGAAATTCAAAAATCTTAGACTGATTGCCCTAGGTTAAGGCGTGGCACATGCCCACTAAAATGGCTAAAACTGTAAATATAAGTAAAAACTGTAAATATAGTTGCTAAATATAAGTAAAATGTTTCATATATGTTTGTAATATATTATTTTATTGAAATTAACTTACGTTAAATGATAACTATTCTTGATAAACATTTAAACTTAATCGCAAAGTTCTGATTTATTAAATCTACCGTACTTTTTCCTATAATCATTTACTGTTTGCAAGATATATTGTTTCTCTTCTTCGTTTTTTGTTAAAGCTGCATTATATTCATCCATTAGTTTTACAAAACGCTCTGCAGTAGCATTAACAACATGTAAGTTTTTTACAATATTCATTCCCTTTTGAAATTCGGATTCATTGTGCCACTTGGAAGGGTCAAGTTTTAGAAAGGTAGTTTCAATATTAAATCTTTCGAAAAAGCTCAATGTTTTTTTATTTACAAAATCTGAAATATTTTTTTGGTTTAATTCATTCATGTGGGTTACTATTCTTTTATTCTCATTATTTTGTTATTCTTTGTTATTTTCAACCATTTTTCTCTTTTCTCCAACGTCTACAGCATTATCAAAAAATGAAAGACCTGCTGCTTCTGGTGTCAGGTACCACAAGTGATTCGAAAACTTGCGCGTTACTTCATGGCTTATTATTTCATTCAATTCATTGAATTTAATAATATTTTTAATAAAATTTAAATCATTTAAGGATGCTTTCGCGGCAATTGGCGCTTCAATCCACGGTCTCAAATAAATTTTCAAAATGAACACACTTATATCTTGGATAGCATTTGCCTCATCTGATGACATTGAGAATTGGTGGCGGAAAAGAAAAATCTTAAGCGTATATATCGCTTTAGCCATCCATCGGGCATGATGCATCGCTCCAGGTGATTTAAATCTTACAGGCTCTGTGTTTCGACCAAGATATATAAGACTCAATTCCAATAACTCCTTGTAGTCTGCCCTGGGATGTTGTATAGTGACATAGTTATGAGCAAATTGAGCTAATTGGTCTTGTTCAGTTTTGTTAAGCGCAAGATTTATTTTTTTATCCACCATTCCACTTGCAAATGTTTGTTGATTAATTTTGGGCCAATTTTTTTTAAAACGCTGGAAAATATCTAATGATGGTCCACTTAATTTTAAATCATATTTCACGAAAGCACTTTTCAGCAAGAGTTCATATATGTGATGACGGCAAGGGAGATATAACAATTCTCTTTGGAGGTGCTGTTCCAATAAAATACAAGTACCTTGTAATCTACCTGTATATGTCGCTGTAGTATCAAAACACAAAGCTTGTACCTTGTTCGGAAAGAATGTTAGTTATATTTACTGTTATAAGAAATTGAATTTTAAATACCTTTTCTGTTAGATTCCATTCATTCAATAGTTTGAGTATGGCGTCTGTCTGTTCTTTTCCAGTACCAGCTGACAGAGCAGGAACTCCAAGTAGATGTTCAATGCCATTTGTTGTTATCACAACTGGTAATCTGTCCACTTTTGCATTTCTTGTGATCGATGGTAAAATTTTTCTATCCCAATGTACCGTTATTTGATTTATAGTTTTGTTTTTAAAATCCATCATCAGATTTGCAGCAGTTTCCGAACGAAATTTTTTACGGCAAAGCCGAATCGATGTCTTACTGATTACTAATGTACTGATATCATGTTCCAATGCTTCAGCCGCAGCTATCAGAATACGTACTGCGTCCCTGTCACTTACCTTGCACTTGTCTAAGGTCGCAACAAGCTTTGAAGTGATAAAATGTTTCATTCCTCGTTTTGTGTTTTTTTGTTGAGAGTTACAGTTAGCTTGATTAGTTTGATCAGTATTATCATCACTATCGTATTCATCAGTATTATTCATATTAGCAGTTTGATCAGTATTATCATCACTATCGTATTCATCAATTAGTTCTTCTGTATTGTCACTCAAATCATTCGCTGTCAGGAATACTTGGAATTGTTCTTCGCCCTGCTTTTCTTTTCGCATTACCTCTTTCTCAATACGAATATTTCTTCGCTTTTCTTTTTCAAGTAATGAACGATCGCATCCCACCATTGCACCAGGTCTACCTTCTTTACGTTGATTCTTCAAAAACTCTTTATCTTCTTCTATTTTAATTAAATCTAACGCATTTCCGTGTGCAATGTCAAATAAGTTATTCATATTTTTAATAAACTCATCTTCTCGCCTTTTTTGAAGTGGTGTGCTGCGTTTGCACGTTTTTTGCAGATTTTTCCATTGTTGATATAAAGCTTCAACTTTTTGAACACTTCTATCAATTTGACGAACTGGGATACGGGCTTTATTCCAAATAATTTCGGCCTCTTTGATAACCAGATACGCACTTGAACGAAGATCCAATTTCACTTTGCGCATGTTAAAAAACAACACTTTCAAAACTTGTCCATTGGAAGGCAGCTTAGATCCAACAATTTGGCTTTCGTCATATTCTAATAAATAAATTTTTCCACTAGCTCTTGTGTCCATTTTGCAAATACCATCAATATCAATTCTCTTTATAGCAATAATGTTTCTATGATTTAAAGCTCAAAATAGCTTACACTTCACTTTTTAAACACTTATAATTTTTTTAATTTAATTTTACACACAAAATAAAATTTTATTTGCCACGTGATTGACTTTATTCTGTTGTTGCCAACATTTTATTTATAATAGCAATTAAATATTTGTTTACAGAGTTGTATTTTGCGATTTTTTTTTAAACGCTTAAGATCCTTTTACACGACATCTATTTTGAATATGCATTGTCACTATATCAACTCTAAAATATCAAATTGTTTTATTATATCAACTGCAATCGCAGTAGTAATGCTGCACACTGCAATTATGATTGTATGTTGACGACTCCATTTCATAAAATTTCTTCAATTCTGTTTTGCGAGATGACAACATCAGCTATTCATGACAAGTATGGGTTATGCTATGTGGAATTGCGATTAAGTTCAAATGTTTGTCAAGAATAGTAATCATAAAACGTAAGTTAATTTCAATAAAATAGTATATTACAAACATATATGAAACATTTTACTTATATTTTCGTGCCTTGTCTCTTGAAAAGTCCATATAAACCAGTTTTAGCCATTTTAGTGGGCATGTGCCACGCCTTAACCTAGGGTAATCAGTCTAAGATTTTGGAATTTCATTATTGGCGTAAAAAGGAACAATTTGAGGGGGCGGTATACTCTTTTTGCAAAAAAAAAATTTTTAAGTCCGGTCTAATATACCTACATACCCATTAAAAAGCCGAATCATCCTACGAGCGATCTGGGAGTGCTCCTTGAGAAGCAGTGAATGGCTCCTTATTGATCCAAGCTAGGAGTATTTTATGCTTTCTGTTAACATTGATTATCCTATGAAGGGTAGCGCTCCCTATAACATACCAGGGCAGCTGAAAAGGAGCAATCAATGAATGATCTAAATGGATCAGCAAACACGTAGATAATTCGGTGCAGATATTATTCTCTATACTCATAGCTTGTGCGCTAATAGCTTACATTTATAAACTATAAGTAACTGATCATAAGAGAGCCTTTGTGCTCATAAATGCGGAAAGTGAAAATCATTATATATGAGCAACTTTTGTAAGATATATTACCAAAGTGTTCATAATGTATGAGCAACTGCCGTAAGATATGTTGCTAAAGTGTTCATGGATCATGCGCTACTAATATTGAATAAAATAAACCTTTTTAGGAAAAATTAACAATTTTTGTTTTTTTATTATATAAGCTATTATTTTTTGTTTATTTTTTTGTATTAATTAACACTTAAAACAGGCTGCAGGCAAAATTTTTTACATGTTTTCTTTTCCTAGCTGCTTCTTGCATATAATAAAAATTTCTTGTGAACTATATAACCTTAATATATTCATTAGGATGTACCAACAAAAATCGTGTTTGATATCCGCGGCCTTTCCACTTCTTGACCTTAGGAACACCCTCTCAATTGGTAAAGGTTAAGAGGTCGCGAATTCATTTTAAAATTTTCCCATACGATTTGTATGGAGAAAAATCAGTTTTGCTGGTAAATGGAATTAGAGCCATTATCTTTTAAGAAAAATGGTTAAAAGAATGTGTTCCCTCAACTTCTGTCTATTATGACATACGCAAATTTCATTTTCATCGGATTGGTGGTTACCCAAAACGATTAAAAAATAAAAATATAAATACAAAAAAAAACTGCTTGTTGTAACTTTTAATCCAAAAAAATATAAGAACCTTATGAATTTTTTCTTCATTGTGCATTCCAACTATCATTATCTAAAATATAAGACCAATAACAATTATGAAAATGGAGTATTCATTTATATACGTAGTTCTAAGAAGTGAGCCACAGACCACCAAATAATAATCAGATGAAAATGAAATTTGGATATGTCATCACAGACAAAATTTGAGGAAACACGTTTTTTAACCATTTCGCTTAAAAGACAATGGCTCTAAATTCAATTTACCAGCAAAACTGATTTTTCCGCATTTCGCGACCTCTTAACCTTTGCCAATTTAGATGCGATTTACACCAATAAGCTCAAGAAGCTGCTTTGTGAAGCGTTGAATAAGCGTTCACTATGATAAAAATAAACTCGGCAAAGCTGCTTTATGAATCAGCTTCAGCCAAAGCGTTCACAATGAATGCGGCCTTAGAACTGACATTTCAAGCTGTAAAAATACAACAAACTTTGTTGTATCAAAAACATTGGTTTCTTTATATAAATCAAAGTTAAAAGGGTTTGTATTAAAAAATATTCAGGCGTACGAACTGAGTGTTGTTGGGGTAGTAATTTAGCAATATTTCCATTTACTTAGGTGTCGCTGCCCAATAATATATTTTTAAAACATTATATAACTGATTAAATATTCTTACATTTTTGCTCAATCTTTCACTTTTGAAGCAAACAAATCCAAAAACAAATTAAACATAAAAGTAAATTTCACTTTTGGCACTGAATATAGGTTTTGCAGTGGCTTTCAAACTTAAGAAAATTCAACGATAGACGAGACGATAGCAATGGACTTATTATGAAGCAAACTAAAAACGATATCGTCTAATACAATAGTATCGTTCAAACGATAGTCGTTTTAAAAGTTATGTGATGAGAGCCCAAGCTGTAGCCAATATTTTCCACATTTTGTCTTTTCTGTACTGCTACATTTTCTAACAAAGCTTCTGTGTTGTTTTCTTTGTGTTCTTCGTCATAAGAACTTGATGCCAATGTATGGTCATCGCTTATAAATTGTAAACGCTTTTAAGAGCAATTCGCACATAATAAATGCAATTTCGTTGATCATAAAAGTAATGAAAATATAAACTTGATCATAATAGATGATCAGTGTTTTTTACATGTTTTATACAGAATTATAGCAAAAATTGTGAGCATACTCAATAATACATGATCAATACTTATATAGTTATATGGTTAAAAGAAACATATTTTGTATCTTATGAACAGCTTGATAATGACTTGTGCGCAAAGAATTTTCTCCGTGAAAGGAATATTTAAAATATTTTTTTTTCACAGCAAATAGTGATAGATTTTCCTAAAAAGCACACGCCACACTTTGTTCTACTTTTTTTTTCATTAATTGCTCGCTTATTAAATAAAACAGTAAGAGAACACAAGTACTCACTTTTTGATTTAATTAAAGAGCAAAATACCGCTTCCTTGTTGCTCCTCTTGCCTCCCTTGTTTTTTATTGGGTATGTTATGTACGCATAAATATATGTAAATATCACAGTAAGTGTTAAACTAATCCAAAAATGTATATCTTTAAAAACATCTATTCATATATGTATTGTAAGATTACGAGTGCAAGACCGACATAAATAAAAATATTTCACAACATTGGAAATTGCTTTGGTTTCGAGCAGGTGAGCTCTGTGCCGAAACGTGGAGTGTTTTTGTTTTACTTTGTTTTGTTTGTTTAGCTTAGACGCCAATTTATTAGCCATATATTTTTTTGAATTCTATACAGCGTTATTAATGTTTTTGACAACGGTACGCGTTGTAAACATTTCCATATTATATAATTTATATATGTATTTTTTTGTAGTCGCACCCACTTTTTAGGTGCCACACCACTCAAGCAAATGCTTAATTTTTAAATATGTTCTTCAGAATCAAAAAGGTTGTTTTGACTTACCTTTATGCGGAGTTTATGTTTTTATGTGCATGTGTGTATTGGATTACCCAGTGGACAAAACAGGTCTTTGAAGCGCTTCTAGCAGGCCATCATAAGGATTTCTTAGCCCTTCCGTGCTCGTTTCCAAGCCCATAAACTTTTTTATATGAAACGAGAAAATTTTCTAGGCCTTCCTCTCTTGCGACTCTAAAGAAGCCTACTAAAAGCTCTTCTTTAGAATGTACATTAGAAAGAAAAGCAATATAAATATCAACTTGAAATAAAAAAAATTTTGACAATATCCAGATTTGAACCAGCGTCCTCTCATCTGGCGGTCTGGCGTCTTACCCACTCGTCCACCTCAGTCAACAAACTTCAGCTTATTTTGCATCATTACAAATGAAAGTAAGCTTTCGGGAGCGCGGGTTCGCGACCCAGCTCTGACCAAAAAAAATAATTTTTTTTTTATAGTTTTTAAAATCAACATTTTTTTTACAAATTTTATTGTTAATTTAAAAATTTTGTTGGAATTTTTTTGTAAATTTCTTCATACAAAAAAAAAAAAAAAAAAGAAAAGACTTAGAATTTTTCCATGTAAAAGTTTATATATAATGTGATATGCAATGTGTTAGATTTCGGAGACCTGGGTTCGCGTCCCAACTCGGACAAAAAAAATATATTGGTTTTTGTTTTTTCTTTAAGATTTGATTTTTTTTAATTGATCTGATCATTTATAATTTTTTCAAAATTTTTTTAAAATTTTTTCATATAAAATAACAGGAAAAGACTCCAAACCTTCAAAAGGTAGGCCTTACAGAAGCACTCATCAATGCAGCGATCATGGAAGGTATATTGACGCCAATAAAAGCACTACTAGCATGCATTCTTTTGCGTATCGCTAGCTAAAATGCCCACTGGGTAGCTTGGATTGGGTTGGAGGTTGGCAGGATATGTGTCGACTGTGGTAAAGAGCTCGCATCACAATGCTTGTTTTTGACAAATATTGATACTTCAATCAATTCGGCGGTGAGAGTGCGACTGGAAACACTTGACATTGGATCCCATTTAATTTAACCCTCTGTATCATACTGAAGACTGTATGTATTTTTACGCACTGCTTTCCGTGGTTTTAACTCTGAAGCAACAAAGTTAACCCTAAATATATTACCAGATGGCGCTGTTTGTCTTAAGTTGAAATTGATAGTTGAAACCACAGGCCAGATTCTGAAAATCGTCTAGCTAAAGCTAAATAGCTATCACTAAAATGTTAAAAAAATGCTTCGTTCAGTTCCTTAACGATTTCGCTAAAATGCGATGAACAAATAAAGAATTTATAAGATGTATTCGACTGCCACGTTTTCTACTACTTATTTCTTTATTCAAAATGATATTATGAGCTGTAAGGAATGCAAGGTGTTTATGTCAAGATATTAACTCATCTACACATTATGTTAGCTTACATTGAATTGTTAGATGTCGCTTTCGAATTTCACCACAGTTTAAATTTATATATTTAACCCTATATTTGTATATAATACTAAACATATTTATAGAAGTTACAGTTTCTTTTTCTGTAACTGAACATTTTCTCGTTCACTTATATTTCATCAACCTCCTTGGTAAGACATATTACTCCTAAATATAATTTGTTATAAGAAAACTAAACTCAGTTTTTTTCCTTCCTGGCCAAATCAACCAAATCTTGATTTGGAGTTCAATACAGATTTACTGCTTCAACTATCTCTGACTGGCAATCCCAAGCATTCGACAATTCAAAGATTATCGCATTTTCATGGTCCAATTCGAGCCAGATTCCTAGGAAGCAGCAGATCTGTTCCAAAAGCTGAGCATTTCATCCCTTAACAAATTTCATCCATAGACGGACAAATCTCATCTTCATAATTTTTTGGTCTCACAAATACCAAGGAGCGATTCACTCATCTCACATATTATCAACTTACTCTAACAGGTGCGTTTGCATTATTTTAATATTTCATGTATTAGTACAAGTGCGTTGCATGTCGAAGAAACTCGTGGTCTCGGTCAATTTTTTTTCTCCATAAAAAATTACAGATTAAAAGTCATAAAACCAGTTTTATGCATATTTTTTCAAAAAATTAGAAGTGGTAAAACATTAAATTTTTAAAATTAGTAAAAAACATAGAACTAGTTTATAAAAGTTTAAGATTGAAAAAAAAAAAATAATAAAACCACACAGAGTCATAAAATAGTGTGTTCGACAAACATATTTGCTATTAAAGTTTCTTAATGTTATTGCCTTAACAAGTGAATTCTTCACAAACTCTTAAATTCTTTATTAAATAAGTTGATTTCTTATAAAAAAGTGAAGCGTAAAAAACAAATAAACTTAAAAAATTAATAAAGAAGCAAATAAAGTTATAATGTTCGTCAGCGCCTAGCAAAACCAATTTATTTCAAAACAACTAAATATACTAAATTGGTGAGTTCCTAAAAAAAATAGAAACAAATATCCCTAAAATACTATATCCAAAATAAAAATATTATAAATTAAAATCATATTGATTTCAACATAACCTAAAATTTAAACTAAAAAGAACAAGTTTAATGTAAATTATATAGATTAATCATATAACATATTTCGTATACATAAAAATGTTCTAAGCTAAAACGTGCACTTAAAGTTTGAAAGAGTACATACATACAAACTTAGAAAAAAAATCTAAGCTACAACGTGCATAGACACACAAACGTAGAAAAAAATCTATATTCAAGCGTGCACAACCACACACACCAAGAACAAAACGTTTCGGTTGAGAGTGAACATACACACAAACGCGGAACAAAAATTAAGCTGCACTCTTTTTGTTAAGAGAATGCATCAGTTTCAGCCTCCAGTGCTTCTACAACTTCTATGCTTACAATTTGTTTAGCAGATCACTTGAACAACTGATCAAGTTAACGTGCTCAGTTTCATTAAAGTTTTCGTTGTTGTTGTAACTACATTCTTGCTCTTAAAACTTAGAACAATAAAAACGAAAAGAAGTGCATAGAAAGAAAACAGCTGATTGCTTTACAAAATTATTTAAGTTCATTGAACTTTAAAGATAAAAATTACAGAAGCATCCAACGAGAAAAATATTAGTAAACAATTATTAAAACGACTAAATATTTTTCATATGTTTTTTTTGCAGTTTTTTGCTAACTATCATTCACTTATTATTTAATACTAAAAAACTAATAGAAAGCAAAATAATTAACTAAATAAAATAAACGAGAATTTAATAATCAACTAAAAAATAATTTATATCAAGACAAAACAACGAGCAAATATTTTACTTAACAAATTCATATTTTTAATTGAAAAGATTTATGATTTATTTTTATTTCAGTAAAATAACATAAGCTTACATACATTTATAGTTCTTAAAATCTATCGAAAAATTCGAAATAAATTAGTTGGCAATTTTAAACCAAAATCAATTCCGTGTTTCTTCGTGCTGCTATTCTGTGCATCTTTTTATTGATTCTAACTGATTTTTTCACTCCCTTGTTTAACTTTCATTAAGTGTGTTAAACTTAAGTTTCTACATTTGTTTTTTCATCAAATATTTTAAATATTCCTCTGATTGTTTTGCCTGTTAATAACAAGTGGTTTACAAACTTTTCAATATGAGTTCACTTGATTCATTTATTCGTCGTAGTGACGCGTTAGTGGAATTCGAAGCAGATATTTCCGATGCTTCATTATCAGTTTCGTCAATTGCAGCAATGGAAGTTCACAAGGACGAAATGAAATCCATCTGGATAAATGTCAAGTCCACATACGAATCCTGCTTGAACCAACTATCTATAGCAACAGATGACGGCACTAAATGCGATTTTGAAATTGAAACTCTTAAGTCTCGTTATAATACATGCTATCAATGTTATGTTCGGTGTATTTCCAAGCTTACTGAACATATCCAACAGGTAGCAAATACTTCTGCTTCTAATCCAACAGCTTCCGAGTTTCCATCCAGTCCTAGTTTTCATTTGCCCCCATGTGATAGTGATATATTCAGTGGTGACTATTTAATGTGGCCTTCATTCCGTGACATGTTCACGGCGATTTATGTGAACAACACTCGACTTAGTCCAGTGGAAAAACTTTTTCATTTAAATAGTAAAACTCGAGGGGAAGCACGCGATATTGTTAAAAAATCACCTTTGACAAATGATGGTTTTGCCTTAGCGTGGAAAAATCTACGCGATCGTTTTGAGAATAAACGCATTCTCATCAACAGCCAATTAAGAATTTTATTTAACCTTCCGTCAGTTCCCAATGAGTCTGGTCATGCTATTAAGAAGCTCCAAAGAGATATTAATAGCTGTATTTCAGCTCTACAGCTCTATAACATAAAGATAGACGATTGGGATTGTATTTTTGTTTTTCTGTGTTCCTCACGTTTGCCTGACATTACTTTAGCCCTTTGGGAGCAGTCCATTCAGAACAAAACTGATATTCCTAAATGGAATGTTTTAGATGAATTTTTAACCAGCCGTTATCAAACGCTGGAAACTGTGTTAGATATTCGTTCTTCCCAAAACTCAAATTTTAGTCCACCTAAAAAATCAAATCAGAAACCAAATAATTATTCAAAATCTTCAAACTCAACTAGACAAGTGAACACATATCACTCAAATATTGCCAGACAATTTTGTAAACTATGCCCCAATGAGCAGCATCCAATCCGTAAATGTGCTCGGTTCCTACACTTAAATATTAATGACAGGTTGTCTCATATTAAAAAATATGGACTTTGTCTTAATTGCTTTGCTCACAGTCACACAGTTAAAGACTGTAAAAGCACATATAATTGCTATTCATGTCATAAGCGACATAATACTCTTTTACATCAAAATAACTCACAATCTAGTTCATCGACACCCATTCAAAATTCCATTAATTTAAATTCAAGCATGAATGATTCCCATTCCAGTTCGGCCATGCGACAGTCGCACGGAAATTCAATACAGTCCACTTCTTTCTCTCGGCCTAGCAATAATATTCAATCTTGTTTTGCTAGGAACTCTAAGAGCATTCTTTTAGGTACCGCAATGGTTCATATACGACATTTTGGTACAATATATACAGCTCGTGCCCTTATAGACTCAGGGTCGGAAGGTACGTTTATGTCTGAACGTTTATTTAAATTACTCAACCTTCCGTCAACTTCAATTCAAGCTCAAATTTCGGGACTCAATAACACAACTTCAGCCAAAGCAGAAAAGCTTTGTTCATTTATTTTAAGCTCCCCTATCAATCCTTCTATTAACATTCAGGCAAATGCTTTAGTTTTGCCTAAATTGACAGGCAATCTTCCAACATGTCATCTTGAAGCTTCAATATTTAAAAGCATTCCCAATATTCAGCTAGCAGACACACAATTTTTTAAAACCTCTCAAGTCGATATTTTGATTGGTGGAGATCTGCTTCCATTTATTCTATTAGATGGGATAAAACGAAATATCTGCGGTTCATTACTAGGTCAAGAGACTATTTTTGGATGGATACTGACAGGACCAGTATCTAACAGTTCCATATCTTCATTTTCTACATATGTCTCTTACTTTAATGAAGTAACTTTAGATAAAGCACTCTCTCGATTTTGGGAGGTGGAGGATCTTCCACAAAAACGTTTTCTTACAGAAGCAGAGCGCTTTTGTGAAGAAAAATATGCTGCAACTACAAAAAGAAATAGTGAAGGACGCTACATCGTTAGTTTGCCCTTTAAAGAGGGTTACCCAGAGAGGTTAAAGCTAGGTCATTCGAGATCTATTGCACACGCTCAATTCCTAAAAAATGAAGCTCGTTTGTGCAAAAATACTAGCTTTAAATCACAATATGATAACGTCGTACGTGAATATCTTGAGCTAGGGCACATGCACAAAATACATTCTCCTAAGTATCAGTGTTTTTCAAATCATTATTATTTACCCCACCATGCTGTCATTAAACCTGATAGCACCACCACAAAGGTACGCGTAGTTTTTAATGGCTCTTGTCCTACATCTAATGGTGCAAGCCTAAATGATGTTTTATACCCCGGGCCTGTGCTTCAAGCCGACCTAACGTTATTAATTCTTAAATGGCGTTTTTATAAATTTGTATTTAACAGCGATTTACAAAAAATGTATCGCCAAATACTGATTGACCCATCTCAAAGTCAATATCAGCGCATTCTATTTCGAGAATCACCAGACATGGAGATATCTGACTATGAATTAAACACAGTTACATTTGGAGTTAACTGTGCTCCATATTTAGCTATCCGCACACTCCTTCAATTAGCCAATGATGTTGAAAAGTTGTTTCCTCTTGCAAGCAATATTATGCGAAACTGTATGTATGTGGATGATGTTCTTGCAGGAGCCCATGACATAAATACAGGCTTGAGATCTCGTGATGAGCTGATTTCTGCACTTTCTTCTGCTGGGTTTTCCCTGCGGAAGTGGACGTCCAACTCAGAACAAATTTTGGCAGGACTTCCTCGAGAGCATCTTCTCAATGAAGACTTTTTGCGGTTCAATGATAGCAGCACAGCAAAAACCCTAGGAGTTAGATGGAACGCAAGTTCAGACCTCTTTTACTTTTCAACAAAGCCATTGCCTATAAAATCCACATTTACAAAACGGGAAGTTCTTTCAGAAATTTCCAAACTCTTCGATCCTGCAGGATGGCTAGCCCCATGCATAATCAGAGCTAAAATTCTGATGCAAAATGTATGGTTAGAAAAAGTTGACTGGGATGACAATTTACCATTGAATTGTCTTCAAAAATGGCACTCTTTTCTATCCGACTACTCTTCCATAAATAATATTCAAATTCCACGATGGATACATTATTCGCCTGAGTGCACTATCCAATTCCATGCTTTCTGTGATGCATCAGAAAAAGCATATGCTGCAACTCTATATGTTCATATAAATCTCCAAAGCTCCATTTCAACTCATTAACTTGCTGCAAAAACAAGAGTTGCACCAGTAAAAACAATTTCAATTCCACGACTTGAGCTATGTGGTGCGGTACTTTTATCGGAAATGGTAGACTCCTTAGTCCCACAGCTTACAGTCACTAAATACGAAGTATTTCATTGGACAGATTCAACAATCGTCTTAGCCTGGTTAAGTAAGCCGCCATGTCAATGGTCTACATTTGTGGCAAATCGTGTTTCAAAAATTGTGCAAAATGTTGGACAGTCAAATTGGTTTCATGTTGACACAAAAACTAATCCAGCTGATTTAGCCAGCAGAGGTATACCGGCTCAAGAAATAATCCACAACGATTTATGGTGGCATGGGCCTAAGTGGCTCAAATTATCCCCTTCATATTGGCCTCATTTAGACTCAGAATGCATTCTTGATACAACATTGGAACAAAAAGCCGTTAAGTCTCATTTTACCTACTTTCAAAACTACGAAGATATACTTGATCGGTTTTCTGAATTTTCAAAAGCTGTACGTGTTCTCTCTTATGTTTTTCGTTTTTACCATCGAACTCACCCAAACTATCGATCAGACTTTTCATTTGATTCCAAAAATGTTACAATTTCTGAACTATGCCATGTTAAAACACGGCTAACAATTCTTCGTCAAAAGATATCGTATTCACAAGAATACCATAATCTCTCTTTAAAGAAGCCAATTGCATCTTATAGCAAAATATTAAACTTGAATCCGTTTCTAGATTCCAAAGGGCTTCTTAGAGTTTGTGGTCGATTAGCGTCATCACCTTCGTTGACATATGACGAACGTCATCCTATTATTCTTCCGTACAATTGTCAATTGACACGTCTTCTAGTTAGCTTTATTCACCAAATATCGCTTCATGGCGGTAATCAGCTAATGCTTCGTTTAATCCGAGCGCAATTCTGGGTACCTAAGGTCAAAAACTTAATTAAAAGTACCATTCACAATTGCAAGACATGCGTTATCTATAAGCAAAAGTTACAAACGCAGCTAATGAGCAGTTTGCCACCAGAACGTACTGTCATAACTCGTCCATTCACTAACACTGGTCTTGACTTTGCAGGACCTTTCGAAATAAAAAATTATACAGGAAGAGCATGTTTAATAACTAAGGGTTACGTCTGCGTTTTTGTATGCTTTTCAACAAAAGCTATCCATCTCGAAGTTACGTCAAACCTTTCCACTGACGCTTTTTTGGCTGCTTTTCACCGATTCGTTTCCAGACGAAGTTGTCCACTCAATCTCTATTCCGACAACGGTACGACATTTGTTGGAGCTTCCAAAAAACTTACTCAAGATTTTCTTCTTGCATCGCGCTCAGCTCTTACTTCTCAATTTAGTCACCAGAACATCTCCTGGCACTTCATTCCTCCTGGTGCTCCACATATGGGTGGACTTTGGGAAGCAGGTGTTAAGAGCTTTAAATCACATTTTCGAAAAGTTGCCGGTTCTTTCAAATACACATTTGAAGAACTTTCTACCCTTCTCTCCAGAATTGAAGCATGTCTTAATTCAAGACCTATTTCACCCATCTCAGAAGATCCCGCTGATATGTCCGCTTTAACTCCAGGTCATTTTTTAGTCGGTGGCCCAATTTTATCCCCCATAGATCCTGATATTCAAGAGCAATCAATATCAATAATAAATCGATTCCAGAGACTAAAAGCTCTGCACCAACAGTTTTGCATTCGTTGGAAAAACGAATACTTAAAAGAACTTCAAAAACGACATAAATGGAAAAATCCATCCGACAATCTTAAAGAAGATACCATAGTTGTAATAAAAGAAGACAATCTACCTCCAAACGAGTGGCGTTTAGGTAGAGTAACAAAAGTTTATTTTGGCGACGATAAAAGGGTTCGCGTAGCTGATATTTTAACTGAAAGAGGTTCAATTAAAAGACCAATTGTAAAATTAGCTGTTCTTCCTATGCAATAAAATATTTTGTTCAAAATTTTTCCATCATCCAACCAACTATTCCATTCAATCCACACTTTAATTCACAGCAACAATGGCCAACGGAAGTAAAGCATCTAAAAAGACCCTAAACCACAGATGTCAAAGCAACAACACGAGTTACAAGAAGAAGAAATCATTCCAATGCAAGATATGCCCACGTTTTCATGCTCTAAGATTTTGCCAGAAGTTTCTAGCAATGAATACCGAGAAACGGATGCGTGTAGTCCTTCTACACAAATACTGTGGCAATTGTTTGGCTCATAAGCACTCAGAAAAAACATGCTTAAGTGGTTCCGGATGTCACTATTGCAGAGAAAAGCATCATACTCTTCTGCATTTACATGAACGTCTCCGAACAAGCAAGGCGAAACAAATCCAACAAAACTTCAAATCCACAGATACACCTTCTTTGTCATCAATAATCGCGCAGCACTCCATCAGCTTGTTTCCAACAGCATTGCTTAAGCTAGAAGTTCATGAAAAGTTCCACTACGCTAGATCGCTACTCGACCCTTGTGCAGCGTTCAGCAGAATTTCATCAGCACTAGTGAAGCAACTAGGGCTTTCAACTATTTCAATCGAGAATGACAAAGTGTGCTCTGTTATTATCCGTTCCCGTTTTGATCTATCTGTCAGAATCGAAGCTATACTAAGAGTCGATAATCGTATAAGCCTCTATCCAACAAAATCCATCGACGAAAATATAAAAGAGAAATTTTCCAATTTAATTCTAGCTGATACAAAATTTTATAAGTCTGCACCAATATCCGTAGTTTTAGGAGTAGACTTTTATCCTAAAATTATGAAATCCGGTGTTATTCCAAGCAGTGCAGGTCTTCCAATCGCACAAAATACGGTTTTTGGTTGGATTCTTTCAGGACCTTGTGCTCTATAAATTTTTATGTTATATATTTTTCCAATTCTCAATTTACGCCAATAACGATTCCTCATTTGCACGCACGTACTATTATATTGAAATCTTGAATTTTATGCAAATGCACATTTTAGGATATAAGCAACTTTTTTTATAATTTGAATACTACAATTTATTAAATTCTACTTATTATTTTATATATTATTATCTTATTTTCCAACATTTCATTTATTCACATTGAATTATATAAAATATTGAATTACTCGTAAAATTAATTGCAGCCGTGCTGCAAGGCGGGCGGCATGTTTATGTCAAGATATTAACTCATCTACACATTATGTTAGCTTACATTGAATTGTTAGATGTCGCTTTCGAATTTCACCACAGTTTAAATTTATATATTTAACCCTATATTTGTATATAATACTAAACATATTTATAGAAGTTACAGTTTCTTTTTCTGTAACTGAACATTTTCTCGTTCACTTATATTTCATCAACCTCCTTGGTAAGACATATTACTCCTAAATATAATTTGTTATAAGAAAACTAAACTCAGTTTTTTTCCTTCCTGGCCAAATCAACCAAATCTTGATTTGGAGTTCAATACAGATTTACTGCTTCAACTATCTCTGACTGGCAATCCCAAGCATTCGACAATTCAAAGATTATCGCATTTTCACAAGGAAAATAACTTATAAAAACAAAACTTGTGTAAACAATCAAAAGTTGTAAAAAAAAAGAAATATTCATGATTGTTTTTATTGTATGTATTAAACGTAATTAGCTTAAAAATAAAATAAATTGAAAACATGTTTTTAATTATATGTTTAGATTTTACTCCGCTTATAAAATATACTGAAGTAAAATAAGCATCAGTGTTAAAGTTTTCTTGTCAACCGGACCTAAAAATCCTAAATCTTAACCATGCGCAAGGATAAAAATCGCACTATACCTAAAGTTTGCCGTACTTAAAATACACTTACTGCCAAATTTTGAGCTAAATCGATTGTAATACGAAAGAAAATATTGACTTATACGCAGTCGATCAATCAGCTAAGCATAAAACTTCCTTGAACACGTATTAACTCGGCCGTAACACGTATCTTTGTCGGTCATATTTATAAATATTCGAAAATTTATTCAATGCTCTAGTTTTGCAAGTTGAATTCAGTAAAGAAAAACTTAATACATTGCGTATGTCAGAAGTAATGAACTACTAAATTGAACATAAATATTTATTTTAAACCCTTTAGATCCTAAGACTGGAATGGTTTTTAAAAGTTTTAAACAAATTTTGTAGTCATTGTTATTGACACTAAAATAAATTAAAGACGACTGGAGTGACTCCACGCTTTTTAATTGCTCCTCAAGCCTTGCACTTTTAGCCTTAAAAAAGAAATATTTTCTAAATATTAAAAGCAAACCACAATCCTTTTGTTTTTTTTTTTAAACGAAAACATATAGAAAACTACCTTTTCCAGAAAAATACACAGCAAAACACTGGTACTAACAATTTTGTAATGGTAAGGCACAACCCTTTTTCTGCACTCAAAAATTCTCCTGCCGGTTGTCAAAATTTCTTCTAGCCCCCGAGGCTACATGCATTTTTGACAATCATGCTCACTTACTTTTATTAAAAACTCTGTTTCCGCTGTCAAAAATTCATCATCCGAGTGAAGAGTTTCCAAAAACTTTTTAAAGTTTCTTCCAAAGCTTAATTAAATTAATATAATAATTAAAATAAGCTTGTTTCTTATTTTTTAAAAGGTTTACTAACTGCAGCGATATCTGTGCAAAATAAAAACTTTCAGGCATTTGAAAAAATTTTAAATGAACTTAAGTTAATTTACTTAAAAATTTGTAATTAATTTTTTAAGCAAAACAGACAAAGCATTAATTTTTCTTAAGAAGTATATAAAAAATTACGATTTTAATTGAAACATCTTTTAATTTTAAACTTAGCGGCAACAAACAATTGGACTCCAAAATTATAGCTAAAAATAAAATTAGAGTTTCTGTAAATCGCTAAAAAAGGTCTTGAATTGCATCAATTGCTAAGAATTTAGCAATGACAGCTTTAATTTTATTCTTCGTTGAAATCTCGTTCAGTCTCTAAATTTTTAGCATGAAAATAAACGATGGGGTTTTTCAGAATCGCAATATCGCTAAAAACTATAAATTTAGCCTTAGCGGTGGAGATTTTGCTTTAGCGTTTTTCAGAATCCGCCCTAAGGAATGGAAATGTAGGTGCAGTTGTGCTTTTTTCATTTAGGTACTATTTCAATCTCAGAATTAAAAAATTTTCAAGTTTAAAAAATTCCTCAATTTTACAATTTTGGTATAAAATAGGCACAATTAAAAAAAAATTCGATATTTTTTTGTATAAAAATATATATAGAACTTTCCAAGGCGCATTGCTGCTGCTACACTCATCCGCTATTCTGACAGAGAGAATATATTTTTTATTCAAAACCTTATTAAAAAAAGTGTCGAAATAAACTTATTTTGGATACATGCTCTGCTCTTGCTCAAACTAAAAGTTTGTTAAAATAAAATTCATGCAGTTGTTTTCATTCAGTAAATAAAGTCTGCCAATAGAGGATCTGGATGATGATGAATTACTTTAATAATATTGTATTTAAATTTTCTTTTCTTCGTTTTCTTAAGTGACTAGCGGGACATACGGTCTCAACTTATTGATTATAGTTTCATACTTTTATTAATATTTGGTCATTGAATCATCTGCATTCACTTGAAATATGTATATTCTAGTTTTCGAGATTTTCTATTCCAGATTCTATTTTTCGACTTAAGGGTAGGATACACCCATATTGGTTACTTTTGAAATGTTTTTGTTTTCATGTTTCGAATGTAAGGGAGATTTGTCTAAAGGGGGACGCACAGTGCTTTGTCCCAGTACATAGATGGGACAAAAATAGAAGGAGACGTCTTAGGGTAATGAAATTTAGCATGAGTCCCTTATATAGTATAATTAAGAAAATTTCAAAGTATTGATAAAATTGACCACGCCCGTCGCACACCGCCCATTGCACATCGTCGCACACCGCCCAATTGAACTATTGCGTCAAATTTAATGAAAATTAACTCAAGAGCATATTTATGTACCACCTTTGAAAAAAAAAACTTTCATCAACATTGACCACACCCATCGCACACCGCCCATACAAACCTTAACTATTTTTGGCTGTAGAAATTGAACTATTACGTCAAATTTCATGAAAATTGACTCAAGAGCATATTTATGTACCACCTTTGAAAAAAAATCTTTCATCAACATTGACCACGCCCATCGCACACCGCCCATACAAACCTTAACTATTTTTGGCTGTAGAAATTGAACTATTGCGTCAAATTTAATGAAAATTGACTCAAGAGCATATTTATGTACCACCTTTGAAAAAAAAAATTTCATGAAAATTGATTGGTCATTATCAATGAAGTAAAGTATGAATAAAAACTTATTTATTTTATTGATATAGCTATTTCTTTGGTTAAAAGTAAGCGTCATCACTACAGGAGGCACCCTAATTTTTGTTCAGCGAAGAACCTAAAGGCGAATTTACACATTTCACTTAAAACGATGATAGTGAACGTTGAACGATGACAGTGAATCAATTTTTAATTTACATTTTCCAAAGTGCAAATTTGAAATTTGATAGATGATTCGGTGTTGAATGTCAAAATATATTCGTTGGCTGATTAGTTTTATTGACGCTTAAAAAAATTAAATAAATAAAAGCAATTCAGCAATTAAAAAAAAAAAATATAAACTTTTTGCTTGAAATTATGTTAACACCTTTCAATTGTGTTTCAGTACGAATGACACATCAGTTCGGTTTGCTTTCACTTTCATCAAAAGTAGGAAGACCTTCTACTTCTTTCACTGTTCAATGTGGATGACCATCATCTTCATTTTAAAGATGAAACTCAATTTACATTTTACAAATCAGATGATTCATCCAAAGTGAACGATGATAGTGAATCGTGTAAATTCGCCTTAAGTCATCCTGTTCAAATATGTCATCTTCAAAATCAATATTTTCCCTGTGAATATATTTTTCAATACCGGCCAAATCAAATGTTTTTTTTTATGTTCCTCTTTGATGATAACACAGGATCTGATTGCAATAGCATATAGGTCATCAAATCCCTGTTTGTATCTTCTCGTGAAGTTTTTCTTGTGTGAGATAAGCGCACTCTTCTAACGTTTTTATGGTTCGCTTCTATTGCTTCTTCTGACATACATCCTGGGTAAAAATATCAATAAATATAAATTTATAATTCAGAAGTTTTTGATTCACATGCATACTTATTGGTAAATTGAAGAACTCAATAACATCAGATCCATGAACTAAAATTTTATGGACAGTGCTTGGCATATAATACCATCCATAATGTATTAAATATGTATTACGAGTGACTCTTAACAGCTCCTTAAAGCTGTTTACATTCACGGGCGATCCACAAGATAAAACCCTTAGTATTATGCTAAAGTTATCAATAAGCCCCTTATCAATGCCTGTTATTTCGGCCGCAACGTCACTGTTGGAAAAAAATCTTCGAGCAGTGTTTCCGTCATTTGTGTTTCCGAATCCAGGTTTTACTTGATCAATTATTAGACCTGTTCTTGCGTTGAATTCATTTTGAATTTTTTTTTATTTTCCATAAATTGATCTCTATTTTCTTTACCGACTCGCCAAACCTTAAAGGATAGCCGGTAAGCAATATGTATCAAGCATTCAAAAAATTTTGTCCAGCAGTGAAGGGTTGAAAGCCCATATTTGTAGTTTTCGGGATTTGGATTTTTTGATAAATGTAAAATATTCATTTCAGTGGGGTGTAACGGCACCAAATCTCACTTTTGGCGTTTTTGGGGTTGTTCACGATGTGGTGTATTTGTTATCAAATCTGGGTACAAAATTTTCAATCAATACCACGTATCGTGAACACACCTTTGATACGGCCTTGTATTTGGTTCAAAATACACAAGGTATTATCAAATGCGCAGCATCGTGAACGACCCTAACTCGACAAGTCGTCAAAGTGTTATTTGACAGTGATATTTTCAATTGTGACAGCTGACATATTTTCCATTGTGACAGCTGACATATTTTCAATTGTGACAGCTGACATATTTTCCATTGTGACAGCTGACATATTTTCAATTGTGACAGCTGACATATTTTCAATTGTGACAGCTGACATATTGTCAATTGTGACAGCGGGCATGTTTTCAAGTGTGATAGCTGACAGGTTGTCAAAGTTGACATTGACATTTTTTCTCTTGCAGACTTGACAGCTGACACACTTTTAAATTTGCCGGCTGACATCTTTTGCCAACCCGAGTTAATTGCTTGGAAGATTCTGCCAAGGTGTCTTTTGCCAGTTGTGTCTCAATCATTGTGTCACACAGCGGGTATGAGTTACAAAGTTGTATCGTACACTTGCATAGTGCAAACGCTCGGAAGAAAGCCACTGGTGTGACAAAGGGCATTGAGATTGGTCAGAAAACACGCGGTAGAGAAAAAAGTTGAGACTGGTCTGAAGAAACAGATATGAAAATTGGAAAAAGAAAACTTGAATATATTGCAAGAGTCAAACTACATAAAAACATATAATTTGTGGATCACAAAAGAAAACTATTTGTGGTATAAAAATAACACAAAAACAAATTTCAGTGTGTTAATTTGCTCGTGAGCCATTAAATTCGACGACTCTCCTTGGCAGGGAACCGTATCACTGAAATCAAATAAGAAAAAGGCCACAAAAAAAAAATATAGACGCCAAGATTTGCACAATTCCGCAAAATCTCTGCAAGAATTTTTGCAAATTTTCATTTGCAAAATTCACCACCGAACAGTTTCTTCGTGGAAGTTGAATCTCGAAAACGAGAGGCGGGCTGCGATTTTGCTTGCCTGATGTTTCAAGACTTGGTACAAAAGCCCACCAAGGAATATATAATTGAAATCATTTCGGAGGCTGTTAAAATTGAATAAGAATTCCTCACTGAAGCTTTGCCCGTTAATCTCATAGGCATGAATTGCAAGCTGATGTCAGAATATATTGAATTCGTTGCTGACCGTTCGTTGAACGAGCTGGGTGTTGACAAGAATTACAGTACACTAAATCCCTTCAGTTTTATGGAGTTGATTTCTTTGGATGGTAAGACAAATTTTTTCGAAAAGAAAGTGGGTGAATATCAGAAGTGGGGCGTTACAACCAACCGTTTGGACAACGTTTTTACGCTAGATGCTGACTTCTAAAAGCTCAGAAGAAATTTGCAATTAGCATATACACATATCCAATCGTTAAGCTTTTTAATTTAGTTATATTGTACTTTTCTTGTGACTTCAATTAATGGTCAAGAATTTATTAGAAAAAAGCCAAACAAATCTTAAATTATTTAAAGTAGATGAAGTAGTTTGAAAGCAAGTAAAATATTTGGCTGTAGCTATTGATGTTAATTTTACATAAACTACTAGTTGAAATTCCTAAAATGAACATGAAGTGAATCTTGCTTACGCTAAACAACAAAAAAAAAAAAAAAAAAACACAGATAAAGTGCCTTAACTTTGCCTTAGCAGCAAAGCTGTATTTTGTTTCTAACTTTACCAATTAAGAAACATATTTAAGCTTGAGTAATTTTGAAAAAAAAAAAAAAAAAAAAAACAAAGAAACAACTATTGTTAGAATAACAAAAACGATGAAAAGCAATTTTTTTGTAATACTTGAACAAATCAAATTTTATAAAACAATGAATATTAGGTACTGTTAATAATAGTTTAAAATTTGCGTTTGTATTTTAGTCATAAATCAGTTTTCAAGACTTAAAACCTATAAATACTTTAAAAAAAGAAATTTGAATTAATATACGTTTTGTAACACAACATGCTTAAAACATACAAATAGACAAATACTAATATTCTTTTAAAACATATTTTAAAATTGAAGCAAACTTGCATTATTGTATATATGAACTATATTATATATACTATATATATGGAAAATTATAAAAAAACTTATAGGAAATAGAAACAAAATACAAAATAGTTGCTTACAGAAAAAAAAAGGTAATATAAAATACAAATAAGAAACCACTATAAAAATAAAAATTTAGTAGAAAACATACTAAACTAAAATTAAACTTAAAATTTACATGTACTTAAAACTAAATTAAATTCTATAATATAATGAATTGCTAAAGGGTTTATTTACTTTGGTCAGGGGGAGAAGATGTCTGCTATTGGGAGGGTTTTTGTTATATTTAGCCCCTGAACCCTCACGGAAGGGTGGGAAAAGTGTGGGCCGAGCTCGTCCACCAGAGCTCAAAGAGTAGGTGTTGGATGATTGGGCCAGGGGTGCCCAAACGGTTTCCTGTATTTCTTTTTATATTTGTTTTACTTGATTGATATTTTCTAGTTTCAGAAAAATTTTTTTTTTGGTATTTTTGATTTGGAATCACCGACGTGCCGATGACGTATGCACGTGACATTTGTACGGCAAGGGTACACGTGGACGGCCACAAGACCCCACCCCACATCTCACCGAACTGCTAGCAATGGCTAACTAGCACGTGCAGCCGTGGCCAACCTAGTGTCCGCGGGTCACTGGACCGGGGCGATGGTACCGCCTCTGTGAGTGAGCGGCCTTTTAATACTGGTCATCGAGAACCAGGGGCGCTGTAAAAAGGCGCCCTCAAACTAAATGCACAGGGCCGCCCTCTCGCAGAGATGGTAGCACCGCTCCACAACAACCAAAATTTTAAAATTTTGAAATTAAAATTTATTATTGAATTTTAACGTCTTACGGTGTCCGGTAAATCTTCGAATCCGTTACAAATTGGCGCCCAACGTGGGGCCTGAAAAGTAAACTCAGTAAGAAAAGAAAAAATTTTAATCGTTGTTAGTCCATGTTGACTCCAAATTTCGCCTCCGTTACAGGGGCTTGCATTACAAATGAAACATTTACTTGCTGCATTTGTGTCAGTTAAAATATTTGCCACTGCACCGTCAATCATAGTACAATGCATTTTGTAACTTACTTCCAGAATTGCACCTTTTCTTTCTAAAACATCATTATCTAAATTTGCAATGCTTTCCTCAATTTCACGGTAAGCATTCCGAACAAGGACTGGATTCTCCTTTTCTAAAAGAAATTTAATAGGCCTACAGAATAACGTAGAACCTGGAGTCCTATTAACCCATAAAACTTCCTTGGACGTTAAGTTTACCAGTCTGTAACGAAAAAATTAATGTTAAAAATAATAAAAGTTTGAACATAATTAGTTACCTACTTAAGTGGCATAAATGCAATAAAAAATAAGAATTCATCTGTGTGACTTTCATTTGCAAATGTTTGTTTATAACGACTATGGCCAGAGCTACCATCCATTCCCCACTTGCAAATCAACGAAAGCTTGCATGTTTTATCGTCAACGTCACAAAGTTCACAAATTCTTTCTGCTGTTTTACGCATTAATGATTTTAAGTCCACTTCAGCTGAAATTTCTGTTACTCTTACAGGTGGAATCAATGCTTTCTTTTCGGCTTGCAACGCATACAATGATGGCAAACAATTAGGATACAATTCGTTGATTGCTTGACGCAGAGCTATGTATTTTCTTTCCGAAAGATCTAAATCCATATAAAGAGCTAAAGTTTTTGCTACTGGCAAGCACTTTTGGTTAGAGTCCTGGCTTTCGGAAAAAGAATATGAGTTTCGCTTCATTTTGCTTACAGCGAATTCTAACTCCTCAAGTGAATATTTTTTAAGTAAATCTGCAACTCTACGATTTTAAGTCTTGCTTGTAGTATGCTCAAATCTTTTGGTTGGTCTGCCGCGCTTTTTTGTGGTGGCCGGGGCTGCAATTTCTACATCAATTCCTCCAGAGACTGAATCCATTGATACGTCTACATCTGCTGTGTTTGCTGTAATGTTACCATCACCTACATTTTCATGGCTTGTGCTCGGGCCCTTAATGTGTTTATTTTGTTATTTTAATATTTTTAATGTAAATGTAAAAGTTAAATAAAACTTACATCATCCAGGTGAAAAAATGTTTTAGTTAACCACTTAGAATGCCTAATTTCAAAAATGTTTCTATTGCATTTAGTTTCTCGCCACAACTTTTTCACTGCACTATTAAAAAACGAAATTTTTTTTTAATAATTGTTTTTTGTCATAATTTGAGTTCCCAATTTGTTGTTCAACATAATTCAACAACGCCGATATTTTATTTTTTGAAGATGCTGTTAACCAACAATCAATAACATCTGAATTTTTTAAAATAATTGCCATCGTCACAGTTTAAATGCAAACTTCTTCTATTATTTTTACAACAATTGTTTTCATTCTTAATTAAGATGAGCCCGTGTGAATTTTTAATTTCGAATTCGAATTATAATGTAATGCAGGAATAGCAAAACATATGTTACACCATGATCATACACCTGACTTGTACAAAGCAAGAATATTAGACATAACAATAAGTAAAATAAAATGTTACAATAACAACAAAGAGAACATTACGCGGTCTGTTGTTAAGTTCTACATATAAATAAATGTTATGTTAACCCACAGACGATCATCGGGTGAAATTTCACCCATTTGAAGCTTTAAAACTGATCTTAAGCTCGTTTAAATAATTTTTTAGGTATTTATTTTTTATTGTTTTCTTATTAATTATTATAATAATTATTTTATTGAATATTCTTTAAACGGTCATTAAAAAATTAAATAAAAACTCCTTGAATAAAGCAAAACAAATTATATTTTCATTCAAAAAGTAAAGAAACTTTACTTTTTTTTACTTTTGTGTGGGTACTAAACAAGCTGAAACTTTGAAATTTAAAATAAGTTGCTTTATTAATTTTTAAGAGTTTGTTGAAATCAGCGCCAAAGTAGCGATAATTCAACCAGCCAACGGTGATTAAAATGTGAATTTAGACATTTTTTAAAACTTTTTTTCTTAAGTTGCGGTAAAAAGCGTGCATAAATTATTTTTTATACTTTAAAAAAACACTATTAACTAAATAAAAAAAAAATAAAAAAATGTATGTTCAGCTTTTTTTTTTTAAGTTCCATTAAATTTTGTAATTTTTGCAAATTTTTAGAAAAATACTTTCTTTTCAAGCGATTACAAACAATTCCAGTTAACATATTCCATACATAATTTATTTTTTGAGAGTTCTGCTCACACTAAATAACATACAAATCAAAAGTTTAAGCTACTTCTTAAAAAAATAAATTTTTGGGAATTATTTTCTTGAAGCAATACAAATTGGTGATTGAAAATGTGAATTTGGAACCTTTTTAAAACTTTTTTTTTTTTTAAGTTGCGGTAAAAAGCGGGCATAAATTATTTTTTATACCTTTAAAAAACACTATTATCTAAATAAAAACAAATTAAAAAAATTTATGTTCAGCTTTATTTTTTTTAAAGTTCCATCAAACTTTTGTAATTTTTGAAGTTTTATAGAAAAAATATATTTTTTGCGAGATATTGAAAATAATTTAAGTTAACATATTCAAAAAGAATTTTATTTTTGTCAAATTTTAAATAAACTGAACAACGCAAAAATCAAAAATTCAACCTATTTTTTTTAAAAATGAATTTTTGAGAATTTTTTTCTTAAAGCAGTACAATTCATTTTTTCAATTCATTATTTTTTGCTTCAATTTCACTGACTTTAGCGCCCTCTGCTGAAGTGTAGGAGAGTCAAACGAAACCAATTCTTTCAAATTTATTTGAGTTGTGTTGTTATCTGTCGATCGCTATAACTTACATTACATTTTGAGACAATTTTTTATTTTTTTATTTATGTCTATGAGATAAAGCACTGTGGGACGTCTTCTAATGGAACATTTCGAACAAATATTTTCCACAGGTATCACCAATGTTTTGACATTGACAGTGTAGCTTTGATGCGCCATCACTTTTCATGTGGATTGGAGAGAAAATATGCGTTGTTTATATTCGTGCCAAATTTTTTGCAGTGATCATTTTATCATTATTTTTTGTGCTATAAAAACGGTGAGTATATGCATTGTGTTGATTTTTTATTATCTTTAAGATCTCAAAGTAATTTTTGTATCATGCAAATGCAGTTATGATATATCAAAATGTCGATGAATTTATAATTCATCACATGGTTTCCATGGACTTCACATGGTTTCCAATGTGGGATCCACATGTGACTAGGATTGAGACGTAGAAAGAATTCAATCTGAAGAATAATGCCAATTGTATTCATGTTTAAGGTCAACTGAATAAATAAAAATCAAAATTTGGGTTTTCACTTTAATGACTTTATGCTTTCTGTGGTTTCATTGAATGTATGATAAAGTCCCAAATTAGAAGACAACAATTTAAGCCACTCTGTTAACCAAAATGATAGTCATATAAAATACCAATCCAATGATATATTTGGAGCTCGAAAATATTCTCATTGTGAAAAATTATGATGAAAAACAATACCGGTCAAACTATAGACAACTATCCCTTATATGTATCTAAAAATATTGTTTTAAATTTTTATGAAGATCCGAGCAGTATAAGCATTTTTTTTAACCCGAAGCAGGTAGCGCGAACGTACTTGACACACAAACACGCAATCACACAAACTTTAAAAGCGTTTTTCTTAAAACTACGTTTTCACGGACGCCCCACACAATTTCTCCGGAACCCGTGGGCCGATCCTTTTGAGATTTAAACCACCTATTCTACACATAAATACTCAAAAAATAAACTATTATTATGTTAAAATCTTAATATATAAAAACGTTGGTGTGTATGTATGTCCGAACATCACGGCTGAACCACTTAAGCGATCAACATTATATTCACACCATATGTTCGTGTGGTTCTCCGTAATGTTTGTGTTTATGTTTGATCCTTCTAGGTGGCGCCGGTGTCAAAAACTCTTATTTATTTACATATTTAGTCCGAATTCGCACCGTTTATTGTTTAAATAAAAAACAAGTCTTTGACAAGGTGATCCGGTAGGTGGCGCTGGGGTGGAGATATTTACGAAAATTTAGGCTTTATCTTATCTTAGTATTTAAACATGTTGGATGAACTACTGAAGCTATCTAACTACCTAATATTCACACCATATTCATGTTCATGTGGTGCTCCGGAGTGTTTCTATATGTGTTAGACTCTCTCCCCTAGGTGACGCTGGGGTTGCTTTTTCGAGTGAAGATGTTTACGAAAACGTGGTTTTCTCTGTTTGAAATTTTTATATCAACAACATTCAATTAAAATGAAATAATATAGTTTGGTATAATCACAAAACTTCCGATAGGGGGTGTTGGCTGTCTTATAAGTGTGGCAGTACTGCCTGTAACACATTCATAAAACTCAGTAAATTAATAAGGAGGCACATCGCTTAAAGAACTCACAACTTTGATATATCATTTTTCTGTCCAATTATTTAAAAATAAATTTCACGAAAACTTTCTATTTTGAACCAACTTTCAATCAATTTTAAAAAGGTAAGGATATATTTATATTCGATTGCTCAGACAAATAAAATAACCAAAGAAAACGTTATTTTTAAGCAAATTGAAGTGGTATTACACAGCGCAAAATGCCTACACGTCGACGTTTAAACATTGCTCGTAGCGACCGAGAAAATCACAAAAGGCAACAATTGAGAACGAATTCAACACCACAACAACAAGCAGCAGCAAGAGAGGACACACGATTGCGCGATGCAACCACCCGGTCATAAGAAAGTTACGCACACAGAATGGAACTACTTGCACAAATGAGAATTACAACTCAAACATCACGCAATCGTGTTACGGATTCAAACTGAAGTGTGGTGCAATTGAATAATTGAGTACGCATGCAAGCAGCAAGAGCACTAAAACTGTCATCATTCAATCGGATCGCATTTGAATATGATCCAGACATCGAATATTGCGCACATCCGGAAATTTCAATTGGTGACATGGATAAAGAATGCACTTATTGTCACGCTCTAAAATTAAAAAATGAATCCGCAGGGATGTCATTAGGTCAAAGTTGTTTGACCTACATTGAACCCACCACCAAAGCCACTAAAAACGCTTATGAATGGCAATACCGCAGAATCCAAAATATTTTTGAAAAAAATAAGGAAATTTAATAGTTGTTTTCAAATGACTTCCTTCGGCGCCAATATCATTACGAATACGGATGGACAAGGTCGCACATTTAATTCAACATTCAAGATACAGTGCCAGGTCTATCGTAAAATTGGCTCTTTACTTTCTCTACCCACAGAAACACAAAAATTTCTACAAATATACTTCATGAGAGATGAAGAAGAGCAGACCAACATCCGTTGCGCGTACAATCACATTTAACTAATACAGGAGCGCGCTATCGTAGCCGATTTAGAAACTTTCTTGGCAGAAAAAAATAACCTCATACGGTTGTTTAAGCAAGTTTCCAATCAATAGCAAAGCAATAATTATATGATCGTTATTAAAGCCGATCAAGTGCCTATTGGCGAACATGCGCGGCTTTTTACTGCTCCAACAGTAAATGAAGTAGGAAGAGTAATGGTTGGCGATACATTCGAGCAACGTGATATATGAATCATGCGCCGCAACAACTCTACACAAGTCATTGTATATACACATCGTTCTTACGACGCACTACAGTATCCTTTTATTCTTTAGGAGGGCGAAGATGGCTACCATATAAACATTAAACAAAGAAATCCTGCATCAGGTTAACATAATAATTACAAATTTAATAAACCATTTTATATTTAAGTGCAAACAATTTTTTTAACTTTTAGGTGAAGAAACGAATAAAAAAGTTAGCGCCATGAATTTTTATGCATACAGGCTTACGATTTGAACCAATGTAGCCAATCACATATTAAAATGCCGGCATTTATACTACCAATATATTGTCGATATCTTCGCTAAAATTGAAAGTGAACGTCTCCGTTACATTCGATTCAACCAAGAAAAATTAAGGTCCGAAGAATACATCCATTTGCGCGATGCCATAAACAATAATGTTGATGGTAATGTAAAACCAAATGAAATTGGTCAAATGTGCATCCTACCTTCGTCGTACACTGGCAGTCCTCGATATATGCAGGAATATAGCCAGGATACAATGACCTACGTTCGTGCAAACGGAAAACCGGATTTATTCATCACATTTACGTGTAACGCGCATTGAGACGAGATCAAAAAATTATTATTGCCAAGCCAGTCAGCTAATGATCGAAATGACAGCGGCACGTGTTTTCAATCAAAATCTTTAAGTCTTTATTGGATTTTATTGTAAAACACCACTTATTTGGAGAAACGCAATGCTGGATGTATTCAATTGAATGGCAAAAACGTGGATTGTCACATTCCCACATTTTAATTTGGATCATCAACAAAATTAGACCAGAAGAAATCGATCAAATTATATCAGCTGAAATACCAGATGAAACAGTAGATCCAGAATTGTTCCAGATTGTAACGACAAACATGATACATGGTCCATGTGGTGCCATCAACCTTAATTTACCATGTATGGATAATGGTAAATGCACTAAACGATTTCCTAAGGACTTATTATCGGATACTATTACAGGAATTGATGGATATCCACTATATCGACGCCGATCTGCTGAAAATGGTGGCCATTCCTTTGTAATAAACTCAAACAATAGCCAGAATCGTATTGAAATAGAATGCATATGAGTTGTACCTTATTGTCCTCTTTTATCAAAAACTTACAAAGTGCATATTAATGTAGAATTTTGCAGCTCTGTTAAATCTATTAAATACATCTGTAAATATGTGCATTAAGGCAGCGATATGGCAATTTTTGCTGTCCAAAATGTTAATGAAAATGATGAAATTGCACGTTACCAAATGGGCAGGTATATAAGCAGTAATGAGGCAGTCGGGCGAATTGTATCCTTTCCTATTCACGAAAGAAATCCATCTGTCACTCATTTGGCAGTTCATCTTGAAATTGGGCAACGTGTTTACTTTACAGAAGAAAATGCAGTCAGTCGAGCAGAAGAACCACTAAAAACGACGTTAACGGAATTTTTCAAATTATGCTAACAACAAAATGATTTTGGACGTTTTGCTAAAACCATTCTATATTCAGACGTACCAACTTATTTTACATGGAATACCTTTAAAAAAACTTGGGAACTCTGTAAAAGAGGTAAACCAATCACCGAATATCCAGGCATTTTTTGTATGAATACATTAAGCAAGCTATAGCTTGCATCCAAGACGACGTGAATGCTTTAACTTACGATTGCTATTAATTAATGTTCCTGGAGCAACATCATTTGAATATTTCAAAACAGTCAACGGTCAAATATATGCCACAAATCATGATGCATGTCGTGCATTACAATTATTATGTCGTGCATTACAATAGGAGAAATTTAAGAACGCAATGAGTGGGGATATTTTATATGCTCAACGTACAATTCATTTTAAGATTATTCACCAGCAATGTATAATGAAGCATTGATAAAATTGAAAGACTTATGCCTGAATATTTTAAATGAATCACTCATTATATTAAGATTACCATCACCCAATAGTCTGGCAAGTGATTTAATTAATCGGGAATTACAACGAGAACAATCATACAGTATTGATGATTCAAATGAATGCATTCAAACACATAAACCTCTATTATTATCCATACATTCGAGATAATATCAATAATCATGGATGGCTGAGCGAAAGAGCAATTTTAGCAGCAAAAAGTATTGATGTCGATATTATAAATATATACTACATTCAAAACATGTTAGAATCTCCATCATTTTCATTCAAGTCAATTGATACTGTTGTAGAAGAAGATAAATAACTGAATTTTTAAATTCGTTTAATCTGCCAGGTCTTCCACCACACAATTTGATTTTGAAAGTTGGATCACCAATCATACTGCTACGAAACCTAAATGCACCAAAACTATGTAACGGAACTCAGTTGATTGTCAAGAAAATTTTGGGTAACATAATTGAGTCGACAATTATAAATGGAAAGTTTAAAGGAGAGCATGTTTTATTGCCAAGAATCTCGATGATTCCAACAGATTCTCAAATTGCATTTAAACGCTTACAATTCCCAATTCGATGGTCATTCAGTATATGGAATGACTATCAACAAATCTCAAGGCCAGTCAATGCAAGTTTGCGGCTTAGATTTAGAAAATTCATGCTTAGCTCATGGTCAATTGTATGTAGCCTACTACCTAGAGTTGGTAAGCAAAATGATTTGTTTGAATACGCCGAAAATGGAGAAACAAAAAATATTGTCCACATGTTGGCTTTACAATAAACGATTGTTAACTACGATCAGACGAACATTGTATTAGATGAATGAAAACAATAAAATTGAATTTCATTACATAATTTTAAATTCCATTATTATATATAATGAATTTAAAATTTTACCCTGGATAACCAATGTTAGTCGTTTCGACTAACACTGCTCAATTTTTTGCTTACGGACTTTTTTCTCTCATCTGATCGTGTTCTCTATCCATATTGTAGTAACCACATTAGTTGTTAAGCTGCTCTCGTTGCGTTCGGATGTAGTTGCCTTTTTAATTGGATGGGGTGAATCTTTTTATAAATGTTGTGTTAGTCGAAGCGACTATAGTTGGCTTTAACGTAAGTTTTTATTACAGCAAGTTTTACAGTAAGTTTTTTTACTGTGATTACAGCCACAGTTTTTAAGCTATTATAATGAAATAAAAGATATATGCTTATATTAAAAAATCGAAGAAAAAATTCGGGAATGAGCAAAATCGGATGAACACCACTCCTATCTCCCATAAGAAGTGACTTTATCAAAATGGTATGTCTTAAAATGCCACAAAAATAAATATATAAACTTGGAATTTAGCACATTAGCTTTGGAGTGAAATATTCATCACATATTTGAAATTTGTCAAAAGTGGATGAAAACCACGCCCACCTCACACACAAAGTGGCGTTATTATAATACAAAACCTTAATAAATTCAAAAAAATTATGGTTTAAACTTGATATTTTACACATAAACTTTGATAATTATGATGTACTCTGAGTTTAAAATTTTGTATATTTGGATAAAACCACGCCCCCTAAAAGAGGCGTCATCAACATTATACAACATTGACAACTTCGTATATACCAAAATACGGATGTGGTGGTATTTTAAATTCGATTCAGTCGAAGTTAATTCCTTTGTTGTAGGAATAAAGTTTGTTGGTTATAAGTTTGTTATAGTGGTGCAACGAATTGTGTTTCTTGTGCTAAACAATTGATTTAAATTTTATTATTTTAATAATAATAAATAATGCTTTATTCGTTTAATGATAGAAGAGCCTTTTAAGTTTTTTATATTTATTTTTTTTTTTTCAATAATCTTATGTGATATATCTTGAACTGATGAAATAAGTAGCTTATGAAAATATGTCAAAAATAAAAAAAACCAAATATTAATGTTTTTTTTATCTCTAGTAGAATATACATAGGTTTTCCATTTTCAACAGCTTTTAATGTATTTTATGTGCATAACAGCTCCTCTAAATCGAGTTTTGGAGCGTGTTAGTCGAATCGACTAATATTGGTTTAACGTATTAGAAATATGATTCAGGGTTAAATACATTTCAAAAGAAATCTTTGAATTAATAATATTCATACGCCCCGATGTACAATGGTTTGAGCTTGATGAACAAAAATAGAAGGGTTTATTTTTTTATTATTTGAAAAATTACACTATTTTTAATCAAAATTGTTGCTTGATAATTAATTTAAAGAAAAACGATATTTAGGCGGCTTGTGGCAGGACAACGTCTGTCCGGTAATACTAGTAATATTATAAAAATATTTCTACTATATGTTTTTAGTATAGTAGCGAAAAAAAACAATTTTTTTAATTTTGTTTTGGTTTTTGTTACTTAAAATTAACAAAAATTGTTAAAAATTAATAGTCTAATTCGTAAATATTGTCATACCGAATCTTAAACACTTAGGTTTTTTGTTTCAGATATGCCGTTGCCGAGATATCGGATGGGAACGGAACCCGACTCCAAATTATGGCATTCAGTTTAAGTACGAATTTTGTGTAAACAAACTAAAAGAACTTAATAAAAAATTATTACTTCGTAATTTTAGATTTCATTTATCTTTCCTAACAACTTTTATAAACATATATGTTATAGTGAGCTCAAGATAAATTCACAAAAATAGCCTATTTTTGTAGCCGATAATATTGTCTATATCCTTAAACATCAATTTTCTGACTGACTACTCTTTGTTTCACCAAACACGCTATGTTGCGCAATGTAATTTATTACTTTTATTTTTTGTATTGTTATTAAATATTGTTATTTTTTATTAAAATATTGCTATTGTTACAATTTAATAATATTACGTGTTTATCTAATTGAATAAGTATTTCAATGTTCATATATCGCTCATTTCGTGTAAGATGCATGGAAGACGCAAAATTTTAAATTTTTCATGAGACCATTGTGAACTTTTAAAATTACTCTAGCTTCCATAAAGACAGCATGACAAAAGTCTTAGCAAAACCATTATTTGAACGCAAATAAGATAATTTTGAAGCATAAACAGAAATTCTTATACCGATTCTTTCTGTATACTTATCTTAAAAATGCTTTATTTTGAATTGTGACAATTTTTCACGCAATGAGCGTGATATGTCAAAATAAAATTTATAAGATATCCTTATTAAACTGAAATATTTTTGGAAAAAACAAAAAAATCTTAACTGTTTCCTTATTTCAAATGGAACTGCAAATGAATATATCAAAAAAAATTTTTTTCTTTCATGGTTCACTCTAGTGCACTTGAAAAAAGATATGTAAAATTGTCAGAATGATACGCTATCGAAAATTAAGTTCTTAAAACAGCTTTTTTTCTACCGGTTATTAAGTGTAAAATATACGATGTTTTTCAAATAAAACTTTGATTCTAGTTCCAGCGATAGCCACTGATGTTATGAATAGCATATTTAAATTTCAGATGATTCGGCTGAATAGTTTTTGTTTTCTTACAACACCATGCCGAAAAAAGGAGTTTCGAGATAAATGAGTATAAAGAGAATGAATCTTGACTACACACTGTGGCTCGACACTTACTAAAACAGCTGTAGAAGTGAAAATAACGTCAGAAAGACAATACTTTTGAAATATAAAAAAACCAATTTCATAAAAATTATAGGAATTAAACAATGTTGTCTTGATAAATATAATTTGGGAATGATAAGCGATCCAAATATTTGCACACCACGATTAGGACAACTATTGATGTAATATTTGCTAGAAATATCGATGACATAACATCTATATAAAATACGTTTGATATTTTGGATATTAAGACACAATAATTTCATTGACATTTACAAAAATATTAAAAACTAAGGTGCGGAAAAATTCGTTCGCAATTAATTAAAATACGTTCGTTTTTTGCTGTGTGTGAGAATTTTTCAAACGAAAAATTTAAAAGCAGACGAACGTTCGCAATCGAAAAAGGAACGCTCTTTTTGCGTCGTTTTTTATCACTGATTAATTTGTGAGCTTTGTATTTTTTTCGAACGAAGTTTTCACACAACAACAAAAAGCAACAAACGTTCGTTTGGAATTGTTCATTAAAAATGAGCGTTTGAAGAAAAAATTCACGAACGTTCGCTTGTACGTAGAGTTATTAGACAAAATATAAGTTTGTTGTTGTATTTTTGTACACTTGCTGACATGAAAAGATGAAACCAAAATACAGATGTGGACTGCACATATGCATATGAGGAAAAAATAATGTTTTAATAAGGTAAATAAACTTGATTTGTCCAATCAAATGAAAAAAGATGGTTTGTTATGATTGTTGTTATATGATTAGATTGTATGATTACTTCTTGATGATCTTGATGATGAAGCATCGTTAAAATTATATTTGTGCACTCTCTCGTAATGCCTTTTGATATTCCCTAGTATGCATCCCATGAGAGGTTTTTCGCATAAGAGACATTTCGAAATGTTACTTATTTTGTCGTAGATGACCATAGATTTTTTGGCTATTTTTGATACTCTACCCATCACTGAAAATCAGTAAGTGAAGAACGTTTTAATACGTATGTTTTCAATAACACTGGTCTGCAAAAGTATAAAGGCACTATTACGATTACTGGGGCGCCGCGATTAGAAGGTGTTGTTCTTTTCATAACAAAAAAAATTTTTTGTTCGAACAAAAAATCGGTACCTCAACTTGTTATCTATATTAATAATTTTGTTGCTTGGTACAAGATCTGTTCAATAAAATATCTATATCGTTACCATTATTGATAGAAAGATTAAATGATAATCAAATTAAAAAATTAATAACTCGAAAATAAATCGATGCATCGATTTTTCTTTCGGCCTTTCCTATTTTTATTAAAAGTACTTCACGAATCCATTGTCAAATCGCGGCACACCAGTTTTCGTATTCTCTCCAGTATAACTGATAAATTGGCAGTTTCGCGATCGGCACTTTCACCATGTAAAGGTTTCTTCCTTTGGAGACTTTCTTATTCAGCCCAATCATGAATAATTTTTCGCCCGGAATCAAAAAAGGGTGTTTTCATTTTAAGCATAGCAGATGAAGACATTACTTTTTTTACACTCATGAATATTGACGGTTGATGAACAAATTTGCATTAAAAATTTCCAAAATGTTCTTGAGATTTACCTTTGAGACTCCCTTTTTTGATTTCGGGTGAAAAATTATTCATGATAGGGCTGAATACAAACGCGTCCGGAGGAATTCAGTCAATAAGATACCTTTATATGATGAAAGTACCGATCGCGAATCTGCCAATTTATCAGTTATATTGGGGAGATTAAGGGCGACAAATTATTCATGATAGGGGCAGTGTCACAAGATGGAATTACCACCAAAATTGTCTTTTTCTCGCATTTAATTCTCAAGATTACCACACTCCCAAAATACCTCAAATTGCCAAAAAATACCTCAAAATTAACACAAAATCCCACAATACCTAAAAAAAGCAAAAAGAAAATAGATACATACAAAGCACCACAAACAAGCGCATTCAGTCATTTGAACAATTCAAACGCAACGTTCCCTTAACTCGTATTTTTACCATTCAATTTAAGTAATTTGAGGGGTTTTGAGTTATTTTGAGGTATTGTGGTATTTTGTAGTAATTTGAGGTTGAGTAATTTGTAGTAACTTTGTGGTTTTTGTGGTGTTTTGAGGTATTTTGTGGTGTTTTGAGGTATTTTTTTACCCACGCGAGAGATTTTTCTCACAAAATAACATGAAAATTACTACATCCCACAATTGTTGAAAAATACTATAAGTGCTATTTATCGTGCTTTTCTGGTAATTCAAAACTACAAATAATAAACATAATCCAAAATTACAAATTTTACCGTTCAAAAAGAGGACATAGTCCCAAAAATTGTATTTAGTATTATGACCGCTTAATAAGCAGTTTTTCATATATTCAATCGCCATATAAGTTAAATGGAAGAGTCTATTGTTATTGTGTCATAACTTTGTTTTTGGTCATGTTAAAAGCTCTAGATTTTGTGTGCTTATAGTGCTATATGCGTAGAACACTGCTACATCAATAACTTAGATCTGTCGTAAGTCGAATTAAGCTATTATTGCTTATCGACATAGATATAATGACAAAATTATTCGCCCTTGTACGGAATGGTGATAGCATCTACAAGGTCAAATCAATTTTTTTGTGTTTTTTATGATATTAATATATAAATGTTAATTCAACAGCAACACAAACAGTGCTCGATGCTACGCATTCGCAACAATTTTTCGCGATTATGCTAAAATAAAAACGTATACAAGAAACAATACATACCAAACTCGATGACGCATACATAATTGAAAAGAATCCTCGCTCAACGATGTGGATGCTGATAGTCGGAACATAACATTTTTTAGGAAACGAACGTTCCTGAATTTTTCTTTGAACGATTAATTTTTATGAAAAATTAAAAACGAACGTTCGTTGCTTATTATTTTGTTGTGAAAAATTCTATCGAATAAGTTTGAAACTGACAAATTTTTCAGAGATAAAAAATACGACGCCAGCAGAGAGTTCCCCATTCATTCGTGATAATTTGCGAGAACAATTTTATATGAGGAGAACGATAATTGAGAACAATCGTATTTCAAACATTCTCCGCACCCTGTTAAAAACTAATGTAAATTAATAATGTAAGGTAATAAAATTTACTGGTGGGAATATGATTTTTTAGTTTACATTTTTTTAGGTATTTAAAATTTTTGAATTTAAATTTTTTTTATTAAAAAACCCATTACATTATCAAAAGTATGAAAATGCGAAAATGTTTAGCTTCTCTCGTGTGTCCAGCGATGCATCTGATTTTTTGTCTTCAGTACCTATAAAATTTAAATATTAATTACAATAGAGATGATAGAATCGAAAATGATAGTATCGAACGCATAAAATTAACCAAAATGTTTTGCGTAAAACGAAAAATCAAATTATAGACAATAATTGCAAAATTAAAAAAAAACGACACTAATTACATCATATATTAGCTGTTGGTTTAGAAATTGTAAGCACAACAAAATCTAGACTTTTTCAGTTTTCTTCAACATCATACAATGTCGAAGTAAGCTCTTTTGAACAGACACCGAAATCCCAGTATCCCCAAAATTATGAAAATACAAAATTTAAAAAAAAAAACGACGTAACGTGGTGCTATAGCATTAGGTTAGGTTAGGTTAGTGTGGCTGTTTCAAACGAGTCACATTAAGGCCAATAGGGCCCATTGTGATACCAAGGGTTAATTCTTCCTATGTCTATTTAAACCAGTTTGAGCTGTTTACTAAGCCTAGGATTCGGTAAATCGAAGATTCCGAGGGCTCGTCGAGGTCATTGAAGAACCAGTTGCCTAGCATTGCATAGCTATAGCATAGTCTTTTGCTATTTTATGAAAAAAAAAAAATACAAAAAACAGAACTCGGATACAAAAGTTATAGCTGTTGAAACTGTATTTATCATTTAAAATGATTTAAATAATTTTAAAAAATATTTCTGATTTTCGTTTTAAAAAAAAAATTCAGTAATAATTTATATAGTAATTTTAAATATTTTAAAATTGCAACTCTACAACATAGCCAAAGTGAAATGTAACTTTTAAACATTTCAATTGACGTTACTTAACTAGTGATTAATAAACTTATTAAATTTTTATAGTCTAGTTATTAATTTGTGGGAAAAAAACAAAGAATATGAATGGACAATCTTGATCACAAATGTATTTAGTTAGAACTGCGACCACATTATAGCAATTTGAAAATCAAAAGTTTTATTGTTTTAACATGAATTAAATTGTGAGCTTTATATCAAGTAAGTTTTTAAAGAAGGCAACAACAACAACAACAACAACTCTGTAAAGAGTCAATCACTTAGCTGACTAGACAGTCTGTTTCGGAAATCGCTACATTTTCCTCTTCAGTAGTCTTTGAGTGATTAAGCTGTGATCAACTCTCTGTTTAAACCAATATATAAGTGCGCAGATTTTGGAATTCATTCTTTTGAATTGTATGGCTGCTAATCATAAGACATTTCAAAGCAGTAGGCTATTTATAGATCACCGCCATCAACTCTATCAAGGTTGCCATCTGTTCTAGTTGCTTCTTTATTTATTTCAATATTCATTGGTGTTCGATAGTTTGTCGAAATGCACCATAGAAATAAAAGGAGTTTTTTGCTTCGCCAGAAGCTAGTTAAAGCTCACAATTTAATTTATGTTATAATTTCATAGATCATAAAACTAATTAACTGTTTTATTGTTTTTATAAGTTGAAATGCGAGAGACGATATTGTGGTATTTCGAAATTTGGTTGCGATGTCTTAAGTTTTAATAACAGCATCCTGTAGCTCATCTTCCGCTACATACGCTTGTGCTCCTTGTAGTGTACCATTCATGACAGCCGCTCCATCGTAACCATGCCCGAACTTAAAATCGCAATCTATGCCGAAGTCCTTATATTATCTATGATCTGAAAGCAGATGTCTCAATTCAGTTCAAAATTGAAGTGGTTTGAAACTTTTTACGCTGTTTGGTTGTAGTTGCCTTAATGCTAATATATTATATATTTATACTTTCTAGACCCTAAGGGGGGTCTACCCCCAAAATCTTGTCTATGGGCCTGGTTCTATGAGTATTTGTTGTGTTTCTTACAAAAACATAGGAGAGGTAAATGTTACAGCTGTATTGAGAAACGTGACAGTTGAAAAAACTTTATATATGCTTGTCTCTATTGGTTGCAAAATTATAGTTTCTACAGTGATAACTTGAGGCATGGCTTCTTACTTTTCTATTTTTGTAAACCAAAAATGTGCTTCTTTTTTGATTTTGATTTATTAACACTAGATTTATGGACTGAGCCAATTGGACTCATGTAAAATTTTATTGCTATATATGGATACATAAAACTGAAATATTATTTTTTAAATACATATGTTGGTTTTTAGTTACGTAATGAAATATAGGCAAATATAGGTTACGCCCCTCCGACGACCCCTCATTTCGCATATTCGAATGTGGTATACCGATTTTTACGGCTATGAGCCGAATTGACTCATAAAATGATTTAACATTTTATTGCTTAAGGAACATGAAACTTATGTCTGACATAAAGAAAGTTCTTCTCAGAATTCTAAAGAAAGCTGATGCTTGAACGATCATGATCAATCCTGTCGATTACACTTCCTTTCCCATGTCGAAAATTCATGGTATTGACGTACGTAGAATTGTCAAGTCCAAGCATTATGCAAACATATGTAATAGCTTTTGTGCTAAATGCAATAAAAATATTTGCGGAAAATGTATTTCAAAAACAGATTTTGTATGTAAAAAATGTTTTCAATGAAGTTTTATATAATAAATTTTTTATTTCAATTTAGCTGGAACCTGTTTTTTTTTTTGCAAAAAGCTTAAATATTCGACGTAGAATTACGTCTTACAGCGCGGTTTGTATGGGGGTCATTTTCCCAAATTTTTTCAAGCACATTTAAGGATTCAAGCCTTTAATATTCATTATACAATACTAAAAATCTACTTTGTTAGCTTAAATTGAATTTTTTAAATTATTTTTAAAATATCCATTTACAGCCTAATTTTGAAGATTTTTCCCGGGGAATTGGAAAAGGGAGTTCTCATTTTTAAGACAGCAGATAAAGATATCACATTTTTTTGTTTACACTCATCAATATTGACGGTTGATGAACAAATTGGCATTAAAAATTTCCAAAATGTTTTTGAACTTTATCTTAAAAATGAAAACTTCCTTTTCCGATTCCCCGGGTTGGTTGTAAATGCTCTTTAATATAGGAAAAATAAATAATTCATATTTTTCCAAAACATATATATTTTCATTTATTAAACATAACTTTGAATTGCATTATAGTTTAAACAACATAAAAATTAACAAGAACAACAAATTCACCACTAAAAATATCAAACAAAAAATTATTATACAAAACAAATTTGTTTTAAAATAATTTTCATTTTAAAAATGCTTTAAAATAGTTTTGAAAAACATAAATAAAAAAAACCATAATTTTTCTTTTTTACTGTATAAAAAGTAATTCTACGTCTATACTTACGATGCTATCGAAACTGTGATTTTGTTTTTGTATGAGTCAAATTGGCTCACTTCAGTAAAATAGGTACATAATCAACACCCGTAAATCTAGTGTTAAATAAATAAAATATAAATGGAAACGAACCTAGGTACCAATCAAAGTATTTGTCACCATCAAGGGTTGTAGTCATGAGTGTCATCACGCACGCGTACTTCGGAGTTAGTAAAGCTGCAAGGTGAAACAACTTGTGGCTTGCCATCATAAGTGTTCTCCAGTTTGCCCAAGTAGTGTTCAGCCAACTTGGCAAGATCGTCATGGTTGACGCCACCAGCGCCAGATATCACAATGCGCGATGCTTTGTAATGGTTTCTAATGTAGTCACTAAGGTCGAACTTGCCAATGGATCTGATGTTCTTGGTGGGTATCAATATAGTCTGGCCTTAAGGTGTGCCCTGGCAGGCAGTTGTGCCCAGAAAGTCTCGGCAGTTTCCTAAATCTTCGTCAACAGCATGCTGAGCTTGTGCTGGTCGCAGTCGCTGTCCCCTTTGATTGACCAGTTGCCAGGCGATCTGGTTATTGGGTCGCTGATGAGCCGCTCTGAATCTGCGAACGCTACATAGCAGAATGTTCAGTTATTACTTTAAATAAAAACAGAAAATAAGCTTTCTTTTATTTTAAACTTCAATCAATTATTTATATTTAAAAAAAAAATATAAAATAAACAATACCTAAGAAAACTGAAGTTTTTCACATTTGGATTGCTGAATGTCAAAGTAAAAGAAAATTATACCAAACAGCTGTTTTTGACATGGTAAAATTAGACAGTGTAGTGTTTGAGCGGAGAGCCGGTGACCGAAACTGTAAAAACGAAGTTGAAAACTCATACAAAATCTGCTACCAGTGAGAATGCAATGAGAAAGCAAGAATCGGCAAAAATATCAAAACTGTTGAGTTTGATAGTTATGGTCAATAAGAAATAGAGCACATTCAGCTCTAACGCTACCCTTAATTCTGCCATGGTTTTTGATATACAGATATGTTCTCTCAGCTTATTCAACCTTATAATAATTAAATCATAAGCAGAGGAGCGATAGCCATGAGAACCGTCGAACATTTTCGAAAAGTTTTAGAGATCGGCGGAGAAACCAACAACAGCTGCGTGGAGTAGTGTGTTCCCAATCAACCATTGTGTAATAGTGTTTGGAGTAAGCTTACCTAGAATGGAATAATGAAAGCCTTTTACAAACATTCTTTGAAAACACTTGTCTTCATCATAAACATACAAGTCGTGTTGTAAAATTGTATCGAAACATAAGAAAAGTAAGATTTTTATAATAATACTTGTAGTAAGTTTACTTAAAGTTTAAATTACAAGCGTTTTCAAAGCATGATTGGAAACTGCGAGCACATAAGATTTCTTAAAAACAGGTGTTAAAAGCATACAATAATACTTGCTTCCCATTATTTAATAAATGTTTTAATGATATATTTGTAGCAATTTTTTTTCAATTTTTTATAAACAGTTGTAAATAACTGACAATAACACTTACTTCCAACGTAACGTTTATTATTGATGTGGATATATTAATAAATGCAAAATGATTAGAGCATAGTCGCATAAGATCAAATTAAACATTGAAAATAAAAAAAAAACATATGCGTCGTTGGACACACGAGTGAAGCGAAGCTTTTTCGTATTTTAATAGATTTGATAATTTAATGGTTTATTAAAATAATTTTTAAATTCAAAAACATTATATAACATTTGTTTAAGTGCCTGTGAACATTCAAACAATTGGTTCCTTGTGATAAGTTTCGCCCATTTCAATGGAGCCTGCTCGTGTATAGTCAGTGATGCCAGATTGAGGGAGGTTTCCCTTTTTGAGGGATTTTTCAATCGTCTTGTGAGCTAAAAGGGAAAAAGGGAAGCATTTTGCTTGGTCGTACAAATAAAAGGGAATCTTCAAATGGAGAATTAAAGGCGTTATTCTAGTGATTTGCAATTGTAAATTAACATACGAAGAAGTTTTTGTAATACATTTTTTAACATGAAATTGGAAAGTTCTAAAATATCATATAAGTATTTCTTGTTCAGACCATGCTTCAATTATTATAAGGTTATTCGTATTTTTTGACGTTTGCTTTTTTTTTATAAAAAAACATATTTTTGACAATCTGCTAACAGTGTTTCGTGCTGTTGGAAAAAAAGGTATGTTTCAGTGTTTCGTTGTGTAGTTTTCTAGCGTAGTAGTTTTTCAATGATTTCTTGCCAATTTAATAAGAAAAAGAAACTATGTAGGTGTTGCGTCGTAAGTGTATGCTATGTTGTAAGTATATTCTAGGAATTTAGAAAGCTCCTTTGCAAATTTAAAATAAAAAGTTATTTTTGCCATTGCTCAAAACCTAATTAGTGAATTTAATTAATTGAAAGAAATTTAGAAGAAAGTTAGTTAAGGCACAAAACTACTAGTTTAAAATACTAGTGGTATTCAATGAACGCCATGTTGTCGATGTAAACAGCGTATGTTCGGTAAGTTTACAGCAGCGTAATTTGCAACAATAAAATTGTAAGGGATTAAACATATGCAGCTTGCGGCACAAAAACGTGGTGTGTAAATAATGTGACCAACATTTTCAAAGCAAAAAGAAGTACACGCACAGACTTTAAAAAGAGACACAAAAGAAGTACATAGAATAAATATAGAATTACAAAATAGAAGTATATCCACAAAAAATAATGAAGATATTAAAAGATGCATGAATAAATCCATTAAACAACCAGTCTAATTTATAAGAGATTCAAAAATAGATCGAGCTTACAATTCATTGCTTATTAAAGTAGTAGTCCATCAGTTTGACGAATTCACAAAATCAATTTTTTTTTTACTTTTTCGCAAAAAAATATATAAGAATTAAATCTTAAAAATATACTCTTAAAGTCTTAGACCTAAATTGAAAATATTTTTAAAGTTACAGCCAAAAGAAGACAAAGCATCGTAATGCATATTAAAGTGCTGTAAGAACTTTAAACACGTTTTTTTCGAAACTACGTTTTCGAAACTTCAGGGAAGCACTAACAAAAAACTATTCGACCGATTGGACTAAAATTTTCACCTGTGATTTAAGGCATACATAGCTAGTTCCGGAACTTTAAAACAATCAATTTTTCAATAAGTTAATTTTTTTAAACAAATTAAAAAAAAGTTAGATTTACAAATTTTTTTCACCTTAAATAATTTTTTGCAGTAGTTTTTTGTAGTGTATTTTGAATAGATTTATGAAAAAATTGTCAAAATGATTTCAAAAAGAAGTACAACAAGTCAAAAGAAATACTTTTAGCGTAAGCAAAACACTCCCAAAAGGAGTACGGTTGGTCACATTATGTATTCAGTACTTATAATGCGTATTATGTGACCGTGGTTTCATTTTTGTTTTGACGAATTTTTATTTCTTTTTTCTTTCTTAACAATTTTAAAAATTATAAATGCACTTACCATTAATAGATCTAAAATTTATGTAAAGTTCCTAATAATTTTGTGATGGCAATGTCTTTTTAATACAATTACGCAATTAACTCGGTTAATTAACTTATTTAGAACGCGCCAATAAACGCTCTGGTTTAGGTTTCATAGTTAGGTTTAAAGTGTTTATTAAAATAAACGAAAAAAATTATATATATTTTTGTATTTATATTACTTATATATTTACTAACAAAATTTTCATTGAAGTTAGTAAATAAAAATAATTGAAAAAGCTATTAATGCACTAAGAAATCGGAGCAATAAAAGTACTAGAACAAAATGAATAGTAGTCAATATAGTACCAATTAGTATGATATTTGGGTAACCGTGTGCATTTTTAGCTCTAATGACATCTCATGATTTTTTTCTGCTCTCATTTTCAAACAAGCGTACCAATTTGAGAAAACGTCAAAAATACGAATAACCTTATAATAATTGAATCATGGTTCAGACCTTATTGTGTGTTGACAGTTTTGTTAAATAGCTTTCGATATCATTTTATACTGAGAAATACTTATAGTTGCAATTGTCAATTTCTAGAATTAGTCTATAAATATAAGTAGTACACATATTGCTATGTATATTGTCTTGCTTTTTGTATTTTTCGTTGTTTTTAACAAAATATTTAGTTAATTTAAAAAATACTAGATATTTTTATTGTATCCACTTAGTTTTAAATAATTCCCAATGAAAAACGAATGTATCCAACTTCGAAGACGTCTTTCAAGACAGCACTTAGTCTTCGAGGACAGAGCTGTGCTCGTGGACCATTTCGAAAAAATTAGCCAAAGGATTTGCAAGACTATTCTTTGCCACGTCTTCGACGAAGGATGGGATCCACGTACATTGGTACGTGTTCGCTTAAAACCAGTACACCTCTGCTTGTGTTTGTCCCATCGCGCTCTCTTGCTTTATGCTTTCCACTCTCCCTCATTGCCTTCATGGATCGATCCGTCTTTGAAGCCAGATTTTCTGCTTTTTAATATATATTTTGAAAATTAAAAAAATTTTTTTGACAAAAATTTCATTCGATTTATTTTGCTCCTGAATTTATGAATTGTTACCCGTAAAACCCGTATTGTTACTCCGTTGTCTTCAACGACGGTTTCCAAGACAACGTCTTCGAAGTCTACTTTCGCCACTGGGTTTGTATGGAAAAGATTTTTTTATAACAATACTTATGTATTAATCAGAGCAAATAGTTTTTAAAACAGATTCTATTCCATAAAATATGAACTGACAACAATTTATTTAATAATTTTACAGCAATTAGAAAGTGCATAAAGGAATAAGAAAAACAAAACTATATGATTTTATTTATTTACTAGTATAAAAGCCTGTCCTACAACAGGTCCTTCGCACACTTCCTTTTTGGAGCCTTTTGCCGAAAGCACTTTTTTTGTCTTTTTAAAGCTTGATTTTTTATACACTTGGTTTTTGCAAAATACAAATGTTCTACTTTAAATAACACTACGGTTTGAAGCAGTGTTGAAAAATTAGTTCAAATGTAAAAGTGCAAGAATTCAAGATTGGTAACAATCATATTCATACCTAAATTTACAAACTGGCCTTGCAGCCTCAATTCGTATTAACTTAGGTGTCATTTTGCGGCTGATGCAATTATAATTTTTGGTACAATCGACTTAAATCGACTCAAAAGAATTTCATTAAATTCGTCATAACTTTTTTATAAAAGGATGAAAAAAAGAGGTAGTTACATCAAAAACGTACTATTGTAAAAACCCAATATTGTCACCGATAAGTATCAAATATATTTTCTAAGCATACTTTCAGACTGAACGTTTTTGAGAACATTGGGTCTTGTAAAATTACTTTACTGTCAAATAATAATTACAATTTGAGAAATACTGTGTGCGGAGCAGCAGCTTGCCTTTTATGTATTAAGATGTGCATACCTTCAGGCCAAACAGTTGCTAAACACTGAGATGCTATCTGGTGCAACATATCTCCAGTTAATAATTACTATTGAATAAACCAATCAACGAAACTAAGAATATTGTGTCAATTGGTAGTGTATAGGACTATCAATCGAAGGGTTACGAGTTCGATTCTCACTCCATACTAAGAAATATTTTTAATTTTATATTCTCTTGGTGTAGCAGACGCAAGTAAAAAAACAAAAACAATTCTAAGAAAAAAGGTGTATGGAAAAAGTGTTGTTTTTGAGATTTACTCAAGCAAATCACAAAACGAGGCGTAAAAAAAAGCTTCGCTTCAAAAATTATATTTTTCTACGAAATTTTTTCTGAATATATTTTGTTGTTGCAATCATTTTATATTTTTGCCAATACAGGTAATATTATTGTTTCAATAATTTTATGATTCCTACAAGAATATTATTTTTCTAAATATAGTTGTTGCAATCATTTTACAATGATCATAGAAACCATTATATGTATGAGAACATGTTAGTAACAATCATTAGCCCAATCATACTATGATTCTCTTAAAACATGGTTGTTGTAACTATGTTTTTTTCTGCGTGCACTAAATATCATAAAAGAATGATTTTTACATTAAAGTTAAATACATATTCAATGCAAAGTATGTTTTTCTAAATTTTTCTCTTTTCACAATCAATTTTATGGAAATCCTTTTTTCTCATGTTTGTTTTGTTAAGACAACTTTAAATCTTTCTTTCTGACCATACTTTGCTAGTATCCTTTTATTGCCTAACTGCTCTGCTTCTTTGTGTGCTTTATTGTATTTGTGTATTTGTATTTGTGGTGCGTGTGTTTATTGCTGCAGTTTGAATAATATTTGCATTGGTAGCAACTCCGTAGTGATTTTACGCAATTTATTTATCAAAAAGGACATTGTAAGGACACGCTTTGAGAAATGAAAAATATAACTGAATTTTTAATGGCTGGAGTCTATTAAATTTCGTTGTCTTCATATAAATTTGTTTATGCCAACGCACTCTTTTTGCTTAGCTTTTTGCTTGATTTAGCTATAGTATTTGGTAAATAACGACACCAACAATGAATTTGTGTTTTTTAAAATGTTAAAGCTTAACATGGATTAATGACTTGAAAGCACGTTGATTAAACAAGATGCGTATGTACGAAAAAAAAATATCTGAAAGAAGTCCCAACTCTAACTTTTTGGTTCTAATCTCCATTTTGTTCTTTGTAGAACAGAAAGTTCCATCATACTAATCAACCAAACAAACAAACAAATCGTTTCATCACGCATAGATGAAGTAGAAGTAGTCTCTGGCACCACGATATAACCCAAATGAAATAACCTCCAATGAAATAACACCCAATGTAATGAGTTCCAAATGACTAAAAAGAAGTAAAGCCCAAATTTTGGGCCTTATTGCATTTTGAAAATGCACCTAAAAAAAATGAAATAAGCCCTAATGGAGTAACCCCTACGAAATTAAATAAGCACCAAAAAAACTTTTAACCCAAAATGAAAAAATTTATTAGAAAAATTTCTACGAATGATATTTGTAAAAAAATAATCGTACATTTTATAGATATTTGTACAATATACAAAGTATTTGTATTGTGATACCTTTACAAATTCATTCGTAAAATGTTTCTTATACCTTATGTAGTATCTACGAATATATTTGTTTTATATACTAATGATATTTGTAAACAAAAATACAATAATTCGTTTTAGTGCTTTGTACGAATGATTCTTTACATATAAATAATAATATTCATAAATTTCTCGTACGAATAACTTCGTAATTTCTTTCTATACATTCGTAGTATTTACTAATGCTTTTGTACTATTTACGAATGAAAAATAATAATTGTGGAAACAATTCATTGTTGACCCTAAGAATTATTAGTTGAGTTTAAAAAATTGAAAACCGAAATCGTTTAGCCTTGTTTGTCGAACAACTACAGAATATAAGGAACTGTATGATTGTAAAGTGACTGTAGCCTACTTTTAGAGTGCGTGGTCCGTAAGCTAAATAGCCGAGGTTCAAACCCAGCTCAGACAGAATTTTTTTTCATGGTTTGTCGAACAACAACACAATATAAGGAGCTGTATGATTGTAAAAGGGCTGTAGTTTACTGATAGAGTGCGTGGTCCTTAAGCTAAAGAGCCGACGTTCAAACCCCGAGCTCAGACGGAATATTGTTTTTTTTTCGTTATAATATATTATGATCATTCGTAAATGTAACAAATGTATTCGTATAATATACATTTGTTTTTACCGAATACGAATAAAATATTCGTAATATGTACTAATAAACGTCGATTCTACGAATCCTATTCGTGGCGGAAAACTACGAATAAAATTGGTAGAATGCACGCAGTTATTAGTAATATTTACACACAAATATTTATGAGTGTAAAGTTTGAAGACAAAAGAAATGCTAACACAATTAAAATTGGTAGATAAACTAAAGGGTGCTCCATTAAGACGTGTGGTACTTTGTTTTTGAATAAAACGCAAACGATTCGGAATTTTTCCAAATACTTTACAATCACACACAATAGGATTACGAGTTCAATTATATGCAACTATTCCGTAGATATCTCACTCTTTCGGCCATATTTTCGATAACATTTTGCAGTATGGCCTCCGGAATGGCCCGAAACACCGATGCAATATTGCTTTTCAAGTATGGAACTGTCTTCGCTACTTCACATTGACTTTATCCTTCGTGTAACTCCACAAAAAAATCTAACGGCGTTAAACCGCATTTTCTGGGCGGCCAATTCACATCACCCCGACAAAAAGTTAAACGGTTCGGGAGTTTGCTACGCAAAAAGTCCAAATTGATTCGAATTGTTTGTGGTGTAGCCCCGTCCTATTGAAAACACATATTGTCCAGACCCTGAGCTTCAACCTTCTGCACAAAATAGTCCTCAAACATAGTGTGGTACCGCTCAGAGTTGACATTTTCGGTGTGTCCATCTCCATCTTCGAAAAAAATACTGCTCGATGATGCCTCTGACCAATAAATCGCACCAAACAGTGACTCGCGGTAGATGCATGGGCTTCTCCAGGATCACTTGTGAATTTTCCGAACCTCAGATATGGCAGTTTTGCTTGTTAACATGGCCGATGAGGTGGAAATGGGCCTTGTCCGAAAATATGATTTTTTCCAAAAAATCATCTTCAGCAATCATTTGCAGGGCCCAATCAGAGAATGTACGGCGTTGGGCATGGTCACGAGGTAACAGCTGCTGCGTCAATTGAACTTTATATGGGTGCAACTTCAAGTCCAAGCGCAAAATTCAATGCATGGAGGTCGCGGAAATTGCCATTGTTGCGAGCGATAGCGAATAGACATTTCGGGGGACTTGACGACACTTTCACTTACGGCAGCAATATTCTCAGCACTGCGTGATGTCCGCAGCCTGGTTGGCTTCGGAATATCAAGCACGGACCCAGTTTGATAAAATTTATTCTCAATGTTGCGCACAGTTGTTTCACTAATGTGGTGATTGCGACCCCATTTTTGGTGAATCGATCGTAGCCTTTGCATAATCGACTTGGAATTAAAGATCCAAAATTCGACGATTTTAATGCGTTTGTTCTTTAGTGTAGCGATCCACAACTAAAATCCTATGCTCTCACAATGACAATGACAGAAAATAGGGCGAACGAGGTTCGATAATGCAGATTTTAATCGATAACAAAGTACCACACCTACTATTGGAACACCCTTTATAAAACAAATCCATTTTACCCACTGCTACCGTATAGTTGGTTTCATATGATCCTTTTACAGAAGGAATAATTTGTAAAAGGCGCATCTATGAACATTAGATACAGTCAAATCCTACTTTGCATCTGATTCTTCATGCCCCCCCCCCCCCCTCATATGAAAGGTGATTGCATAAAACTAGTAAAACGCCCAAAGAAAGACCACACTTTAGATAAACTGGATGAGCTGCAGTTAAAAACGTGTTTTCGGGCCGTCAGAGTTAATGTGAATTCATTAGTTTTCATACTGGCATTAAAACTACACGAATATTACAACAAAAATCTATCCCCATGTAAAATAGGTTGAATCGTTGAATTTGATTTCGTAATCGCTGAATTTCGTACTCAAATTTGGCATGAAATTAATTTTGGGGTCACCAGGAGCAAATAAACGCGAATATAGTTGATTTTTTCCACTCAGTTAATATTTCAAATCTCTCAATCTTGCAGATAATTATGTTCTTTTCAAAATTAAATACTTTAGTTATGAAGCCTGCTTAATGAAGATTACATTTAAAGAAAAAATTTTGCAAATCGAACAATGTTTAGGTGAAATATTATTTATTATATGAATGTACTTTTTCGATAAATGTGAATTTGATTTTTTTTTGTTCCAAAATTTTTTTGCAAATTTATTTGATGCTTTGAGGATTTCTTCAGATAGCTGACCCAGTAGAAGCAATTTGTTGCCCCAGCAGAACCGTGAATGAGAACTTTGTGCATATTAGGTGGCATATGGAGCCATCCATATAATGACTCGTATAAACTCGCTGTATCCACACAATATTGTTTAAATGCAGCAGCATTTACATTTCAGCGGCGTGAAATCGTTATCAAAATAATTGTTGATGATCAATATCTGTTTCTGGTCTTAAAACCAACATTTTGTTTTGTACACATCAACCCACTTCACCCTACTTATGATTTTTATTTGAATGCAGCAATTTGTTGCAATTCATCTGAAAATAATTCACTAAAATCTCTTTCATTTAGAAAACCGAAATGGAAATTTTTTTAATTAAAAGTAGGAATTCTATGAATTCTTAAAAAGACTTTTTTGAGGAAACATCGATTGAATTATTTTTTAAAATTGCTACTGAATACTGCCTCTTATTATATTTCATAAAGAAATGAGTTTTTTCTGTATTGTGAAAGTATCACAATACAGTTCCGGCTAATGAAAATTATTACACCCATTCCGAAATTAAATCCGTAAAATCAAAGAAAAACTATCTTTAAGGAACTGTTAACGAAATATCTGAGTAACAAAGACAAAATCTTCGCAATGTGGAATTTATCTTCAAAACAAAAGTCAAAAGTTTGTGTCGACAAATCAAGAAAAAAGTATGTAGCCGTTACGAAAAGATAAACTTTTTGTCAGAAGGATTTAATTCTTTGCTAGCGGGCGACTAAAAAAGTATGTAAATTGGAAGACTTTTCCTTGCTTTATTAAGACTTTGTCTTCACCGACATACTTTAATTGAACTTCGTTTTTCAATGCTTGTATTATTTATTGTTTTTCTTTAATAAATTTCTGTATTTCTATACCTGCCACGTCTCCTTATGGATGTTATAGGCGAAGTGACAAAGTTTACGCGTGGTGGCATAAAAATACTTAAGTCTCCCCAAATGGAAATAGAAACTAAAGAAATATACTAAGAGGTTAAGTATTATAAATAACAATAAATAAATAAAAAAAGAATTGATTAACTACAAACATTAACTGCCAGACCAATTTTTGAACTGTTTCCCTGGTTGTAAACATTTTTTTTTCTATACATGTGACTTTTTTTAAAAAAAAAAGTGTTTGCTAAGCATTCAATCGTTTGTTTCATTTGGGAACGTCCTTAAAAGGATTTTGTCTTTCCTATCTTATATGATAGCCAGGGCCCCCTACGTATTATAGACGTCTATTTATTTGCCAGGTGCCATGTCTAATCATTTATGATAGCCAGCTTAATAGTTTTAATTTTGATTTTATAAGCTGTGCTTGTTTGCTTGTTGCAGATTTCAAGTCAAACAAGGAATTGAACTTATGCTGAGTGTTTCAGATGTCAATGCTGGGTACTTTACAAATATGTTACAGGAACCAAAATATATATTTGAAAATTCAGAGAAGACCTAGTGACTGGGCTTCTCATAATTCCAGAAAATCTGTCTCGATCAGAACAAAGCTGAGCTAAGTCTAATATATCCATTTCAAAGATAGTGTAACCAATTTTGAAAAACGAGCAGGAAGTGTAGTTTATGCTATAATCAGATTGCAAAAGAAATGGGTAGATTTTTTAACCGAAAAGAGGCAAAACAAACATCTGTTTTCTGTGAAGGTTGTAAAAATAAACCACAAATCAGTCAAAAATGCTTCAACCTTCCTCACTATTTAAATATAAAAAAAAAACTTATAATAAAGATTGAATGTGCCTTAGCTTAAATAGATATTAATATTACATTTTGTTTTTTAAATATCGAAGTTTTTTGTTGTTACTCAAAATAAATGGCTACTATTGAGTTTTGTTCCCAGTTGACAACAACTTTCATTGCCAAGGCAAGATGGGAAAAAAACATTGGCTATAATATTTCATTGACACTAAATGAAAATGTACTGATATTTGATAGCCATGGCAGTCAGTGTGTTAAAAACTAGCTTTTTCTTTTATTTTTTTCTTCAATCAGTCGCTAAATACCAGCCTTTACAAAAAAGATTAATTAATGTGAATGTAAACTGACCTTGAAAAACTAAAAAAAAATCATATTAAAATTATTTGTATTTTTAACCAACAAAGAAATCACAGGCCAACAACCTGTAGACTGTCGGAAAATTCATTCTGTTTCTTTCGGAATAAGAGACAATTTCGTCCTTAAGTCTTTCTTTTCTCTCACATTTAAATTGGAATCCACAAAAATAATGAGGCTTTTGTTTTATTCGCTCCTAATAACAATGCTTAAATAGCAACAGAATCATAAAAGCTTTTCTGCATAATCAATCTTATTGCAGCATAACCCAAACCCGACCTGACTATCTTACTCTCTCGTTATCCTTAAAGATGAAATTCTATGTTTTTCCTATCCTTCTGCATGCTCAAATTACTCAAAAGCTTCTACATTGTTACTTTGTTGTAAATATTTTGGTAGCAAAGCTAAATAAAAAGAGCTTCTGGCGGTGCAGTTATTAAGACAAGTTTTGCGAAAAATCAGTTGTTATCGGGATGCAGAAGCGTTAAGTTATCAACAAATAAAATTCAAAGATTTGGCGGAGTGTTTTTTAATGCTATTTTTCAATTAGATTGCTTTTGCAATTTAAAAAAGCTACTAATAAAGCTAATAACAAAGTCTCGAAACGTGTTTGTCAAAAGATAATTTTGTTTTTGTTAAAATGAATTTAAAGAATATAAAGTGAAATTGTCTACAGAATGCTCAAAAAGTTGTTACGCTGTAATTAATTGAAAATTTTAAGTTTTTAAAAGTAAAATTTATTCTGAAATGAAATGTAAAAAACATGAAGATATGTATTTAAAATATATGTGAACAATTTAATTCTTATCTAAATAATATTTTACTAATAAATATATTGAAATGTCGGTAAAAAACAATTTAATTCGCTTTTAACTCTTAACAAGCCTAAATTGATAGTAAAATTTTTTAAACAAAAGAATTGCAGTGCAAATAAAGAGTTATTTAAAACTTAAAGTTTATCTTTTGGAAATGAAACGCAATGTAGTAAAACAGAAATTTAAAAATCTTATAGATTTCCAAATTTAATTTTCAAGGTAATTATATTAATTGTTAATAAACTCTCATAGCATAGCTACTTGGCGAGTAACATAGTTAGTTCCAGGCTTAACCCTTAATTGGCACTCTTGTGTACATTTGCACCAACGATTTTGGATTGCAATAACAAGAAAAAAACAACTATTTATAAAAATTAATCCATTAGTGAATCAAGTGTTCTTAAAGAACATTTTTGTTTCTCTAAAAATTCGATCTTAAAGGCCATCAGAAAAATAAAAAATTAAAAAAACAATAGCCTTATTTTTGCATTGCCACAAACTAAAATTTAATAAATGAGTTTTGTTTGAGAATAGAGTTAAATTTTTTTATGGAGAAAAGAAAAAAAGTTCGAAAAAATATATATTGTAACATTTTCATTGGATAGATTTTTGGGCCAGCTCTTCAGTGCTAACTTGAACCAAATTTAACTTGTGATTAGTAAAACGTTGTTCCAATTTATATTAAGCAATAAATATCATAAAAAAATATGCTCGTACTACTTATTGCTTAGGGTTTTAGTGTCGACTGACTCATATGATACATATATCTTTTCAATTTCGTTCAACAACATGAATGCATGTTAGCGGGAAAAATTGTCAAAATTACTGCAAATAATATTCTGTCCCTTTTATTACTCTTTCGTAGCTTTCATATTCTCTAAGAGCTATTACGATCGTTTTCACAGTTCCGGCCTGGTATCATGCATGAATAAAATATTGTAATGAAAGAGTATAAATATAATGACTCAAGACTACTTTCACTCTGGATGTGTCTTTTTTTTTTAAATGTTTGACTTTCGAACAGCGTTACCAGACTTTTTTTTAAACAAACTGTAAATTCCAAAAAAAACTGTATTTTCAACAAAAAACTGTAACCCGAAAAAAGCAAGTTTAATTTTATTGGTGTGTATTTATTTGTTAAAAGGAAAATAATAAAAACAATTCATTTACAAGAACATAAGCAGTAAATCAAAAACTTTAAATAGCATTTGTACTATTGAAGTTTTCATCGCATGACATTTTTCAGTATTATTCTGTGACATGCTGCCTGGCCTTGACAATTGAATTGAATTGGATTTCATATACAAATTTCAAATGAAATGCCAAAATAAGGTAGCCTATTTTTTCTGATATTCCGAATGAGAACACATTATTATAATTACACCAGACTCTTGAATAGATAACATTTTATTTTTTGTTTTTGAAATTTTATTTTAATAATTTTCGTATATTGACTTGTCAATTTTTTGTATACTTGGTTTGCTTTATCAAATTGAATACAATTTGATGCTTTCGTTTTTTAGATAACTTTTTTCTTATTATTTTTAAAATAGATTCCCAATAAACTTCAATATTACTGTCAGCATTTAAATTTAAATCGCTAAAATTAATTTGACGTAATTAGCGCCATTCATTATCAACTTTTTGCTATTCAATTATGGTTACAACATTTATCAAATGTCGACTCAATTACGATATAGATGGTTGATAAGTATTTAAAGCTTTAGTTGGAGACAGAAGTTCCACATCTTTTAAAATGAATTTTTAAATTGAAATTTAACTAACAGTTTATAACATAGCTCAACATAAAACTTTAAGCAATGTTCTCTGAAGTCGATTTTTTTCGATTCTGGTAATTTATGAGTTGAATACTTTAATTTTTTTTTCAAATCTGTAATTTTAAAAAACTGTAATTTGTGCTACGAGTCAAAACTGTCAAAACGTGTTTAAGAAACTGTAATTCACAGTTAAAACTTTGAATATGGCAACGCTGCTTACGAATAGCTTATTCGCTTTATCACTATCAATGTGGCTAGAGAATCAAAGTGCGAAAAGTAGCAACAAAGCCCTTCCTATGACATGCTCACATAAAATTCTTCAGTTGAATGCTAATTAAGTAGATTGAAGTACTGGTTGCGAAATCTCTAGTTTTGTACTAGCGCCACTATCTACAGGGTATTGTTAATTTTCTGTGTCTTGAAAACGCCGTAAAATAGGAGAAAATTTAGGGGTTCAAAATTCTTCCCTTAGCAACCCAAGTTTTTTATAGATGCATTAAATTATGTTGTCGAACTTTACATTCAGTCGAGTTTATTTTGGTTAGCGGATATTAAGTTTTATGTATCTAATATGTTAGTTTTAATTTAATTTTTAACTGTTAACGTTTTTATAACGTATATCAACTGCACGAAATTAATCTAAAGCATTTTGTGGAAATAAAATGCACAAAATTAATATTAAAAATTAATATTAAAAATTTTGCTAACTTTGCTCCGATGTGAGTCTATTAATGATTCTGAATAGTCAATCCAAACTAACCTCAAAGAAACCGAGAAATGTCAAATCGACTGTCACAGAAGTTGTTGAAGAATGAAATAAATAACTTTAATTAGATGAAAATAACCAAAAGTACCCGCCTCTCCATCTGTCCTTCTGTCTGTCGACATGATTACCGCCGCAATTTTGAAGCTATATATAATATAATAATTAATAGCTATAATTAAATTAAAAATATTTTCTTCTACAATATTAAAAAAATTAACGTCATTTTCACTCATGCTTAGAGTTAAATATTATATCACATATTTGAAATTTGTCAAAATCTGACAAAAATCACGAAAATCCCATACAAAGTGGCTTTACCAAAACGGTAAAATCTCTATAAATTAAAAAAAAAATTAATTAACTCTCCATTACTAACGTGGGTGGATTACATCCTGTATAGGGTTGCCAACTAACCGACTTATTTTAGTAACCGGTTATCGGTTAACAATATTTACCGAAAAAATTAACTATCGGCTATCGGTTACGGTAACCAAAAATTAACCGGTTAACTGGTTAGTAATAAATTTAAAACAAACACAAATTTTTAATAATTTATTGTTTCTGTTTATTTGTTTAGTAATATGTGCATATAAATGCATTAAACACATTTACAATTAAATTAAAAAAATCGTTTAAATAAGCTTTAACAAGGAACAAAAAATAATTGATCACTTTGTGATATATTTCAGACTTTGTTTTTTATAAATTAATTTTAATGACATGTAATTTTTTTTAAAAAAATTTAAAAATTTTTGCGGCTTAAAAAAATATAAGTAAACTACATTGTTATTTCCATGTAATTTCAAAATTAATGACAGTGAAATTAATGACAGCATTTTAAATTAAGTCCAAAATAAAGGAAAAAGGCGTTTGTAAGTAATATAAAGTATTGATATAATGTATTAAACTCAAAGTATTGATATGGTATTTTCCAATTGGTATTTTCATTTTTCTTGAAATAATTCCACACAAAGCTCTTGCATTACTAAAAGAAAACATGCGCAGTTAAAACTCTATAATTTCTAAGCAAAATCAATGAAAACATTTGTCTTACTAAATTTGTAGCCAGAAAACGACATTTATTTGAACAGCTATCAACTGAGATGAGTAAATAGCAGAATAATATTATCGATAACAAAACAAGGTTGCATGATATGTGTTGACATCATGGTTTGATGTGTTCTTAAGCAACTTTCACAGACCATTGGAGTATGCGAAAGAAAACATTTTTAATGTCAAAAATTGATTTTGTTTAAAACATTTTATTATGTATTAAAGCTTATTAACCGAAATTACGGTTAGCCTACCAAAAAAAAAAAGCAACCGATTATGGGATACGATTATTATCCGCCATTTTTTCTTAACCGTCGAATACGGTTAGTCATATTAAACGAGTAACAGTAACCGAATTGACAACCTTAGTCCAGTACCACTAATTTCAAAATTATTCTTAACATGAAATTAATAGAAAACTAATTATAACTAGTTAGAAAAGATTGAACTTATTTCGAATTCAAACATTTTTTAAAATTTATTCGCTTGAATCCTTATAATTGTGAGGTTCATTTACAGCTATTTTTATGCGTTGGTAATCCCGGCTTAAATGACTTAAATTTTTACACATAACTTTTTATGCTGGTAAATTAATTGTGATCTATTATTTAAATTATAACATGAATTTAATTGTGAGCTTTAGATCAAACAAGATTTTAAGAAGCCAACAACAACAACAACTCTGTATAGAGTCAATCACTTCGCTGACTAGACAGTCCGTTTCGGAAATCGCTACATTTCCTCTTCAGTAGACTTGGAGTGATTAAGCTGTGATCAACTCATTGTTACAGTCGTTATGATTTCACACATGTGTGAACAAATTCTTAAGAATTTTACGATCAAATCGGCCACTTAATCATATGACATTTAAAGCAGTAAGCTATTTATAAATCACAGCCATCAACTCTACCAAGGCTGCCATCTTTTCTATTTTTTATTTATTTCAATATTCATTGGTGCTCGACAATTTGTCGAAATGCACCATAGAATTCAAACGAGTTTTTTGCTTCGCTAGAAGCTAGTGTCTAACTAAAAGGTGGCTATTTTCACAACCAAATGTTCAATTACTCATGACTTTGACCGAAATCGATAAATTACTAGATTATTTAATTAACTTGACATTAATGAAACTTATTTGGCTGTTTAAGATGGAACTCCTTGCCACAAAGGTCGACAAGTGGTTGCTTTTTTGAACGAAGCGTTTACTGGTCGATGGATTGGCCGGAATGGCCCGATTGCTTGGCCAGTGAGATCTCCAGATCTAAAACCGTTGGATTATTATTTCTGGGGTGCAATGAAGGATTTTTTTTATTCCAAGGAAATAAGCACCAGTGAAGAGCTGATGGAAGGAATTAATGTTGCGGCAACTCATATAAGGGAAACATTGCCCCAGTTTAATGAATTGGAAAATATTAAAAAGAGAGCTTAAGCATGTATTCGAGCTCATGGAGGGCATTTTGAGCAATAATTATGAATTCAAAAATTTTTTAATCTTATTTTTTAAATAAATGCTATCAAAAAAATATAAATTCCTGGTTAATTATTGACTAAACTTAAGAAATTATAAGGAGAGCTTTGAAAACAACACTTATGAGGTTCAGACATTCATCATTAGAAAAAATCTTAGACGAATTTTCGTTCAAATCGAATTTGAAAGAAAAAAATTTTTAATATATATTTCTTTATAAAAAAAAAATCATTTTAACTGTTTTGACAGAATAAAATTTACAAAGTGTAACAAATCTTAGGTTGCTTTTTAATTACGTTTCCAAAATAGTCCTTAACCTTTTTCTAGTTCCATTAATTTTAAAGTTATAACCGTAAAGCTGATTCATTATTTTTAAGTGATTTTAAGTAAACTTTCCTTTATAACTCTGAACAGGGGGAGATGGGCCCCCCTGCCACACAATTTTTTCTTTTTCTTGACCCATGGAATTAACTGCCACAGGATTGTCCTTTTAATACAGAACACCTTGTATTTACCTTATATTTTGAACATTTTTAGGTTTGGCAACTTTTGGCAACCTTTCCTTTCAAGAAGTTTTTGGCTCTAACTCCTTAGTTTTTGAAGTTTTATGCATTTTGCTGTGCATTAATATAGCTACCACGCCATTCTTAAGTATTTAATTGTAAAGCAAATAAATTTAAATGCAAATACACATTTTTTCACCCCGCTCTTCCTTCCTCCCTCTGTCACGCCTTTCCCTCAAAATTAACTTTAAACTTTTTTTACAAAATTTACTAGTTTAACCACCAAATACTTCTATTTGTGAAACAAATCTCTGCTAGTGTTGAATATTGTTGGAAAGGTCATGAAATTATCTTTCTAAAACGTCTTTTCATTAAACTTCACTTAAAGAACTTTCGTTGCAAAAAACCGGTAAATAAAAAAAAAGATGGACACACCAGTGAAGCAAAGCTTTTTCGCAGTTTCATAAGCATGATAATTTAATGGATTTTTTAATAAAAAAAAAATTTAAATTAAAACATTTTAAATACCATAATGTCATTAAAAAAAATAGTATTCCCACCAGTTACCAATTTCGGCATGGTGTTGTAGAAAAAACAAAAACAATTGTGTCGAATCATCTGAAATTTAAATATGATATTCATAACATCAGTGGCTATCGCTGGCACGTCATTCTGTCAATTTTCAATATGTTTTTTTCTAGTACCAGCCATAGCTGCACTCATAGTAATTAATAATAATCTTGGTTTTATTTTTCAAATAAATAGAAAAGTCAAAATCTACATGCTCCTTTTCCTTAAGAGCTACTCATTGAGCGCCATTTTGTACAAGATCAACAATTTTTTAAATTAAAAAAATAATTTTTTTTATAATGAATGAGTGTAACAATAAACGAGGGTAAATATTTTTGATTAATATTTTAACTTTTTAAAAAAATCCTAAAAATACTTAAATTTTTTAGCGCTAGACCATCAGCCTTTCCTTAAGTTCCACAGGTCGGATGGACATGTAGGATGTGTGAAAGCAAATACTGCGGCTCGTCCTACATGTAGGATGGAAATCAAAAACTTTCGATTTTTTGTGGCGGTCTATCCTACATGTAGTATGTGCAAACGCACGCTCATCCGACTTCATACATTTTCTCATTCTAAAAAAAACGTCGTGGAGTGAAGATATAAATAAAAACCAAAACAGAGTGCAAAGTTTAAGATATAAAAATTGCAGGTGGTTCGCATACTGTTTTTGAAAGGAGTTCATTAAACTTTATAGAAGTAAACTCCATAAATTATAAAACAGGAAGAAATTGTTTTGCCATTGTACGATGCTATATTCTTGAACGCTAAAATATAATGTAGTCCATCCTACATGTAGTCCGAAACCGACTAATGCACAATGCTTTTGATCGATTATTGTGATCTGCTGCATCGTAGCTTCACGCATTCACAATAGAATATGTAGGATAGCTAATGCACAATCCTTTTAATAAATTGCTCTCTTCTACTGCAACATAGCTTCAGCTAGTACTTAATAGTTAATGAATCACTTCATAAATCGAAGGGTTTTGAAGTAGTGGTTAGTGTGTAGAACTCTCTATCGGAACAGTGCAAGTTCGATTCTCACGCTTACTAAGAAATATTTTTAGTTTTATATTCTCTTGTTGTATAGAAGCAACTAAAAAAACAACAACAATTCTAAGAAGAAGGTGTATGGAGAAAAATATCGTTTTTGAGATTATTTCACTCAAGCAAATCACAAAACAAGGCGTAAAAAGCTTCGCTTCAAAAATTAGCCCATAGCTCCCCAGGTGGTCAGAATAGACCCCCACTTCCTGTACATTTTTTGCTTGATTTTGCATTCTCTATCGTTTAAAATCATAAAATAATTTATTCTATCTTACTAGTATGGGACGGTCCACTGTGCGGCGCTCTAAAACAGAACAAAACGAAACAAAAGAAAAAAAATAATCTTTTTTCTGTGGCATGTCTTATTTTTTATATATTTTTTATTATACAGTAATAAATAAACTGGCCATTTCAACTCTAGAAAGGACTTTGACCTAGCTTCTTTTGATGATTGGTTCTTAAATGATTGAGAACTGGACCTACGAGTTTAATGCCGACTCCCAACGGCTTTTGTTCTCAAGAAGCTTTACATGGCAGTTTTTTACTCTTTGAGGTTTTCCATTGTCTCTTACAGTTTAGGTTTTATTGAACAAAAATTATTTTAGCGTTCATTTACCATGACAAAAGTAAAAAAAAAAACCATTTGATGCATTCCATCTCCCTACTCTTATTCATTAAAAAAAACGTATCAAAGTTGTTAAAGAAACGCGGTTGTTTTGCTTACGCCTAGTTATATAAAGACTGTTTTTATTTCTTTACACAATAAATAAAATATATTTAAAGAGCACTAGCAGCAGCGGCTATCTGCTTTCAAATAAGAAATTGCAGTTTTTACAATTGAAGCACAGCCGCGAATAACGTTGTAAGCTACAAAATTGTAGTTGTGCACTTCTATTCATTTTACAAGCACTTTTAATAATTTTTTATTAACTTTTTTTCACAAACTGCTGAACTGCTTGCTCAGTTCTGTTTAAAAAAAAAATAAAAATAAACTGGCCATTTCAGCCCTTGGAAGGACTTTGACCTAGCTTCTATTGATCAATTGTGTTGTGCGTTTGATCACAAATGACCGATCACAAATGACCGAGAACTGTTCCTACGTGTTTTATGCCGACTCCGAACGGCTAATGTTCTCAAGAAGCTTTACATGGCAATTTTTACTCTCTGAGGTTTGCCATTGTCTGCAGAGAGGTGACGACCGAACAGAAAACTCAATTCAATTGAAAAAACTTTCTGTCTGAGCTGGAATTGAACCTGGGTTACCACAGTTCTTTAGCTTAGGGGTACGCACTCTACCCACTAGGCTACGACCGCCACAGTTGCTTACAACGTTATTCGCGGCTGTGCTTCAATTGCATTTTAATTGAAAAACATCTGTTTGCAATACATCATTTAGCTTTTCCCAATGACAAATTACACAAAAAAATTTTAAAAAATTATACAAACTGGTAAAATTTAGGCACTTACATATAAAAGAGGTTGAAAAGCAGAATAAAATACAAATGATATATAGATTAAATTCAACGGTTTTTACTTTCTCATATCTAATATTGTTAAAAGGAGCATATATCTAAGCTTATGTAGATATGAATGCTGTTTAGGCTGTTATTTATTGTTATTTAGTTTTTTCAATTATTTGTAAAAGTTTAAATCGAATTTTGCAAAATCTCTATCAACAGAATTAATTTTGTGAATTGGTTTTTTAATTTTGACAATCGTATATTTCAGTAATAATTAAAAACTTTTACAACTATTTTTGGGTTTATAAGTAATTACTCTTTCTACCTTATGTGTCTATTTTTAAAACTTAAAAATAAAAACCAAAGGGTATAGTAAATGAAACACTTCCATCTGGCTGATGAAACACATGTATTGTTTGTAAAACCGGGCCCTTCTTAAAAAACTATAAGTTTTGTCAGAACGTTTTGCTTGCAACTCGTGTGGCCTTAACAAATCTCATAAAAAAAAAGAAACAGTTTTTCTGGAGCAAAAAAAATCTGAGCAGGACCAATGTTGTTCACATGGTTGCTGAGTTTTATATTTACATACTTCCCGGTGCCCAACTGTGCTTTCACAGCATCTAGCGCATGTAGACTGGACCCTTGAGTATGCACTTAAATTTAAATATAACTGAATTTCTGCAAACTGCCACTTTTTGGGTTTTCTATTGTGTGCTAACTTGGAATGTGAGCCATACATCATAGCTCAATGATGTGATAAAAAGTTTATCAGTCATTCCTATTTATTATCATCTCGCCGACATTCAAAACTTCAAGCTAAAATGTTCTGTATTGCAAAATAAACAAAAAAATAAAAAAGGAAGGATAAAGCGCTTTTGTGCGTAACGAAAAAAATAACCAGTACGCAGAAAATTAGCATTTTTATTGAGAGGCATAAACATTTCCTGATGCAACACTGGATCACCATCTCTTGACGATGGAGCATGTTATTGGGAGATTTATATTTTTGTTATAACAACTCTTGTTTGTACATAGAACAGTTTTCTACGTTATAGCTATTAAGGCCAACATTGGACGGTATTGCCAGGACAGCATTGCTGTTTTTTCTAAGCTGGCCACCATTTGGTCATATTTGGAATTCCCTGAAGGCTTATGTCGGCCCCAAAGAAATCGCAATGCCATCTGGCTGGCTAATAAACTGTCAATCAAACATGTTGATTTGGAAAATAAGTTTCTATATTTGTATAGAAAGAATTTTTCAATAAAACATATTTTTTCTTCTAGTCTTTCTTCTTTACTGACAAACGACACTCACGGTGACTTTTATTATTTATCTTTTTAAGCTGAGCTTTGTTAGAAAAAAGTTTTCCTATATTCGTAAAATACTTGTTTTTTGTTTTTGCTGTTGTTGTTGAAACTGACTGTTTCTGATGATGATGATGATAGTGCTGCTTATATATTTTTATTCAAATGATGAAACTAAAGTTAGTATAACTCATTCGAAGGAAAATTTGTCTTTCGTCAGTAAGTGTCATGAAAATAATGCTGAATAATCATCGCGTTTTGCATTTGATAGAATCCAAAATAAAAGATTGCTGCTTATTTGTATAATGTTTGCTTTGTAAATGCAAATTCATGGAAGATTTTATTATTGATAGATTTTTCCTAATAATTTATGAACTTTGATAGTTGCAGCAATTTTTGAAATAATTCAAACACAAATTATAAAAGAACTGGGGTAAATCGGGGTATCGGCTAAAGTGATAGTTGATAATTGATGACCTAAATCATCAATTTTGCTCCACGTAAGTTGATTATCAAATTGATTGTCGTTTTTAGCTATCGATTTTAAGCGACAGCTATTTAGTTGCCAGAAATTAACAGCTGGCCGAAATGACAAATAATTTTTGAGAGAATGGTAAGTGCTGACAAGTGTTGAGGGATAAAGAGGCAAGTGGAAGTCTACCTTGGTAGAGGTCTATTAAAAAATCTTGATCTATTATCTATTAAAAAACCTTACTGCTTTATCGTCACATGATAAAAATTGTGCGAGACACGGTAAGCAATAAATTTTTCCATATCATAAAATATTGTTGCTCGTTTCTTTCGACGTTCAGCCTTGGTTTCATTTTACATAAACATACAGTTAAACCGTGATTTGTTCACATCTTAATAACTCAAAATTACTGAAGATGGCAGTTTAGCCGCATCCGAAACAGTTCTGTCTAGTCTGCTGTGTGATTGACTCTATACAAAGATTTTGTTGTTGCCTTCTTCAAGGCGGTTCTTTGACAAACATTTATCTACGTTTCATCCGAAGAAAGTATTTTAAAATATTGAGCCGTGTGCAAGTTATGCGGCTATCTCCACATATGAAAAATCAAAGAAATCTTAGTCTGGCCATCCTAAATTAACCAAATTTCAAAAACGTATTAAAAAAAACAGATGCTGCCTTTTCGAAACCCTTTGGCAAATCGTCTCTATTTGAGATATACTTTCACCTTGCTTTGGAATTTTCTGCGATCCCCGTAATGACCTTAAAATTGTGTCACAGTGTAACTATAAAGATTAAATAAAAATAAGTACAAAAATTTTCCAAGTTTTTCAGGGTGTTCAAGATGGAGCAATTCAGAAAGCGCCAAAGACTTATATCTTCAAATTTTCATAATTGTTAATCGGATGAAGGGCTTCCGAGTGTTTTTGATCATTTGAAAAAAAATCTGATTGCAGAGCTTTTTTTTGTTGAAGGTAGACCAAAGTAGGGGTCTGTTCGAAAATGCATCAAGCTTTGCAGTATGCATACAACTGGCATTTTTTAGCGTCTAAATTGCAGCGTGAATGTATTTGATGCGAATGATCAATGACGCTTGATAGAAATAGAAAAATTTAATTTTAGAATTTTTGACGTTTGCAGTGTTTCAAAATTGGACTTTTTCGAACATTTTGCTTGTGCTGCAAAAGCAGTTTGCGCATCATGATGCATTTCCGAATAGAACCAATATTATACCACACCACTCTTCTTATAAATGCTTATATTCAAATTTTTTTAATAAAACTGTCAATACTGTGCAACAGTCAAAAAATAACAGAATTCTGCGGCATAGGTTCGATGCGATTGCCAAAGGTGAGTAGAACAACCCTAGCTGGGTTTCGTGAGTTTAGCGACTGTTTTCTGTTTATGGCTCCCAAAATATTGTGGGTCTAAGTGATTTTGCCAAAAAATGGTATCATCCATGGGCGTCTGCAGGGGCAGCAAAGGCAAAAAGGAATCTAGAATGAACATAAACAAAATGTAACCTATATAAACATGATACTCACACTACACCGATTGACACACGCTTGTACATATAAGAAAATTCAATATATGTTCAAGATTGTGTAAAAATCTTTCTCGTATCATGTCCGAAATATTTTCAAATTTCATTTTATTTTTTTGTCATGTAATACATTACAAAATTTTTTGCTAAAGCAAATAGTCTTAAGAGTTAAATAAATTAAATAATGTGAGACCTATATCCTGAAATTAAATCGCATTTATTACTATTGATCCCTCCGAATTTACAATTTTAAAAATAAAAACACAAAAATTTCCTAATTTTAAACAAATATTTTTTTTTTGAAAAACTGTAGAAAACAAACTTAATTTTCATGGCATTTTTAACTTTGGAATCCTTTAACTCCTTAACCAATTTCGAGTGGACTGAAATTTTTCAGATGTGGGCTTAGGAGGTCAAAATCCATGTCCTCCGCAAAACTTAAAAATTGGAGTTGACGCTAGTCTTAAAATGGTTCCCGCATGCTAATAGAGATATTTTTCACCGGATCTCACACCGCATTGACACCAATCTACTTATTTTTTTTCCAGCATGAATCAGTTCTACCAGCTTGCAAGTTACTACAATTTTGTAGGGAAACATACTTATTATCTAAATGATTTAAAAAATGTATTTTTCTTTTAATTCAAAACGTATGAATAAATATATGAAGTGGTTCATGTATATTAGATAGGTTTTGGGTTTCATACATTATCTTAACATATTCCTGATGCTGAATCCTGGGTGTAATATAAGCGTGTTACGCGAAAAAAGTTCAGAAAATTCTCAAACTGGGTGGGCGCTGCTTAATAACGTGAATTTGAAGAAGTTTAAAATGGATGTTTCAAATCGAGTATACTTACTATTTTTATTGAACTCATAAAAAACTTTTGACTGTAACAAATTATAATGTAAAGTCGTATGCTTAATCCGAATTTGCTATCAGATTTTTTCGAAAATTAGCACTTGATCTGAAATTAACCTCTTTATTCAAAATTTCTTAATTTTTTATTTCGCTTTTGAACTAGAAGCTTTGCTCTCGGATTGCTGCAGGATTGTATGTCATTTTATTAAGTTTAGGAAAAATCATCTTTATTATAAAAAAAAAGCCGACTTTTGGGAAAGCATTAGTTTTTTTATAAAATGTATTTGCTTTGTCTTCTACTTGCTTACAATGACTTTTAAACATAAATTTGCCTATCGTCAAAGTTTACATCCGTTATTAAATTAAATACCCATTGCTATCTGTTGCTACGAAAAATGATCTTCGACTAATAAGGGATATCATTCCTTAACATTCGTCAATTTCTCGTAGGTATAACTTCGTTATTTCTTTCATTACATTCGTAGTATTAACTAATGGTTTCGTTCTTTTTGCGATTTAAAAATAATATTAGTAGAAAAAAATGCATTCGTAGGCATGCATTATTCGTGGAATGTACGAAGTTTTAGTTGAGTTTAAAAAATTTACAACTGAAATCGTTCGAACTGGTTTTTCGAACAATGGAATATAAGGAAATGCATGCCGAATATAAGGAAATGTATGATTGCAAGGTGGCCGTAGCCTAATAGAGGAGTACGTGGCCCATTAGCTAAAGAACTGCGGTTCAAACCCCAGCGGAACCAGAAGGTTTTTTTTGTAACTAGGTATTAGGATCATTCGAAGATGTAACAAATGTATTCGTACAATAAACATTTGTTTTTGTACAAATACGAATAAAGCAATTGTAATGTGCACAAAACTATGTCCATTCTACAAATTCTAATCGTGCCTGAAAATTACGAAGACAATTCGTAAAAAAATTTTTTTATTTAAGAATACGTATTGAAAAGTCTCTTTGAAACATGGGTTAGTGAAATGGTTAGTGAAAAGTTACGAACTTATTAGCCCGATTTCATATTACGCTCAATTTTTTTTTTTTTTTTGAAAACGCAGCTGAAAAATGTTGGGTTTTGCATGTATTTAAATGATTAAGTACATTAAATAAAAAAATGTATTTAAATACATGCAAAATTCAGTATTTTTCAGCCGCGTTTTCGAAAAAAAAAATTGAGCGTAATATGAAAACGGCCTAATAAGTTACGATACCATTTCACTTCAAGAAGATTCAAAACAGACATGAGAAGTAAAACTGTAGCAGAGAGACTCAATGGGTTAGCTCTTCTAAATGTTCCCAGGGATGTAGAAGTGACCACGGTAGAAAATATTCTCTGCAAGTATTTCAATAAAACAAAGTAAAAATGTGTTTTTATCAGCGAACGGTATTCCTGTTATCTTAATAAATAATAAAATCCCTTGTTTCATATTTATAAGGTCAAAATAAACTTTTGATTTCTATATCATTTTTTTTTTTAACATAAACAAATACAAATCTATATACATATATAAAGCAAAGTTGGGTTTGTTACACCATTTATAACTCAAGAACGGCTGGACCGATTTTAATGATCTTTTATTTATTGGATTTGTGTTCATTCCGAATAGCAGAATAACTATTAAAATATCGGAAAATCTCAGGAGGAGTGGCACTTCCCATACAAATCAAATCTTCTATATCGAATTATAGGTCGCACAGCAACTGAATTCGGTATTTGCCCTTAATTTTCACTTGCTGTTCTACTTGTAAAATTTTATGGGCGTTGTACGAAGGGCGTGGCACCTTTTCAGCAGCCCAAATTTTCAGCATAACTTTCAAGCTATAAGTCACACATTTATGAAACTAGGTTAGAACGTACTATTTAGTCGTGTCTTTCGATTGGCAAAATTGAGCAAGTATAGGCCAAAGGGGTGTGGCACCGCCCATACAATTAAAATTTATGATATCGAATAGCTTTGGAACTAAATGCCGTATAATAATAAAATTCAGTATGGAGTTGCCACTTGGTGATTTCCTTCTACTGGAAAACTGTGATGGGCTTTGGAAAATGGGGTGTGGCTCCGCCCATACACTTTAAATTTTTGATATCAGATAGCTTTGGAACTAAATGTCGTATAACAACGAAATTCAGTATGGAATTACTATTGGGTGATATCCTTCTACTAGAAAACTGAGACGGTCATTGAACAAGGGGGTGTGGCTCCGCCCATACAAGCCAAATTTTTGATATCGAATAGATTTGGAAATAAATATCATATAACAATGAAATTCAGTATGGAGTTACTTATTGGTCAGGCATTTCTACTGGAAAACTGGCACGGGCATTGGAAACTTGGCGTAGCTTAGCCCACACAAATTAAATTCAATTCAATATACTATACTGCAAAAACTAACTTTTTCTGGCATTTAATAATCAACATCAAATCTTCTAAACGAATAAAAATTTCTTCATTTTTAATTTTAAAACCTTTATTTGATAAAAAAAATTAAAAAACATTTTACTTTAATCTTAGATTATGCTTGGCATTATTAGTTTTGACCACGCCTCATCCACCCTTATACAAACAAGGGAAATCAACCAACAAGAATACTTTTTTTAGCGAAAAGCTTCGTTTAATTAATTTTAAAAAATCTGTAATTTTGACACCAAAAACAAATTCACATATCTTCAAGATTGCACACATTTTTAGTACAACGTCTTTTTCTAATAACGCCATTTTTTTAGAATGACAAAAAACCATTTTGCATATTTCCATAAGCTTTACGTCAAAAGCTTATTTTTTCTGGCTAGAAATCGTATTCTGGCTAAAAAACGAATAAAACGAAGAGCTCAAATAAGCTCTAGAATAGAGTTAAATTGACGGCTATTTGCGTAGATCCTTTGTAATCATATGCCCCATAGATTTTTTATTTTGCCCCATAGATTTTGGATTTAAGTCAAGTGAGCAGGCAGGCCATTCTATACCTTGAATCTCTTTCTTCTTCTTATTTCCCGGATAACATGAATTCTTGCGTTATTCTGCATTATTCTGAATAAATAACTATTCTTTTAAGTCTTGTTTGTTTTACAATGGTACTAAAGCGTTCTCCAAGACTTCAATATAATTTGAAATCTCATTTGAGAAAAAACAATCTGCAATTCCAAATATCCTTCCGCAGAAAACGTGGCCCACGTCATCACATTACAGCCACCAAAGTTCCTCTTTGTGAACATTAAAAGCTGTTGTCGGATATCATGATAATATCCTCGAGAGCCATCAGGACCATCTAGGTTCCACTTCTTCTCGTCTGAGAACATGACCTTAAGATGACAGAGGTCAATTTCATTTAAGTTTTTTACATTGAATCTTTTCCTTACCCGATTCCAATTTGTATTGAAATAGGGCCTAGCAAATTGTACCCTAGCCGCTTTGTGTTTGGCAGTCAATTTCGTCGCTATATTTTTAGTGGTGTATTGATTTAACCTGGCGTTTTAAGGTTTTCCAAACGGTAGAACGCAATATTTTATTGTCTACCATGGCTCTAAGCTGATTGAGAGATATAGACGCATTGGAAGATGCTCGGACTATTCTTGATTGTGCTGTTTGGTCTAGCTTTATTTTCCTTCTAGAACGATTTTGTATGCCATAAGATTCTGAAAATCTCAAATATTTTTGGACGACACACAAACTTCTCTTTATTTTACGCGAAATTTCTCTTAACCCATAGTTTTCCGTATAAAGTGCATTTATGTTACCTTATTCTTGGTTGCTCAGCGTTTTGCATGTGGCAATTTGCACAAATGTATTCAATTAAAACAAAACATTCAAAATCAGCTCTAAATTACCGTCGAAACTGACCTTATGAAACAAGTGCGTTTATTATTTAAAAAGGAAAGGGGCATACCGTTAGACAAAATATACACGTTCGTACTCTGTTTTATTTGAACACTTGCAGACAACATTTTAGTAAAACAATAGTGTAAAAACATATGCAATCGCTACATATTTTTAATGGCACCATGGTAGATGCGATTCGGAGAGCAAAACATAGGTGTAGCTATAATGTCACTATTGATAATTTATTTTTATTCGGTCAGCCATAGGGATGTATAATTACTTATTACCGTATAAATCAATTGAGTACCCAGATTTTGTGTATGAATATGCACAAAAACTAAACAAAAATCTTAAAAATTTAATAAAATGAGCCGTGTTTTAAGACATAATACAGAATTAATTGTAGTTTAGCCCTTAATGAAGCAAATGAAAGTTTACTTTTAATATAATTTTCATTCGAGTACTTATTTCGATTGTTTAGAAACCAATTTATTTGTGTAGTAATGTACGGCTGCTTTAAACTGTCAAATAATGTTTTGACAAATGAAATTGCTGTTGGAGAACATAAAATTTATTTAATGAAATCGACGATCATTCGACTCGCGTCGTTTCATCACCGAGGTCGTGAAATGCGACTACCCAACGGTAATTGTGTTTGTGGTCCATCCGCTGATGCGACTGACACAATTAAAGTACAGTTTTCAATAGAATCAAAAGATTCGTAATTGGTGATGGCGTTATAAATCTATGATTTTTCCAAATAATTTCCTCTTAAGTGAGGATTCTTCTTGAGCTGCGGAAGCCTAGTTTTCGGAGTAACTTTAAATAAAAAAAAAAAAAAATAAAAAAAAAATCGACGATCGTTTGCTAATTTTTTCGTGCTGGAACGGAAGCTAACAATTGATTAATTGTTTTCGTATTATCGTGACTGGAGGAAGTTATAAGCTTTCGAATTTACCGAATTTTACCGAATTTTCGATAAACATTTGCAGTTACCGCAATTTAAATACTCAAGCTAAACTGCTTGGACGTTGAAGTCCACGAAAAAGAAACCGAATGTGCTAAATTCAAGAAACAATCTTAAAATAATTATGTGTACTGTAAAATAATTATGTGTAATTAATAATTTGCTGGGAGTTTGAAAAAATAACTTAAATTCATTTTCCTTAAGATTGCAGTTTGTTTTTTAATTCGATCCGATCGGCAATAAGGAACTACATAAAAAGCAACAAACCTTTACATTTATTTTACATAAAATTTTATCCAATAAGAAAGTCAAAACTGATAACATTTTCAAAACAGCTCATTTTGGTCTTATAACTACGCCTTTTTTATTGTTTTGTTGTCGGAGAGAGCGTATTTCTAGTGCATCTGTCTGGTTATTTTGCCATGAAACGGACCTTAGGTCAGCGATTTATTGAATTATGTATTAGAAAAACTTATTTCTTAGCTTTGAATTATTATATTCTGAACATTTTTTGTTTTCTAAATTTTTCGAACATCTTCAGGAGAATGGTATATCTATATATTAGTATTCGACCGAATATTCGGCTTCGGTATTCGGCATATTCAGCTGATTTTTTAACATTCGGCTTCGAACAAAAATAGTCGAATATTTGCCGAATATTTTTTCTTTTTTGTAATACAAAAATTTTTATATATTTTTTTTTTGCATTTTTCGATAGCTATAACTGTCTAAAATATCATTCTAAAAGGTTAAATAGAAATTCTTAATTGTTCAAAAGTTATGAGTCTGCGACCCGACCACGTCAAAGCAGGAAGCGCACTATACTTAAAACTTTAAACGCGTTTTCTTTAAACGACCAAAGCAAAACTTTGCGAGAAAAAGCTTTGCGGCGAATGTGAAAGTCTCTGTTTAAGTTCGGTTTCTTAAAAAAAGCTTAGCAAGATTGTATTCGTGATTGTATTTCTATTTTATTTTGTGAATTGTAGAAACAAACCCATATAAAAGCTTAAGTAATTGTCAACTATTTTTGCACTTGATTAACTTATTCAAGCCATTTAAATATTACATTCTAATATATAATGACATTTAGTTTCAACAAATTCAAAAAAGCGGCGAATTCGTTAGCCTCAATTTGTTCTAACGATTTATTTCAGTCGACAATATACAGTAATACTTCTTCTTTTCCATAAGGGCTTCTAGTTTAATGAAGGCAACTCACTTGTTGAAAAGAAATGTTTTATTTTAACAATATAGGGCAATTTTTGCAACAGTTTAAAATTGTCACGATATTATTTTGAAACAATCACTAATGCAAATGAACTTTACAGCGAAGAAATAAGGACAGATAACAATACTGCTGTAAAACTTTACGTTCTCTTACTCACAAAATTTAAAAAAAATGGAGTCCATTGTTGATTCTTTCTATGTACAATTACAAGATTGGATTGTGATATGACTTATGAAGTCAAATAATAACCACTAAAAATATACAAAATATTAAATACCTTCATAGCAAATTTGTCTGTAAATGTGTAAATCTTGGAATGCACGCCACAATCCTGCATTCACAATCTGAAATATAAATATCTAACTCCATTTTATTTAAAACAATCACCTGTGCAAACGCGAAATCACTTTTCACTCAGGGAATTTTAATCAAATTAACGAAAGTGGTTCCATATGTATTTTCGTGAGCTTAATTCAAATCCGTTTTCCATCAGGTCAAGTTATTGAGATATTTGGGCTTATTCTGCACAATCTGTTATGAAAAAATTCTGTTATTCTGTTATAATTTTCCACATAAATTTTTGAGCTGTCAAGAATTCTGTTACGACACCAAAATTCGTATTCTGCACGACAATCTTTTATGAAATCTGTTATATATCATTGCTTATTTTTCGAACTGTCAAAAAATCTTTTACAAAATCTTTTATTTTGTATTCTGCATGATAAAATCTGCTATGAAATCTGTTATGAAAGACAACAGAATAACAGATACATTTTCTGTCTTTTATCGTAATAAATTATTAGAAAGTGAACATTTTGACCTGAAAAATTTATGTTTATTTACGAATTTCATTAAGAATGGTTCATAAAAGGAAGCAAATGTAAGATTATATAATAAGTAAATGTGTGTGTGTTTGTGTGTTTTAAAAACAAGTTTTAAATAGAAGAAACCCATCAGGCCACTTTGCTGGAGTTATGCGTAAATAGCAAACCGTTCGATCTTCCTGATCTGCGTTTTGTGCAGCTTTTTAGTTTGGACAAAGTGAATGTGCGCTTGCATTTTATATGCATGTCCAATAATTTAATGTTATTGACAGCAATCAGCTGTTTCATAACAGAAGTTAACGGGATTGTAATAGATTTTCGTTTTCGAGGATTAATAACAGAGTACCATAAAAGATCGAAAGACAGAATACCAATTTTAACAGATCTTTTATGGTCGGCATATTTTATGATTCATAACAAAAAATTCATAACAGAATAACAGATCTGGCAGAATGACCCAATTGGCAAAAATATGCATTCCGGTTCTTTTTCTGTTATGCCTGTTATTGTCTTGCCTATTACTTTTTTTATCTTTCTATACAATTCCAAAAACTTCTTTGTTGTCATAAGGATGGACAGTCTTTGAAATTTTAGTACACAATTTACTATTTGTTAATGCCATTGATGGTTTGAGAGTAATATTATCATTTCCAGTGCGTTAAAAAGATATAAGCCGCCTAACAAAAAAAACCGTTTTTCACATTTTTGCCTATATATCCAAAACTTGACCTGAAACGGACAGCGGGCATTAGTTGACCCTTATTTGTGAACCTGTGTTATTTGAAAATTTAATTTAAATTACTTGACTTGTGGTAATATGCCATCAATTTTAAAAAAATTGGCTTACGTTGGGGTGATGAGTAACATATCTTAGACATTATAATTTTCTGTGTTATATTAAAGTTCTTGCATTTTTACTTTTTAGAATTTTTTTTATTGTTTATTAAATATAACTTCGCCACGAAAATACGCATACAACATTTTGTTGGTGTAACACATAACCCCACCGATTTGAAAAACTAAAAAAAAGCAATGTTTGACATTTTTGTTCTACTTCATCTATTTCTCAAAATATTCAACAACCATGAAAACACAAACTTCAAAACGTGTTAAACATTGCCCCATTTCACCCTGCTTTAAACTGGAATATTTCTCTAGCTAATTTTTATCGGAGTTTTTACAAAATAGACGGTATTTTTACAGAGTGAATCAAAATAACTGTTGCACTTGTTTTATGCAATAAATCAAAAGCACTGTGTAAACTTTATTAAACAAAAAATTTTATTTTTTATTTTAAGCATTCTTTATAACTCTTCATCATTAAATTCGAATCTTTCACCATTATTTTTTTTTTTTTAAATTTAAAACAATTTCTGAAAGACGAGCATGCATCTGGTTTTCAGGTATATCATCTGATATTTTCATTGATCATCGCTTAAGTTTATCTACTTATCTACATCGCTAAGTTTATCTGATCTATTAAGTTTTTCATTGATCATCGCTCAAGTCATGTTTTTATGTTCGTTAATTTGCTCAGCATTATACCCCAAATAGAAAAGTCCAGAGGGGTTAGGTCAGGGGATGACGGAAGGCATTCCCTCAACAGAAATAAAACATGGCAAATTAGCTCTGCACCACCTTTGAACGATTTTTGCCTTTTGTGCTGGAAAAGAATCTTGCTGAAAACAAAAGTGACCCTCTCTGTAAATTTGCTTATCATGCCGCATAAGATAGTTCTTTAAAACGTGTTCTCTGTAATATTCCGAATTATTTTAACGCATTTTTCGATAAGAAGCAGGGGCAATTTGCCTTTTTCGGAGAAAGCGCCCCAAACCATGATTGACGAAGCATTTTGAAATCATTCAATGGTTTTTTCTTCTTTAAAAATTTCTGCCATGCAAGCTGCGTACACTCTATAATTTTGCGAGTTGTGGCTGGCTTGCAAAAACAAGAGTTTTTCGTCGGAAAATATGATACTGCAACCTCCGTGCAGGCGAAGGATCTGTGCACTTATTTCCTTTCGCAATATTATTTTTATTATTGACAAATATTTTGAAACGGTTCATGCAATAAGTGTACAATTAGTGCCAGAGTCGCTGGAAAACAACATTTGTTTCTAATTAGTTTTTATGATCTATTGAATAATTACATGAATTAAGATTGTGAGCTTTAGATCAAGTAAGTTTTCAAGAAGGCAACAACAACAACAACAACTCTGTATAGAGTCAATCACTTAGCTGACTAGACAGTCTGTTTCGGAAATCGCTACATATTCCTCTTCAGTAGTCTTTGAGTGATTAAGCTGTGATCAACTCACTGTTTAAACTAGCATATGAATGTGCAGATTCTGGAATTCATTCTTATGAATTGTATGGCTGCTAATCATATGACACTTCAAAGCAGTAGGCTATTTATAGATCACCGCCATCAACTCTATCAAGGGTTGCCATCTGTTCTAGTTGCTTCTTCATTTATTTCAATGTTCATTGGTGTTCGATTGTTTGTCGAAATGCACCATAGAAATGAAACGAGTTTTTGCTTCGCCAGAAGCTAGTGTTCTAACTGAAAGGTGGCTATTTTCGCAACCAAATGATCAATTACACATGACTTTGACCGAAAAATCGATCAATTATTAGATTATTTAATTAATTTGACATTAATTAAACTTATTTGGCCGTGCTCTGCCATAGTTAAGTTAATTAGTTTTTATGATCTATTGAATAATTACATGAATTAAGATTGTGAGCTTTAGATCAAGTAAGTTTTCAAGAAGGCAACAACAACAACATGTGAAAATAGCCACCTTTCAGTTAGAACACTAGCTTCTGGCGAAGCAAAAACTCGTTTCATTTCTATGGTGCATTTCGACAAACAATCGAACACCAATGAATATTGAAATAAATGAAGAAGCAACTAGAACAGATGGCAACCCTTGATAGAGTTGATGGCGGTGATCTATAAATAGCCTACTGCTTTGAAGTGTCATATGATTAGCAGCCATACAATTCATAAGAATGAATTCCAGAATCTGCACATTCATATGCTAGTTTAAACAGTGAGTTGATCACAGCTTAATCACTCAAAGACTACTGAAGAGGAATATGTAGCGATTTCCGAAACAGACTGTCTAGTCAGCTAAGTGATTGACTCTATACAGAGTTGTTGTTGTTGTTGTTGCCTTCTTGAAAACTTACTTGATCTAAAGCTCACAATCTTAATTCACATTTGTTTCTTTTTATGCAATTGATATTAATATAGGTGCGACAGTTACCTTGATTCACGCTGTACATTCAAAAAGGTAGTAGCATTGGTACTACACACAATACATGTATTGAATCTTTTTTGCGAACCTTGTTGACTTCTTTTTATCTTGCTCAAAAAGATCTTAAAAAGAAAGCATTTGTTTCGCAGCGAAAAAGAAATAATAAATTTTTCAACACAACAAATTTTTCTATCTTGTTAGCTTTGTGTGTTTTTCGAATAGAGCTTAAAAATATCAAGCTTTTTTTCTCGCTGAGAATAAGAATAAAGAAATTTTATGCTTATCCTCTGTTAATTTAATTACCTCACTTTTGTAGCTTAACTTTCAAATGGGTATAATAGCTACATTAATTTATTTTTATTTATTTAATAGAAAATAATTGAGTACAAATAAGAAACTAAGTTCTTTTGCAGTACAATGAAAAATAAATTCTAACAATATTGAAATTAATTAGAGATAACAACAAATTATTTTTTCTTAAGCTTAGTAAAACTTAAATAGTGAACATCAATAATAAAATATTAAAAAAATGGTAAAAGGAATCCATTTAATTAGCTTAAAAATACTAAGTAAGAAATAATAAATTCAAGAGAATAAAAATAAAATAAGATTAAGAAGTAGAAAAGTGAGAAAAAATTCATTGCCTAAAAGTTTCCTTCTTCGAGATTTCTACGAGGCAATGCATTCCACAGTCTTGCAGCATTAATGAAAAAGAGATTTGAACTGATTAGAGAGCTATGTCTGGGGATAATTATTTAGTTACATCTCCTAGATAAGCTAAATTGCAGTTTTTCGTAGAGATAATGAGGTGTTTTAGTGTGAATGATTTTATGGATGTAAATACAATTTCTAGCGTGGAAATAAATAATCATTCAAACTACAACCAACTATTGCATTTCTAAAGCTAGAAAGATGGCCAAACTTGTTTAACCCATACACAAAACGTGTGGCATAATTAAAAGCAACATTAAGTTTCAGCAGAGACGATGAATTAAGTTTACTGTAAACTATCTCAGAGTATGTTATGACGGGCATGATAAGTTGCTGGACTAGTAATTTTTTTAATTCAATAGTGCATAAGTTGGCGGACATTCTCAAGTTACGTAGGATATAATAAACTTTTTGGACAACATTATTAACATGATCAGTACAAGAAAGGAACGAATTCATACAAAAACCAAGGTTTACAATTTTCGTAACAACATTAAGCTTGTTTGTACCTATATATAATTCAGGAACAGCATTTAACATAGTTTTATTTTTACATATTGGTAGAACATACGATTTAGCAGCATTTAGTTGAAGACCATTACAACAAGCCCATTGATGTATGTTACTAAGAACTTCATTCAATCTACCAGAGAATTCATTCAAGCATATAATTGTACCAGAGAGATAAAGTTGGATATCGTCTGCATAGGCATGAAGAGAAGCATGTTTGCAGACAGAAAATATGTCATTAACAAAAATTGAGAAAAGAAGCGGACCAAGAATCGAACCTTGTGGAACACCGCTTAAGACGAGCTTATGGTGGGAAAAATTGTGGCCAACTTTAACTCTTTGAGATTTATTTGACAAATAACCGGAAATTAAATTAACTGCACTAAGGGAAAACCCAAACATATACCTAAGTTTTGGCATAGAAATGAGTGAATAACTTTGTCAAAAGCCTTAGAAAAATCAAGTTGGCAAAGTAAGGACAATAACCCTGCATCATATTGAGGTCTTAAATCATCAAAGACTTTAACAACGGCCGAAGCACACCCATGCCACCGGCGAAAACCAGATTGATAAGGAGACAAGAGATTATTTCTGACCAAAAAATAATTAATTTGAAGGCTTATAAGTTTTTCAAATACCTTAGATAAAGAGGAAAATATACTTATTGGCCTAAAATCATTTGGTCCAGAAGGGTTCGATTTTTTGGCCACGGGCAAGGCAGTTGCAATTTTCCATACACTCGGGAATGAAAAAGATATAAAGCAGTGGTTAATAATGTGCGTTAGTGGACGTATAATATGCGGTAGAATAAGCTTTATAAATGTTATAGGAATACCATCTTCACCCAAAGCATTTGACTTAATCTGCATCACACAATTCCCAACATCAAGTTTACTAACAGGTGTGAACTCAAACAAAAGCGGAGCACGCAAACTACCAAAAGAAGTAATATTATTACTTAAAGGTGCAATATTATCAACAAAAAAAATCATTCTATAAGTCTGGGTCAATATTGCAAGGAGGGGAATTAATTTTCCTCATTCCAAGATTCCGTATATTGCTCCATAAAGTTTTAGTAGAAAGGGACAGATTAAGTTTGGCAGTGAACTAACGGGTCTTATACTGCCTTGTTAGTTGAACAGATTCATTCCTGGCCAACCTATAACTTTCCCAGTTTGCAGATGGGGGTGCTCTTCTCCAAAGCTTGTGTAATCTATTCCTCTTTTTTATAGCATTGAGAATATTCTGAGATAACCAAGGGCAATATGAATTTTTTAAGACAATCGTTCGCAAAGGAACATGTTTCTCAAATAGATATTTAACAGGGGTTGTAAGAGAACAAAGCTTATCATCAACTGAGCTATAATGCCAGCAGTCATTAAATAATAAGGGTTCTCATCTAAGCATGTAAACATGTAAGCATGTATAGCATATAAACTTTTGATGAGCTATAAAGTCTAAATAGTGTAAATGTCGACAAAATGGCGGCTGCGGCTGCGACAACGTTATGATTTTTTTAAATTGTAAACCTTTTAAAAACCTTCACTAACATAGAAAAATAAATAAAACGTGGTCATATTTATTTCAACTTCTTTAAATATGTAATGATTAGCGCCAAAGGCAACCCTCATTCACACACGTAGATTTACATGCTAGTTTACACTAAAAAATAGGCTCGGAAATGATGTAAACTCACGCCCATACAAATTTTGACAGATAGTTTACGCGCATGTAAGTTCACAAGGTTTACAATGTTTACGGGCCAGCTACATGCTTAGATGAGAACCCTTAATATTAAAGACAAATCATGAAACATAGAAGAATAATTGATATTTTTATAATCACGGAACGAAAAAGAAGTAGAAAAGACATTACGAGACATATTTATATATAACAAGCAGAAAATTAAATCGTGATCGGAAACAAACAACAGTTGATCAAATAGTGAAACGAGCGATAGGTCAGATACAATAAAATAATCTAAAAGACTTGGAGTAGCATTAGGACAGAAACGAGTTGGTTCAGTTGTGTTTACTATAGATAACCCGGCCAAAGATATCTTATCCGTCAACAATTGTCGATATGAATCATTCGTTAAAAGATTTATATTAAAATCTCCGCACATTAAAATTACATCATGATTTAGATTATAGTTTAGCAAATCTGTGAACAAGGGATTAACAGAATTACATTTATGAGGATTATATACACAAGACAACAAAATTTTTGTGCAATTATCTGAAATACTAACATTGATAAACTCAATTCCAGGACCTATAGATTTGTTTAGAATTTAAGCATTCAAATTAACTTTACAATAAACAGCAACACCACCCCCCCCTTTTTTCCAGATCTATCATTTCTAAACACATTATAACTATTAATATCACAAATTGAATCACATATATTACTTGACAACCACGTTTCAGAAACACAAATAATATCTACAAACGAATCATTAAAAATATTACAATCTAAGTCGAGCTCAGCATTCTTCAAATTAACCGCTTTTTTTGCCTGCCTGCGATAATCCCCAAACACTCGATTGCGATCAGAAGGCGTATAGAATTTAGCAATTACCACAGGGTTAGGGTGGTTATCTTTAGGTTTAACCCGAAAGATATCTTCAACTGGAGGCGCCATAAAATCAATTGAGCGGCAGATGAAATTAAAAATGCCTTTAAGATTCTCCCCATTTGTTTGCGTGATATCAATAGAAAAATACCCAATAGAAAAATAAGTATTGAAATAGCTTCTGAAGTTCAGAGCTGAATATACGTGAGTCTCCTTTTATATAAAAGTATAGATATCCATAAACATAGACACGAACATACCTTCGTAGCTTCAAAGCAAACTTCGGAACTTTGAATTTTTTTGCGGCGAAGCTTCAAAGGTTCCTATTCGAATAGGAAAATCTTCGAAGAATTCAATACTTCGAAGCTTCGAATAATACGCAGTTTGAGATACGTATTTTGTTTCTATTTATTTTAATTTGACATAAAATTTTTTATCTTTTTCTGAATGATGGGTAATTCATAGATTCAGAAAAGTACTGCTACTAAGTTTCAGTTAGTTTTCAATGCGACATTGAATGCGTTCCATAATTGTAAGGTTCTGCAATGTACATATATACATTGACCAAAAACTAAAAGTCAATGCTAAGACCTTAGGAAATTTTTTAATATTGCACCGACTAATCTGAAGGTTAAAATTGTGTCGTAAGTTTTTTAACACGTATCTAGTTTTTTTCAGTTCGTGAACAAATTGCAAAAATAAGGGAATGGGTTTTAGTAAAAAGGTTAATATTTTGCTGGCCGTCTCTTCTGCAACTTCTTCAGGAATGAGAGCAGTATTCAGCAAGAAATAAATAAATATTTCGCAAAATCGCTTAAGTAAATTTTTGGATTTATCCAAAGGCTACATTTAAAACTGTTAATTCGTACACATATATTTTTTTATTTAATATAAATTTCTGTGTATACATATTTATAAGTTAAAATATTAAGTAGTTACACAACACAAAATCAGTTAAAAAGAACTTGCGATGTTAATTGAGTAATGACTTATTTTGGAAAATGAACACGTTCGTTGCCACATTTTCAGTGGTGAGGCAATTGCGTTGCGGTGAAACGATATTTTCAGCACTTGAAAATACCCGCTCAGAAGCCACGGAAGTTGCTGGGACGCACAAATATTTTTTCGCTAATCTAGCTAATTGTGGAAACTTTTTGTCTCTTGACTTCCACCAATCAAGAGGATTCATATTGACATCAATTTTTGGTTCTATCAGGTAGTATGAGAGCTGTTGAGAAGTCGGAGTTGCTAATTGATTTTAACTGCTATTAAAAAGAAAATCCAACGCACTCATAGATGGCCTCTCTATGCATAGTTGTTGTTCTAAGCAAAAACCCGAGTTAATTTCGTCCGCAATTGTTTCCCTAATTGCTGTTCTTTGTGCAGGCAATTCAGCTTGGAGATCTTTATATCACAGGTCCAAAAACGAAGTTTTGTGGGATATTAAAACTTCTTCCGTGTCAATGGCAAACCGCAAAGACAAATCTACAGCTAACGTTGTGGCGATTTCATGGCGATTTCATGGCGATTTCATGGCGATTTCATGGCGATTTCCATAATCCTTTAACAAATGATTATCAATAATCGCTCTTTTAACTAGCCGAACCATAGAGAGAGATCCCCAGATAGGACAGTCGAAGCCACTTCGAGAGGTTTAAGACTTGGGATAACGGTCTCAAATGCGCTCCAATCGTCTTCGTTACTTCGTTAATCGTCTTCAGTACGATCGCCTAGCACAGCAGTTATAGCACTCCATCATTTTTAGATCGGTATTCCACCTTGTGCTTACACTTTGGATCAACTTTCTTTGGACCAGCCCAAGCTGTTCTTGCGTCATTTCCAGAGATCGTGGCGAGTTAACTGAATGATGGAAGTAAGAGACGATTCTGCTTCCTTTGACAAGCGCGCCAGCGATAAACGTTGACCTGAGTGCACTCCTGACGGCTAAATTAATAGTATGTGCAGCGCATGTACTATTTGATGGAACATTTGGCATACTTCTTACTGCGGCAACGATATTATTAGCATTATCATTGACAATGCTTACGATTTTGTTTGAAATATCCCAATCTGCAATAATTACTTGAAGATAATCAGCTAAATTTTGCGACGTGTGCTGCCATTCCTCGTCAATAAAATGTGCATTAACATTAAGAAAACCATCCATAGCTCGAGAGGTCTGGCTCGAGGGACATGTAAAGCCAGGTTCAACAATTTACATGAATTCCTTGAATTCATGGCTGGACGTAAAATTAAATGGCAGCCGCCGGTATGCCACTAACTTCGCACACGCTTGAATAATTTTCTCGTTGCGGTCTTTACTAATTGTTCGAATTTGCGTTATTATACGAGCGCGCTTTTCAGGTGGACTCTCAGACGGACTTGAAGAGGCACATTCCTCAAACGTATCATCTCTAGAAATACAAAATTTTTTAAAAAATTAACTTTTTATGTGTTAATAAATTCTCTTTTCAGAAAAAGAATCTACAGGTCTGTTCCCTTACTGTTCTTTGTAAAACTTTTGCAATAATTGAGTGAGTCTTGAGATGCGCACGAAGTGTAATTGTAGATCCATGCGACCGCAAAACTCGCTCGCATACGTTGCAAATCGCTGATTGAGCATCAGCGCTTCTAGTAAAGTAGCTCCACACCTAGGATCTCATTTTATTTTTTTATATGTTTATAATTATTAAAAGAAGTTGAAATAAATTTCAAACGAACTTTATCACACAGGCAAAAAAAATTTGAAATATGTTTGAGTAAAAACTTCGAAGCTTCGAATTTTTTACTGCCTATTATGTCAAACGAATAATCAAGCTTCGAAACTTCGAAGTTTTTTTCCTATTCGAAGTTTTGAAAAGAAGTTTCGAACTTGAAGCTTCGAATACTTCGAAGTTCAGAAACTTCGAATAAAAGTCATAGCCCTAATTACAAGCAACAGCACTAAAAAATATTTAGCAAAGCCTAAATTTATTTTTCATGTAACTGTGCTGTTGCTATGACTGCGCAATTCAGTTCAGTCGAAGCACAGTTCCTATTTTTTTTGCTATGAAATACGAATACGAAACACTGCATTGTGTACCTGGTTCGTTTGTTGCTCGTTAACTGGCAAAGGACTGTTTTACTTGGAACTGAGTGAAATGTGAAAATAGGGAACATTAGTTTGTGACTGGAATTGATCATGGTTAATTTATATTTTTTCAATAAATACAAATAATTCAATAGTGATTAAAACTAAGGCTAAAAATAAAATAAAATAAACTGGCCATTTCAGCCCTTGGGAGGACTTTGACCTAGCTTCTATTGATCAATTTTGTTGTGCGTGTTATTAAATGTTTGATCACAAATTACCGAGAACTGGACCTACGTATTTTGTGCCGACCCCGAACGGCTTATGTTCTCAAGAAGCTTTACATGGCAATTTTTACTCTCTGAGGTGTGCCATTGCCTGCAGAGAGGTGACGACCGAACAGAAAAATTAATTCAATTGAAAAAACTTTCGAAGAACGTTAAGAAGAACGGTCGCCACCCAATACTAGGGCTAAGGTTTTTGTAAATTTACAAAAATTACAACAAATATCAAAAATATTGTTAATGCCCCTATTGTGTATTATAAACTTTTATTTACTTATCTTTTTTTCGCATTTAAAAAGGCTTTGATTGTTTTCATTTTATTAACTTCGGTTTGCACTGCCAAAAGTTACATCTACGAAAATAAAGAAACAGTCGAACTTAGGCTTTTTTGCTGTTGCTTTGCTTTCGAGCTGTGAAGATTTTCACAGCACAGCAACGATCGATCTGCAGCTTTTTTCATATTGCTGTCGCTTTGCTCTCGCACTGCTATTATTTTCGCACCAAGGCGACAGTACAACTCGAATTTTTTGTTATTGCTATGGCTTTGCTGTTGTTATTGCAAATTTTCACAGTCAAAGTACAGCCGAAGCAAATAAAATTAAAAACCGACAGCATTTTCGAACGCTACATAAAACTACAAAAACTAAGGGACTAGAGCCGAAAATCACTTAAAAGGTAAGATTACCAAAAGTTGCCAAACCTAAAAGTCTCCAAAATATAAAGTAAATATAATAAACTTTAAGAAATTGTCAAAAGTAAATACATGAACATACAAAGAGGGATCAAACTTCACCTGGAAAATGCAAAAACCAGTTTTTGGTAATTCGAGCGTATCCTCAAACAAAAACATATAATAACACTGAACAAATTGGAAAATAACTTTTGTGCGGCGATACCGACATCACTAGTTCGATTTAGTTGGTCCGGATTTTTTTTAGAGGAATTTTTCGATTTTTTTTTATGTTTTGAAAAATATGTCCCCAGCTACGATCCCATAACTCCAAAAGTATTTATTCGTATTACAAAATTTATACATATTAAAAAAAGACACATTAAAACCTTTTATTTGTACTGATCTAACGATTTTTGTAGAAATCTGAATAATATATTTGTGAAAGAGTTTAGAAATTACCGTTTTTTAACATTTCCATATTTTTAAGTACACAAAAAAAAACTTTGATGTTTATTTTTATTTTGTTTTTTCTTTATTGCTAAAAAAAAATTTGTACGAAAATTTTAAGGTACAAAGTATGATTGTAGCAGGTTGAATATTTTACTTATTGCGGTTGTAGTGAAAATACTCAAAACTAACTACATCAAAGTCAAGTCGAACTTTAGTGAGTTCGTACTAAAAAAATTCTTCAAACTTCAAAAGCCCAATTTGCATAAATGTAACATAAGGTATTACTTATAAACAATGTTATTGTACGTTTTTAGCTAAATTTTAAAAATACCTAAATCGCAATTTTACTTTTTAATACGATTTGTAACACTGTAAACTCTTTGCCATGAGTAAAATTACGGAAATAACGTTAACTAAGATGTGTAAAAAATAAATTTAAACAAAACAACACAATCTTCGCGCTGGTATAAATAACTTGCTGAAACCCGACGCGTTTCTGCCACGCCCCAATGCCAAGCGCCCATAAAATGTTAGAAGTGAAACTGCATGTGTAAATTGTGGTCGAATACTGAATTCCATGGATGTGCGACCTATAACTCAGAAACTATTCAATTTATCAAATATGAGTTGTATAGTACACTCTAAATAATAATTTCAAACTTACTATCAATATCATACTAATTTTTTGTTGAAATTCCAACTAATGTGTAATTTTACTTTTAATTTTATATAGATCTTTGAGTTTTTACCACTAAGCACAATTCTTAGCAAAATTAAACAACAAATGTTGAACTTTGCTGCAATATCAATTGCAATGTTTTATATTACTAAATAAATTGAATTAAAATTGAGCAGATACTTTCAACACATGCTCATTCGAGTCGGCTTGTCAGTGAGTGAAGATCACTCTTTAAAATTTTTCTGGTTTTAATTAAAAAAGTTTAGTAAGTTTAGAAGTTTGTTAAGTGTTAAGTTGTTAACAGTTAAATGAAAACAACATGTTAATAAATAAATAAATAAAGACCTTTTAAAAAAAACAAAAAATGCCTGTGTTTCATTTGTCTACCTCTTTAGGATACTGAGAAGAAATTCTGTATGCAAGTGTCTGTTCTGCGTTTTGGTATTTCAAGTACCAATTTATTTGAGAATTGTCATAAAAAAAATCAAAATATAATATATCTCTGCACTACCGCCAAAACTATTAAGTTATAAGATATATTAAAATATGATTTAATGTTATAAGGAATGCTTAAAAAAAATTTATTCGCTTGAATAACAGCAGAAATTTGTAAATACTACATTAATTGTATTAAAACAACGTAAAACTTGTTGAATTTTACTAACATAAGGGTAGTAATTTTAAAATAGTACTAAAACATTAAATAATTCATGTTTAATTTCGCTACAATATCAATATTATTGCTTTAATATTACTATATATTTTTATCAAAATTAAACACTATTTGTTGAATTTCACTACATATATAAACAAACAACATGTTGAATTAAATAAGAGTGCGTAAGTTTACTGCAGTTATGGTAGCTAACCTGTTGCCTACAACTATTGCAGTAAATTTCAACAAAAACTTTTTAGAGTGTAGGTGGCACGCCCGCTTGTCCAACGCCACACAATCTTATCAGCTAAATTGCATGTGTGAATTGAGTTCGAATACTAAATTCTGATGCTGTGCGGTTCCAAAGCTATTCGATACCAAAAAGCTGGGTGGTTTGGGAGGTGCCACGCCTCCCTTCACAACGCCCATAAAATGCCATCAGTGAAACGGCACGTGTAAATTGTGGTCGAATACCGAATTCGAAGACTGTGCGGCCTATAACTCCAAAACTATTCGATATCCCAAATTTTGGTTGTATGGAAGGTGCCACCCTCCCTTGTCCAACACCCATTAAATGGTATCAGGTAACCGGCATGTTTTAATTGTGGTCGAATACTGAATTTTAAAGATATTTTAACTTCATAGATATTTGAGATTGAAAATGTTGGTTGTGTGGGAGGTGCAATGGCTGCTTGTCCAACGCCCATAAAATGTTATTAGTGAAAGAGCACGTGCAAATTGTGGTCGAATACCGAATTCCGAGGCTGAGCGACCTATAATTCCAAAGCTATTCGTTATCGCTATTTGATAAGTCTTAGTGATTTTTATTATCTAGTAAAAATACTAAATCGAACCAGTGGTGTTGGTATCGCCGCGAAAAAATGCTGTTTATATGTGTAATGGGTAAAATAGTTTCTAGTGTACTAAAAATTTCATAAACATACATTAGCGTTTATAAAAAGTAGTGTACCGTTTCTTGACCGTTTCGTGAAGTATTTCGTTTAGGAGTTATGTCATTAAAAAAATGTAGGGAAAATCGTGATGTAGGGAAGCGAAAAAGCAAACTTTTTCATACAAATTTTTGTAACTTTGTTACCATACGGTCTGTCTGTATGAAATTTACATGTCAGGAAGATACAGGAATAGACTAAATTTCAAATTTAATTTATTCCGTGCACTCAAGCTCGAGGTACAGATTTAATTCCGTCTTATGGCCCAATAATGTTCATGCAACGCAACGCAAGGTGGCCGTAGCAAATGCCACGTGAATTTCTGTTGTATGGGCTTTGTGTGTATTTGGTTATGCACCACGTAACGAGGCTTAGAACAGTATAGATAATAACAGAATCTTATCTCACAACCTTAAGATAAACGTATAACAAATAAAAATTTCAATTTCATTTTGATCTTACGTCGGATCTGCGGGTTTGTGACAGCCAGTGTTGTCACTCTATCACAATCGTGGTAGATCTACCACTATTTTGGATTCTACACTATTTAAAATTTTCAAGTGACAACACTGAATATAGCTGCATTTTCATAGTGCGGTAAATTTGCTTATAAATTGTGTCTTTTAGCCCACAATTCTTTTTTTGTTCTGTTTTTTGTTTTTAGTGCGTTAAATTTGTTAATAAATATAATTTGCCGCCAATTAAAAACATCTTACTTGTTGCAAACAAAAGCAGCTGAGTTGAAGTTTTTTAAGTAGATGTACGTCTGCATAATCAACACGACATTATCTACGTGCAATCCACCATTTGCTACGGTCACCTTGCGTTGCGTTACGCGAACATTATTGGACCATTACTTGGCCCAACAGTTCACTGTGTGTCGTCACACAGAGGTGTAAAAAGTGAGTTTTTTGGCATTTGGCGGTCATAAATCTATAACTTCTAAGCGAATGGAAATTTTTGCAGTAGTTTTCGGCATATGAAAAAAAACCTTAGCCCTTTAATATGAGGTTTCAAAATAGTTCCTGAAATTTCGTTTGCTATTTTGTTTTTGGGTAGAAAGTTGATTTTATTGAAAATGTTTATATACATTATGCCGTGCAACGCATTGTAGGCGTGGTTCATATCCGAATTGAATCATTTTTAAAGATGAACTTTACTTTGTAGAGGAGAAGATGTTTACCAAGTTTTAAGGCAATATCTCAAAAACTACAACAATATCTCAAAAACTATTATGAAGCTTTTACCATATAGATGACGCTACTTTGTATGGGAGGTAGACTGGTAAGTATAGCAATTTTTTTTTGTTTTTTGAAATTTAATGTTAAAATATGTATTTGCCTTTTGTATGAGAATTTGATATAATTTCTGCGATTTTTTCTTCTCAATTTTTTTTTAATCTGGTTTTTTTTTAATTTTCAAAAGAAAAATGTTTTACATGTGAATGTTTTATTTTTGTATAGAATATTTTATTGAATTGTTATAACATTGTATATGTATTAATAAAAGGTACCCTTCAGGAAAAATTGGAAGGCTTCCATCTAAAAGTTATAAAGAAACATTCCCACCGTATCTTTTGGAAGCTTAAGGGTAGTTTTGTATTTATGTTGTTTCCAAACAGCTCCTTTAAGAATGCACGTGGATACTTTTACTATTTGTAAATATTAATATCATTGTTTCCAAGCCACTTATTATAGAATTCGATAGTCTAGTGGTAGCGCGCTTGACTGTCGCTCAGGGGTCCCGGGTTCGAATCCTGGCCGGGCATTTTTATAACAAGAGACAGGAATGTTTCCACATTAATTTTTAGAACAGGGGAGAGGACTGCTTCCAATTCACTTTTTAAGACAGCGGAGAGGAATGTTGCCCTTTAATGACATGCTATGTAAGAAAAGAAATGTAGTGACCAACGAAAGGGATTGCTTCCTACATTCCATGGAATGTTTCCTGTTTATATCCGGTATGTTTCCATTTCCTGGTGGGTATAATTTATCTAAGTATTTAGAAATTGATTTTTGATTTCAATTTTCATGCTTCTGTATTTAAGGGACTATGTGTAATTTACTTTGAATTTCTGAAACTTGATATAAATGGATCGATATCATCGATATGCATTCGCAATAGGTCCTAATTTGTTTTTTGCCTTAAAAACTTTCGGGTGTTATGTTCCCTATAGAACCTATAATCCTCATTTCTTTTCTCTTGCGCTTCTTCAGATAGCTCTCCAATAGGTACGATATGATACTTTATGATTTGTTCGCTATGCATTAAAACCTTATGCAGTGTTGGAGACATGGCACGCCAAGGATGTAATTAACTGTATAATTCTGCTGTTTCCTTTGCATACTTTCAAAAACACTCTGCTCGTACTAATATGCTTATTGCAGCTAATAACCTGTAAGATGGTTCGCAACCTTGATATGAAGACCTCATCAATTCCAGTGAGTTTTGATGTAATGTGGGGATCAGCAAAAAATCTCCTGGCTGTATTGCCATCGTTGATGCTGCCAGTTCCAAGCTTCGGGGTGTCAACAATGAGTCTCGCTTTGCGGAACTCAGCTTGAATTTTTTTTCATCATTTTTAAACAAGACATAATTTTTAAAATTGTTTACCAAATAAAATTTATCAACAAAACCGTAAGCTACACTTTCCATAGCTGTTATGATTACGCGTAAGAGTTTTTATGGTATATATATTTGCTAAGCAGATGCGCGGCTTTATAAATAAAAAATGTGCGCAAAAAGGATTTTACCTGTTAGCCAATTAAGATTTCTACCTATGGAGTTACCTGCGGTTGCATTCAGTTACTGTATGATTATGCTTAATTATGACAATAAAAATGCATTATTAATACGTTTTCGTGCGAATGTGAACACTTCAGCACACGACACGCACAGGTTATACCTGTGTCGTATGCCTGTGTAGGTGCATACCTTATTTTGTAAAAAAAGTGCTCTCCGGCAGCGAATTGCGGTTATAGCATATTCGGGAAAAAGTTTTGAAACACTTAAAACTTTCAAAAAAATATTACCAAGCTCTGCTGTCGCACGACGGTGTATGAGTTTTATCAAAATTTGTTTAAAAAATATCTGAAAAAAATACTATAAAATATAAATTGTAATAAAATTTTTTATTTTTTATAAAGCACTAGCTGAACCCGGTGTGCTTCGCTACTCCCCTCGTTATAAAATAAAATTAAAAGTATTTATATATTTTTCACGCCATCGAATTTTCGAAATAAGTCCACCCCAGCGCCACCTACCGTGTCCATTTATACACAAATTATTTTCTTATGATCAAACAAACATACATTCTGAATTTCAGTTAAATTGGTTCATAAATTCAAATTTTCGATATAAGTCCACCCCAGCGCCACCTATCGGGTCCATTTATACACAAATTATTTTCTTATGATCAAACAAACATACATTCTGAACTTCAGTTAAATTGGTCCATAAATTCAAATTTTCGATATAAGTCCACCCCAGCGGCCACTTATCGGGTCCAATCGGCCCAGCCGTTTTGGAGTCCATACGTTACATACATACACACATCCTATTTTATATATATAGATTTTACTGACCTTAATTAAAAGAAAATTTGTTCAAAAATATTGCTCTCTTAAAAAGTTACACGTAAAGGTTACAACGTTTAAAAAAATTCAAATTCACAAAAAATGAGAATATACCTTTTTGTTTTTACTCCGTTCAATACGTTCCCGTTGACCTATGAAATTTTGCATGTTTCTTAACTAAAGTATGCTTAACAAAACTGCATTATTAGATTTTTGAAACAGTGAAATGTGAAAAATAATTTTTGGCCGCCGAATTTTGCCCGTGCAGTTCTGTGCGTTAGTTCATATTCCACAGATTTCGATATTTTATATTTTTTCGTAATATTTTAATACAAGCATAAATAAGTATTTATGTCGTTATATATACAATACATGATATACTAGAATTTAGTTCAAGATTTTTGACTGTGTACTGGAACTGGCACATATGTATAACATACAGGTTTTTAAAATCTTTGGATTATTAACAATTTTAGATTAACTCTAAAGAAGACTTAAATTAAGTTATTTCTTGTTCAAGGGTCAGTAAAAGATTGAATACTAGATTGAAAAGTTGTTAAACCATGTAAACACAATACAATTCTAACTACTGAACAGCCCGAGGTATTTGACCGCACCTAAATACATTTCGCTTCACTGAATTAACTGAATTAACTAAAAATGTTCAATAACCTTTGACTCAATAAAAACGAGCTTCCTCTTGTTAAAGAGCAAAAAGGAACTTAAAAAGCAATACAACACTTGCTACACGTCTACACAAGTCAGCGGACTTTAATCTTCAAATAATTCCGAGTAATCTTCGTTGTTTATTGCTACAAAAACATAAGTTAGTTGATGTAAATGGTTTTTATACAAAAAAAAAATATACAATGTTTGCAATTTTAAGAAATGGTGGACTTTTTCTTTTGCTCCTTTCCTTGTAAATAAAAATGATGATGAAAATCTAAATAAGAATGATGGAGAATATGATTACGCACCATAACGTTTAAGAACAACAGTCCATAAATGATGTCCGGAACAGTTACCCTAGTTTTTTTTTTCTTTATTCAGAAATTTTAGAGATTTTTCTATATTTCGAACCCTGACGATCAAGCATGCATATTATGCACAAAAATGTCCTTGAATTGAATAATTGAAATGCCTTTGAATGTTTTTATTTGAAGTGAAAAAATTTTTATAAATTCCTAATAAAATAATTTCGGTTCAATTCAATTAACGTAAAATATTAAAATTGAGATTTACTCCCACATGGTATTCATTTTAATTAATTATTGTATTAAAATACTTTCGACAAAATTAAATTAAATTCATGGATTCGAACCCACGATGATAAGGTAATAAACATTTCACACTAACAACTGATCTATTAAACACACTCTGCATTCTTAGAATATTCCAAAATATATTAAGTTTTACCCTACTTTTATTAAGAAAACTTATAATATTTGAAAGAGTTTAAATTCTAATAAAAAAAGTATAAAAAAATGGATTAATTGATTGGATTAAAATTGGATTGGAATGGATTAAAAATTTGTCTGAACACAGTGAAAAATTTTGACTGTGTACTGATTTCAGTATTTGGCCATCTCCTTTTCATAATAAGTTTTGCCAATAATTTTCTTTTAAACTCAACAAACAACGTTGATTCTTTGTACCAAACATATGTTTCGTATTAATTTTCTTTTTATTATGCGATGACGGTGAAATGAAAAGCTATGGTCTATAAATTAATCAGTGGTCTTCTTAAAACGTTACAGCTTTGAATTTTCTTCTTCGAAATATTGTTTAAAAGTGAACTCGTAAAGATTTCTGCTATCGCTAACTTTCCACTTTGCACCACAGTTCCTGGATTTTTACTATTTACACTGATGAAAAAAAGTAGTAAAATCAAAGAATATGCTTTTAATATAAGGATTATCAACAACTATTTTGCCCCATTTGATTAATTCCTAATAATAAAGGGCAATCCACTTGTATTGTTATTAAATGTAAAAGTATTTGATGCAAATAGGGTACGTTCTCAATTTAAATATTATGGATACTTTAAATGTAGCGCATCCGCATTTGATTTAAATGTGAGCATTTTAAAAAACATTGGAGGTATTTTTTATCTAAAAGAAATAGTGCAATAATTGGTAACGATTTTAGTAATGGGAACACTAAATCAATTACAAGATATCGCTTGTAAGAATTTATAGTTTTGATGATTTTCCTTACAATGCAAATACAATGCAAATAAAAATAAAAATCAAGATTTTTTTTGCTTTCTTACATTCAAAAATATTTGTGTGTAAATATTACTAACAACTGCGTCTATTCTACGAATTTTACTCGTAGTTTTCAGCCACGAAAAGGATTCGTAGAATCGACGTATATGAGTACTTATAACGAATATTTCATTAAAAAAAAGCAAAAAAAAATTGAACCTCAGCCATTTAGTTTACGGGCCACGCACTCTACCAGTAGGCTACAGTCACTTGACAATCATACAGTTCCTTATGTTCTGTAGATGTTCTACAAACAAGGCTGAACGATTTCGGTTTTCAATTTAGTAAACTCCACTAATAATTCGTACATTCTACTAATAATTCGTAAATTCTACTAATAATTCGTACGGTCAGCCTACGAATGAATTGTAAATACTACGAATGTAATGAAAGAAATTACGAAGTTATTCGTACGACAAATTTACGAATATTATTATTTATATACACAATCATTCGTACAATGCACTAATACGAATTGATTTATTTTTGTTTACGAATATCATTAGTATATAAAACAAATATATTCGTAGATACTACATCAGGCATAAGAAAGATTTCACGAATGAATTCGTAAAGATATCACAATAAAAATACTTTGTATATTAAACGAATATTTGTATAATGTACGAATATTTTGTTTACTAATATCATTCGTAGAAATTTTACTAATAAATTTTTTGAGTGTAAACATAAGAATGTAAAAAAGAACTAATCGAATAAAAAATGCATATGAATTACGTATTTAATTTATATTAATGATTTTTACGTCTTCTAGAGGGCGCTTATAACATATAAACATAACCTATAACAAGTAAACGATCAAAACGCTTCCAACGATACTTCATTTGTCAAATTATGATAAGTAGCTTAGAAGTAAAAGTGGAACAGATAACATACATACATACATACTAGGGAGTCCAATCCCGAAGCTTTCTCGATCCCGGGATTATCGGAATTGAAAATCTCAATCCCGGGATCCCGGGATCCCGGGATTAGTTCGGGAGTGAACATTTTAAGAAGTAAATAATTTAAAACGTTTTTAATACAATTTTTTGTTATGAATTACTTGAAACTAAAAAATGTAAATTAATTCATTTATAAAGTAACAAAAAAAAAAAACACATTAAGGGTGTTCACAATTGCGTTGTTTTCAATGTAGTTAAAACACTCCGTGGTATTGATACCACACTTTACCGAGCGGTTTTTATATTTTTTGTTGTTTAACCTGAAATTTCTAAAAACCAAAAGTGTGGTTATTTTAAGTAACCCAATGATATGTTTAACGAACGTGGTTTTTAAGGTTCCATAGACAACTAATCGGCAGCCAGTTATTTTCTAATTGCAAAAAATCGAAGAAGCTCAAAATGCAATTAAAACTTTTTATGACATATATTAATAAAATATATCAAATTGGATAGTTAATTTATTTGCATAGTAACAAAAAGCTATAGTGGGAGGTACCCAACCACAAATTCTATTTTAAAGGGTGTTCATAATTGTGATTTTCAACTATGGCAAAAAAAAACACAATACAACTATACCACACGGTTGTGAATACCCTTTTTGTTAATAAACACTCACAACTTAAATTATATCAATCGCAAATTGTATTAATCCCTTTCCGTGGATCCCTTTCCGTGGATTTGCCTAATATATTGGACACATCATGGAGACATTTTATATGTATTTATTTTGCAAAGCTTTTGTTTAAATCAAATTGTTTAGTTTTATGAAAAAATAAAAAAAATTTTAAAAATTAAGCTTTTATTTAAAAAAGACGTGAACTAAAAAGAAAAAATAAATTTAAGTGACATTTGTCATATATGTACATTAGGGCGGGTCAAATTGTATGGAACGATTTTTTTTTGATGAAGCGTATAGCAAAAAAGTAATCTATAGGTGATTCTGAGAAATTTTGCTGAAGAGACCATAGCTCTAAGTCGGATTTGGAGCCCCCAAAATTTCAAAATAGATATTTTTCCTTATATATTGTACATAGAATAATTTAATTAAATTCGTTATAAAATCGGATAGAATTATAGTAGATTTCTCAATCTGGGCTTGTTTGAAAGGTATTTTTATCACCTTTCAGAATCTGTATTGATACCAATATTTTTTTTATTTTTAGTAGAGATATTAAGAATTTTTTGTCGAAAAATAGCCTAAAATGAACTTTTAACTAATAAAATCTGAATTTTTAGATAATTTCCAACAACTTTTATTACGATCAATTTTTTGTTTTGAACTCCTTTTTGTAGGAAAATCGATCTGAAAAAATCAACATTTTCAAGATTTTAACAAAAAAACATTATTTTTACATTTTTAATTCAATTTATTTTTAAATATTTTTCTCGACCAACAATTTAATGTTTTAACTTTTTACTTTCCATTCGAGCAGTTTTCTTACGACTTTCTAATGTCACTGACATAACTCCTTCACGATTCTTTTCTATAACTCGTTTTGAAACACTCGTTAATAATTGTACATGTCTTTCTGTTCCTTGTATGTGCATTGGAATTTGTGGATCAGCCAGTGGTGGTTCATCGAAATCTAAGTATTCTACCAAGTGATCATATGGAATCTGTCGAGTAAATGCTGGTTCAAATAATATATCGTCGTTATTCATACCAACCATATTGACATAATCAGTAGCATCGAAATTTAAGATATATTTTTTTGTAAACTCTGAGTTTAGTTGGATCGTACAATTTTTCTCGATAGTGTAAAATCTTTTTGATAGCTTTTCCATCATCAAATAACATTGTTAATAAGATATTTTCTGGTTGTGCGTAATATGAGTTGTTTTGAATTACACCATCTACAATATTACGTAAGTTTAGTTGTAAGTATCGTGTCCAACGTATAAATTTTAATAAAAGTGCACTGCCGTACACAACAGAGTTATAAAACTTCACATTGAAGTACATTGGCACATAAACTGTAATAATATAAACTGCAAAAGTTTTTAAATTGGTCGATGGTGTATTAGTTGTTACATATAATCGTAGTAATCTACTTGCTTTGGTTAACCAACGAGAATCACTGGTGACTGTTTTGTCCAATGCTTCATATAAATGACGAAATGGCAGTTAGTTGAAATGAAGCAAACATATAAACCAGTTAATTGGTCTGTTTAACTGTTTTTCAAATAATCGTAAAACACCATTTTCTGTTCCAGTATTTGCTGGCTCACCATCACTGCATATGCCAATTAATTGATCAGCTGTTAATGTTTTATTGATGAAAAATTCATTCAGTTTTCTGTGTTTGGTTTTTGCATCTTCTTGACTACCCAAATTGACATATCCAAGTAACTCATTATAGGGCTCTTTCAGAACAACTAAATGCGGTTCTTTTACCAAAGTGGTAAGAAAATTTGTCATTAATTTTCTCTGTAGTTAATGAGTCATCTTTTCTACCATCGAAAGAGAATGCAGTTATGGAAGAATTTGTATGTCGTGTACGAAGCACTGCATCTCTAGATTTAACTTTTTCTCTAGCCACTTTTGATTTATCCATAATAACAAGATTACCATGAACATCTCTAAAATTTATATATTCGAATAAAGCTTTTGCTAAACTATATATGTTGCTGTTGCTATATTTTCACTGCACTCTTTGATTGTGTCACACTAAATTTAAAAATAAAAAAAATATTGGTATTGTGATAACCGAGTTTTTATTTAAGTATTTTGGCAAACTGCGTGCGCATTGCACGATGAACGATTAAAGGCCCATTTCCAATAACGCGTGAGATGCGTTTCGTAAATTGACGCAAATATTCAATACATGAAGACATACCTAACTGGTTCCAACGAACAGCATGCGTTTGCACGCAGCGTAAAATATTCGAAAAATTGAATATTTCATGCGCGTGAAGCTTTGACAGCGAAACAGCTGTTCAGTTTTACAAAGGAAAAATTAAAAAAGGTTAGTAGAATTTGAGAGAAAGTAAAAAATTTATTACAGGCATTTAAAACGTGCTCCACACTCACGACACATCTGCAGCGGTATGCCGGAGTGCCTGACTATATGAGCGAGGAGTCCAAAAATGCATTTAAGAACATTCGGTGGTGCAAATGGTCACTGGCATATAAGACGTGCTCCACACTCACAACATATCTGCAGCGGTATGCCGGAGTATATATGGACTATATGGGCGAGTCCAAAAATGCATATAAGAACAGGCGGTGGTGCAAATGGTCACAGGCATTTAAGACGCGCTCCACACTCACGATATATCTGCAGCGGCATGCCGGAGTGCCTAACTATATGGGTGAGTTCCAAAATGCATTTTTACAAAGCATCAGTGTGTTTTATTTTGAATTAGCTCGAAGATTATTAGCCAAAACTGCGCAATTATACTATTTTTAAGAATATCAACAGAGCTGCGCAGTTGTTGTATTTTAACTTAGCACCAATTCAAAATAAAACACACTGATGCTTTGTAAAAATGCATTTTCGAACTCGCCCTATCTGTCCATACTGCAGCAAAACCTTTTACGGGACCAATAGTATGCAGGAAGACACAACACAAAGCATAAGTGTATATTATATTATTTTGAATAAACTTTTAAAACTTTTACACATTAAAATTATGCTTTCGCTAAGCAGAAGACCGGCAACCATATGTTCACGCACATGCTCCATTGGAAATTGCTTTTTTTCCGCAGCTTCCGCAGCGTAAAACGCAACGCATCTCACGCGTTATTGGAAATGGGCCTTAAGGAACAAGGAAAAGCAAGCTTGGCAACGTTTAGTGTTGGTAAACGTCATTATTTTGTAACGTCATTATTCAGTGTTACAAAGTTGTTCATTTGAACAATGCTGCCATTTACGACTTATTCTGATTCTGAAAGGTGATAAAAATACCTTTCAAACAAGCCCAGTTTGAGAAATCTACTTAAATTCTATACGATTTTATGACGAATTTAATTAAATTATTCTATGTATGTATGGAAAAATATCTATTTTGAAATTTTGGGGGCTCCAAATCGGACTTAGAGATATGGTCTCTTCAGCAAAATTTCTCAGAATCACTGATAGATTACGTTTTTGCTATACGCTTCAGCAAAAAAAAAATTAACCCGCTCTAATGTACATAGTAGGTATATTCTAAATAAAAAGAAAAAAATAGATTTAAGTGACATTTGTTGTATATGTATATATTAGGTATATTCTAGGTGCAGAAGAACTCCTCTCTTGGTTACTCATCATCATAATATAAGCGTACGTAAATTGGTAAGTTCTAAGGACTTATATAAATTTGGAATTTACATACATTTATATTTATTTAAAAGTTTAAGGCACTGATATTGTGTAGTAAAAATTGTATAATAGAGCGCAGTTTATATACCGGTAAGCTTACTAAAAGATTCAATGTCACTGATAATGTGTAGTAAGCCTGTATAACGGATCGCGGACATCGGTGCCTCAAGTTTTTAAATATAAATGTATTAGAAAAATTCTAAATTTACATAAGTCCTAAGAACTTGCCAATTTACGTACGCTTATATTATGATGATGAGTAACCAAGAGAGGAGTTCTTCTGCACCTAGAATCTACCTAATATATACATATACGACAAATGTAACTTAAATTTATTTTTTTCTTTTTATATCACGTCTTTTTTAAATAAGTTTTTCTAAAATTTTTTTGCTTTTTATTTTTTACAAATATAACCTGCTGATGAGAAGCACCGTTCTGATTCTTTGCTAGTTGTAGAAATATTTGTATGATAATCGTAAGCAATTTGTAAGTTCGAGCACGATTGCCTTCACAGCAAAGAAAAGATTATTCTATTTTCATATCAACTTAAAATAAAATATTTGCATTTACATGAATATTTGTAATATAAATTTTTTTATTTAAAAATCCAGGGATCCCATAAAAACAATCTCGGCATTTAAAGAGGCTTCCCTAATACATACAAACCAGTTAAACACATATGTCGCTCTTTTAGATTCGTCGTAGTCGGGTAAAAAATAGCTTCAAGCTCCAAAATAATTGCATGAACAACGCTACTATTCAAAGTGAAATTAAAAGTTAGCGCATTTCATGTAATTGTAAGTGCATTTCAAAAATAGTCAAAAGCTCACCATCCTTAAATTAAGTTTAGCTCTTAGTTCAATTAAATTTGCTTCACCTCATTTTAATTTTGTTTTACTTTAATTTAAGGATTTTTGCATTTAAATCACATGCCAAAGTCCTTTAATATTTGAAACGAAGTGCATTAAAATTAAATCAAATACATTTGCCATATATGTCCATTTAAGAGTAGTCGCACTAAAGAGCCCCTTTGATTTTTTGGCTCAGTGTACCGTATTTAAGCTTAAAAGAGTTAAGTTGAAGGTCACGAACTAACTTGAGCAGTTTGATTAGCAAGATGGAGTTCTGGGATAATACATTTTAATATGTGTATATTCTTTTCTAAAAACTGCTTATTAATGCAAAGAACCAATAAAGCGATTTAAACTACTCGAAATGTTGGCATCTGTGTCCAGGGCTCGGATTTTGATGACCTAAAAAACTGCAAAAATGACCTACAAAAAATTACAAAAATGACCTATAAAAACTGCAGAAAACGACTTAAAAATTGACAAACATTAACAAAAAAACGCAAACAATTACAAAAGAGAAAAAGCGTCTGCACTGTCGAGAGAAATATATTTAAAAGACGATATGTCATTGGATTTAAGTTTCTCGTCTCATTTTATAGTATAACAATTTTTACCCCCTTATATTTTAGCAATAGAGCATAAAAAGAGAGTTAATAAAAACAAGCATATCCTGAGTTTTTATCTAATACTTGTTCGTAAGTTTCACCACGCGCAGAGCTTTTTTTTCACCGAGGTCTATAAACAAAGCTACTTTTTTTCTAGAGGTAATGTTTTTGATTGAAGGGACTCTATTGTAAAAGGAATATGTTTAAAAACTTACATTTTTACATTTTTTAGTACGAAAAAGAATGAATCTTTTAAAATTTAGAGTGACCAAAAAAACCGAAAAATGCTCTAAAAATTAAAAATGTCCAAAAATGTCAATAAAATAACTTAAAAATCGCTAAAAATTACCAAAAAAAGCTCTAAATCTAGCAAAAATTACCTGAAAACTAAAACCGATAAAATACGATAAAAAATGACGAAAAAAATTACCTTAAAACTTTTCATATTTGAAATTTTGGAAACAGAAATAGACGTTTTAAATAACCAGAAAATGTCTTAGAAGCAGCAGAACTAAGATGACATTTCATCGAAATCCTAGCCTTGGTTTGATTTTTTTGATTTAATGAATAAATTAACATTTTTAAATTTAATTGCAATTTTTAGTATTTTTCCGAGTCATATCTTCATTTTTTCACAAATAATTATAGGTAAGGACTTTGAATAAGTACAAATTTCATATCAATTTTGTTGGTACATATTTACATTGTATTTAACATCAATTCAAAAACAAATCTAAAGGCATCCAAATTTTTTGCACAAACTTTGACCTACGTTTAAATTTTACTACTTGTTGTGTTATCCCGTTCGCTTCGTCCTTAATAGGTTAATACACACAGCGCAAAATACTCTGCAAACTAAAAAAAAATATCAATAGGACAATAAGGTTTCGTTTTTAATAAAAACAGGAAGACTCTTACAAAAAAAAGGGGAACCTTTTTTATCAATTCATATTGCTGCCCTGAAAATATAAGTAACCTACATTTTAAAAGTCTACGCTCCGGTAAGTATAGGAATCAAGCACCACCCAGCTTGCTTAAGTGGTGGTCTACATATTCACAGGGTCTTCAAGTTGTCGCGGTGTCTTGTATCCCTTGTGACAGCGGTAACAATGAGCGCGTTCAGCAAATGCATTCATCGTAACGGCTTTTTCGGGTATCCTGAAAACATGCTTTTGGCGATGTGCAGCGACGATCGAGAACTGATTCGCTTGTGGCATATCGCTGAGCTTTATATGCGCGCAATGCAATCGTGGTGTAACTAGATGATCAAGGGCCCACGTGCAAAGCTGAAAAAGGGCCCCTTCCAGAAAAATTTAATAAAAAAATATCTACAAAGTAAAACAAGTACAGAAACATTGTTTTTTTATATATCGCCCATTTCAGATTGAGGGTACCTATCAGTAGCACTGACCATCTCCGATTTGGCTCAAAATTTGTTTAAAGGTTGGTTTTTTATTACGAAAACCAATTCTGAAGATTAAACATTTTTTTTGCGGAGTCACAGCATCTAGAATGCCAAAATAAGGCCTATTTTTAGACAACGTGGCTCAGTCAATTTAAATCCGATTTTTGTAAATAAGGTATCATTGAAAAGGTTATTTCGTCTTTTTTAAGGGAAAAATATAAAACTTTTGGAAAAATTGCAGTAAGTTGGCCCATTCTTAATTTCAAAGTTTAATGCCATGCCAACAACAGACGCTATAATTTTTTTTTAGTTTTTAAATTTTGGTTTTTTGTACGTTTCAATACCTTTCTAAAGATATAAAATTAAGGTGTGCTCTTGAAGGGTTCAGAAATTATGGCGTAAAACGTGCAGTGTTAAAGTATTTTCAATACAAATTCACTGCATTATTTTGTATAACGAAAATGCACACCAACGACAAGCAAGACACGACAAGCAATACTTTTATCAATACGAAATTCTATTGCTACTCGTGTCTTGCATGTCGTTGGTGTGCTGCTTCGTGATACAAAATAATGCACTCAACTAGCTATCAAAGCTTTACAACATACATGCTCAGCAAGTAGTCTATTTCGCCCGCTTTTCCCGCCATACAAATTGTTTTTTATTATAAACTTGTGTCTTCCAAAAACAAAAATACGTACACACAAAAACACAAGCTGCTGTTAACGATCGCCTAATTTGAACAAATTCAAGTAGTTATTGACTTTTTTTCATATCTGTTTTGTTAAAAATAAAGAAAAATTGGATGGAAATTTAATGTTTTGTTTTCATCGCTTTTTATGTTGGGTAAATAAGATCAAATTAGGATATATGTATGTATTATGAAATAAAAAAGTTTTGAAATAATTGCATAGCATAATCTTGACGAATGTATTACTGCCCATTATTTTTTTTTTAAATTTTGATTTTTTTATTTAAAAATTGCGTTCTCTCATGCAATGAATTAACAATCTTAGCTTGGGAGTTACACGTTAAATTTTTGTCTTGTAAGTTGCAAAACATTCACACTTTTTTACTAAAAACATTCATACACTAAGAACCCACCATCTTGCTTAACATTTTTGTTTCAAGTCGTGTTTTTGTAAATAAATTTTTCGTGATGAGAAATTTTACTAAAATTAGTATAAAAATAAAATCCTATGATATGAAGAATAACTGTCTTGTATTTTAGATGAAATTACTAATTTCTTATACCACTTTTGGTGAGGCGAGCATAGTTGTTTCAAATTTTCAGAGCACTTTGGTGTTGAAAGTAGTAAGTTTTTGGGTTTAATTGGGGGTTTAGTAAATCACAAGGAAAATATCTAAAACATATATTATAATTATATATAATTTTTGTGCTTTAATTGAATTTAAATGTCATTTGAATGTCATCCAGAAGTATATTATAAAAATGCCTCTTGAAAGAACTTCTTTATAAGGCTAAGAAGAAGCAGAGTTTGATCTATAGAATGTCTTCTGGAATGTAATGTCGTGGGCGATTCGAAACGAGGATTCAATCGTGGCATATCGTTATTGCTCAGAAGAAGACTATAAACTTGCACAAACAACATATCAGTTTAAAAACGAAAAAATAAACGTTGCATCCATCAAAGGAACGCAACAATATCATTGCTTCATTTAAATCAACGATACATAAATTAGAGCTTCTTGATTCTCAACTTCTGAACCATTTTTCACATATAAAATAAAACATTAAATTTCCATCCAATCTGTTTTCTTTATATTTAACAAAACAGAAATGAAAAAAGTCTACTTGAGTTTGTTCAAAATTAGGTGATCGCTTACAGAAGCTTGTGTTTTTGTGTGTACGAGTTTCAGTTTTTGCAAAACACAAGTTTATTATAGAAAACAATATGTTTGGCGGAAAAAGCGGGCGAAATAGACTACTTGCTGAGCATGTATGCTGTGAAGCTTTGATAGCTACCCAGCCAAAAAGAGCGATCTGGGAGTGCTCCCTGAGGAGCAGTGGAGTGCTCCTTATTGATCCAAGCTAGGTGTATTTTGTGTTCTCTTTTAGCATTACATGTCCTAGGAAGGGTAGCGCTCCCTTTAACATCCCAGAGGAGCTCAAAAGGAGCGATCAATAAATGATTCAAATGGATCAGCAAAGGAACATTTAAAATATTTGTTTTTGTTTTTTTTTAAAAGATCAAAGAACCAACATGCGCCTTATACAAACAAGGTTTGGTCTTTGACGTGAAAGGAAAGGGATAGATTAGCTAGAGAAATTGATTAGAACCATACGTGAATTATTGATTAGACGAGACAGACGTGAAAGATAATGCTTTCAATCGCTTTTAAAGGAGGCTAGTGTGTGTTATGCCTTAACCTCGGCAAGCATTTTCAGCCCTTAGTTGTTCCTGTCCTTTAATTCCACATTTTCCCACAATTTAGCTGTGGATTTTTAGTTTTCCATAATTCTTAAATGTAGGAACGAACAAAGAAAGTGAAAAGAACCATGCCCGAACCCGGAGTCGAACCAGGGACCTCTGGATTGTAAGTCTAGCGCACTCTCCACTAGAGTACAATGGCCGATTTTTCACAGCAAATAATGATCGAGTTTCTTACAAAGCACATGACTCACTTTATGTGCTGTTTTTCATTGATTGCTCGCCTATTGATTTTTTAAAACAGTAAAGGAGCACAAGAGCACAAGTGCTCACTTTTTGATAGAATAAAACAGCAAAAGAGCGCTCTGTTGTTGCTCCTCATAGGAACGATCGCATGTTTTTTTACTGGGTAGTAAAGCCCTGCGTCGGTGCATCTATTTGAACCATCTATTTGAACGTACACACACCGTGATTTATTGCATTGCTCACAGTTGACTGTCATCTAATAACACTTGAGAGTTTGATTTGCTCAACAGCAAACGAAAGCCTACAACGACAAGCAATACACACTTTCTCTCTCGGCAATCCAAGCATGGCGTGCTTTTGTTCTTCAACACCACAAGCGATGAAATTTAATCGTTAATTTGCCAGCCACAAATTCATAAAAATGCAAAAAATAAAGGTGGCAACCCTATCCAACATCTTGAATTTTAAAATTCTGACTTCAGATTCGATATCAGCGACCCCCTAAAACTGATAAATGATGTTTAAAACTCTTAAAAATACTCATTATTAGGTGGCAACCCTATTATTTCAAAATTTTATAATTTTGAAATTCTGACTACGGATTCGGATTCAGCGACCCCTTCTTGGTGTATCATTTTTTTTGCGAGCCCCAAATTCATAAAAATGCAAAAAATTAAGGTGGCAACCCTATCCACCATCTTGAATTTTAAAATTCTGACTTCAGATTCAATATCAACGACCCCCCTAACACTGATAAATGATGTTTAAAACTTTTAAAAATACATAATATAAGGTAGCAACCCTATTATAAAAAAATTACATTTTTAAAATTCTGACAACGGATTCGGATTCACACCAGCATCGCATATGTAAAAATAAAAAAAATGGTGACAGCCCTATTACCCATTTTTATTTTTAAAAATTCTGACTTCAGATTCGAATTCAGCAACCTCCTAGCACTGTTTACGCCAGCACCGTATTCGTTGTCTGATATAAATCATCTATTGCCAGTCAACAAGCTTTCGTTGCTCTTTGATAACGATATCTTAGATCAACAATATCAATGATCTGTTTTTTATTGCTCTATCGTGTTTTGTTCGTCTTCGCTGTAAGCACACACATGATTTCCTTGCAGCAAGCAAGACAGTGCAGTGTAGTGTGAAATTAACAAATGTTTTGAAGCCGGTTTTAAGTGCACCTACGCAGGGCTCTTATATCTAACCATTCGTTCATAATATGGGTGAGCAACCTTTCATCCCATGACAGCTTAAGTGCCAAAGCTTCTCAAAGAGCATTTTCATTAAAATAGTCGATGGGGCCAAGAATCTGTCGACATCGAATATTTTCTCAACATCAGATAAAATTTGAAGCTTAGTTACAGTGTCTAGCAAATAATTTGTTACTCGAAATAAGTAAACGTCCTTACCTGGATCCAATAGAGACCAAGCAGTTTTTTAACGTTGTCTGTTATCTTCATGTGGGCCGATGGTAGCATTCATTTCACAGTCTTCAATAGGTATTTCAGCTAGGAATTTAAACGCATTTGAGCTCCACATACGAAGTTTAAAGCCTTCAGTTTTTAACAATTCAACTAATTCTGACTTAAGGCTTTGCAGCTCTTCAACCGATTCAGCGCCAATCATAATATCATCAACGCAGACATTGTTCAAAATAACCTTTACTGCACGAGGAAATTGATGTATATTATCGTTACTTAATTATTGCTGAACACGTACAGACAGACATGGCGCAGAAGTAGTACCATAAGTCACAGTACACAAACGACAATTTTCAACTGGATCTGTAGGATTATTTCGCCATACCATTCTTTGAAAGTCCTTATGAGCATCAGCGATCCAAATTTGTCGAAATATCTTAACATTATCAGCACTAAAGACGTAAGAAAATTCTCGGAAGTAAATTGAAGCTCCAAAAAGATCTTGTTGAATTGACGGTCCAATCAAAAAGGTATTGTTTAGACACCTGCCAAATGAATCCTTAAAAGAATCATAAAAAATGACCCTCATTTTCGTTTAACTGTAATGTGCATAAAATTTTATTTTTTCAGGTCATATGACCTAGGCTTTTGTATTCTTCCATGAACTTTTAATACTGCCTCTTTAGCTGGGGATAATTTCCGAATTTTCTTTCTAATTGAATCAGACGAGAAATAGTTCCAGTCTTAGTATCTGCAAATATAGGAAGTCTCTATTAAAGGGAAGCTTAATAATATATTTACCGTCTTTGGAGCGTGAATGTGTGATGCGAAAATATTTTTCAGCCAAATCATATGGTCTGGATTAGCTTTCATTGTTTGATACTCTTCAAGCTCCAAAAATTTTTGTAATAAATTGTCCACATCAACTGAAATATGAAATGAGACCACATTTGGTGGCTGCGACGAGTCGTTAAACTGCCCAGATACAATACATCCAAAAATTGAGTTAAGTGCAATGAGAGATGGTGTATCAAGCGTAATTTTTCCGTCAACTAGAATTGACCAAACAATATCAGCATCCAAAAGTAAGTCAATTGGCCTCAAAATTGCAAAGGCATTAAAATTGTCAATCTCAAACGTATTCCTTGGAATATCAGCTGTAATGTGGTTCAAGATATAAGCTCGAACAATTATTTCCTTTTCGTTGGTGCAGGAAATAATGAAGATCTCGACCTGGCCTCTAGTTCTTCCAGCCTAAGTGGATCCTATTCCGGAAACTGCCAAGCGCACATTAGATCGCGAAATACTAATTCTTTGAGCCAATTATTCTGTAGTTAATGATATTTACGAACCCGAATCAATCAAGGCACGACATTCCACATACTGTCCTAATCGATGTTTTACCTAAACAATAGCTGTTGGTAATACAACTAAAAATGCTGGATTAACCTGAGTTGGCGTAGATGCAATATTTGTTGTTATTGAACCTGAAGTATTGACACAATGGTATATCGATAAATCATCTAAAATACTAGAGTTTGCAGAAAAAAATGTTGAAGTTCCTGATAGTTATTTATACCATTCTTTAATTTGCACACATACTGAATATGTAATTATTTTACTTTTTATGTTGAATTAGCTATACTTTTATATATAAAATAAATAAAATACATAGATTCTTTGAAGTGAAAACTTCTTTAGGCGCGTTGAACGATTTTGGTAGAGGGTAAATCTTTGGTTTGCGTCATCGTATTTTTCCGAGGAACTCTCGTCATCAATACAGACAGCAAAGAAAACAAGATAGGAAAATTAGAAAACATAACCTCAAAAAATATTTGCATGTATTTGTGCATAAAAATATCAACAATTATCGTCACTCTTGTTCTTAATCGGCCGCAAGCTCACAAAGAAATCACTTGGCAGCTCCTGAAATTAATGCATACAATCTGCTTGTTAGTATATAAATACTTAAGTTAGGTTGCAATAAGATGCTTGCAACCAAAACTTATTATTAATTCGCTTTATATTGGTCTATATATGCTTTTAAAGTTTGGCAATTTTTTCAGTTGTTGTATTTGTCAACATTTTTGAAAAATTTGCTTTTACTTAAACAGCTGCTATGCATGGTGAGATTTTATGCATGGTGAGGACGATCTTCTTTTTCTGCTTTTTTTATGCTGGAACTTCGTTTGCAAACAAGAAAAAATAATGTATGGATTGAGTGTTTTAACATTTTAATCTTTAAGTTGTGATAAAGGAATATGTTGAACATTCAAATAATTACATGCATGCCCTTATTTTATTATATATCGTCAAACAAAGTTTGACAATTTTCGCACTTGTTGTATTTGTCAGTGGCTTTTTATTTTCACCACTGCGGCATTTTATTTTCAGAGTTGTCAACTATCATTGCTTTATTAATAAATTTTTTCATAGCACGAGGGTTACACGAGACAGTACTGTTAAGACAGTGAAAAATACGATTTAATTGTCAAACGTTGTGTCTGTGAAAAAGAGTACAGACAGTTGGTAAGACAGTTGGCAAGACAATAGACAAAATAGTAAAAAATTTCTATTTTATGAATAAAATTTTTGTTAAAACTACGACTACGCCAAAGTATTGCAAATTTTCCATTAATTCTATTAAATTTTCACGTATTCTGTCACTTGATATGCTAAATATCATTCTACTCTCCTAGCTACTGTCCCGCCAACCGTCTACAAAAAACTTAAGACAGTAGAGCAGACAGTAGCAAAAGTTAGTGTGCGTGGGTAAAAATTTGTGAATGTGTTGCGACTGTCTTAACAGTACTGTCTCGTGTAATCTCCGTGTAAAGGGTAAGTGTCAAAAGGAAACTTTTCAATCGTGGTAGGATAGAAAATATCAGCTTGAATAAAATTTGTGTGTGTTGAAATAAATTTGTCTTTTTTGCTGTGTAAAATGGACGATGAAATTTTGACAATTGCAAATTTTGACGTTTCACATTTCGATCGTGTCTTATCGCAAATATTTTATTTAATTTGCATTTTATTCAATTTGCGACATATTTCAATCGAGTGCTTGTACTTGCAACTTATTTCGTAAACTTGTTATATTGTAAACTTAAAAAATAGCAAAATAATAAAAAAATAACGAAGTGCTTGATTTTGTGTGTGCGTGTGTGTGGGCCAACGATCTCCCGGTGCATCAGCAAGTGCAGCAAAGTTAAATTGGCTTTCTTTGCTGGCGAACGTCCTCCAAGTACCACCAAATTTGTTGCTAGCCAACATCTTCCAAGTGCCATCACCAGCAGCACCAGCAAGTGCAGCACAATTCAATTGACTGGTCAACTCTCCAATATTTCAGAAGCACCATTTCAGCATGTCTCTAGCGCAGAGGCAAATTTCTGCCATTATACTCCGGCATGAATTAAATAAATTGAAAACGGAAAATTTGCGCTTCATTTGCTTGTGCTGTTGCTGGTGGCACTTGTTGGCACATGTTAGCTAGCAAGAAATTTTGCGATGAGCTTGCTTGTGCTGTTGCTGATGGTACTTGGAGGACGTTCATCAGTAAAGAAAGCCAATTTAACTTTGCTGCACTTGGTGATGCACCGGGATATCGTTGGCCCACGCACACACAAACTCAAGCACTTTCGTTATTTTTTTGAAGTGAAAAATTCCTTAGGCTCGTTGAACGATTTTGGTAGAGGGTAAATCTTTGGTTTGCGTCAGCCTCATTGTCATTGTCGTGGTTACGTTAAAGATGCGTTTAAAAGTCAATAGTTTATTGAAATTTATTGCTGGAATATAAATTCACACAATTCAATGGAATAAGTATATAACGAACAATACAACATCACTTACCGCAGTTTCTCCTACTCGTAACTTACGCCTGAATGAAAATTCTTATAATTTTTTAGAATAAGTTCGAGCAGAAAAATTCTGGGTAAAACAAAAAATATTGAACAAGTAAATAATTGGTAAATACAGCAAGTAGTAGAATTATTTCAAATCATAACACTCCCCGCCCCGTGAAACGCTCACGTTTCACAACATTCAACATCTAGCTTAGCAAGCTTCGAAACGGCCCGTTGAAGTAGGCCTTTGGCCGTGCGAACATCTGCACGTCGAATGATTCCATCACATCCTGGATATACTCTTTCAATACGTCTTCGAGTCCACTCTCTTCTTGGAACGTTAACATCGCATATATAAACGAGATCACCTTCATTTAGCGGCTTTGTATTTTGGCACCATTTAGTACGTCCATTCACACGAAGAGTTCCTTCATTGTCAATGTAGGGTGACAATTTGTAGAGATTATTGTCCTGTTTTAGCTGCTGACCACTTTTTAACAGCTTAAGTTCATCGGCAAATGATTCCCTTTGAGCAATTCTTGATAAGGTCATTTCAGATAAATTCATTTCTTCCGCTGTATGCCCATGTTCTCGATTTTGTAATCGTTCTTTCTTACAACGTTGGACGAAACGAAGTACCCAGGCAATAGTTCTTTTTAATCGCGTATATGATGAGAAGTGACTGAAGTTCAATAAACTTGAACTGATGACTGCTAGAGTAAATTTTCTGCAAATTTCTTCATTATCCTCGATACTACTTAAATCATTTGAATTCTTAGCGATTGCCGGCCACCGTTTTTCTTCTTCTCGCAAAAACGCAGGACCTGTACACCATCGCGACGTTGGGCTGAAGTCGACATGAGTTTTTATTCGTGTAGCTTCATCAGCGACATTTTCGCTGGTTGGGACCCACCTCCAGTCGGCTGGCTTGGATGCATCCAAAATTTCCACAATCCTGTGTGCCACGAACGGCTTGTAACGACGATGCTCACTCTGGATCCATTTGACTACGGTTTTTGAATCAGTCCATAGAACGTAGCGAGAAATGTTTAGGGTATGCCATTCCAGAATAGTCTTGAGTATCCTTGTTCCCAACACAGCTGCTTGTAGTTCGAGCCGCGGTATTGTTAATAGCTTTAATGGCGAACTTTTTGACTTAGCGCAAACAAAGGATACATCAAATCCCGATTCTGCATTGGGTGACCTCCAGTATGCTACGGCGGCGAATGCGTCTTCACTTGCATCTACAAAGATATGTAGTTCAAGATTTTGAGGCGCCACTGAACTATGTTGAAAATAGTGTCTAGGTATACGGAATGAAGTGGCATACTCCAGCTGCTTACGAAACTGCTCCCACAGAGATGTTACCTCGTTTGGAACAGGTTCATCCCAATGCACGCTTTGTTTCCACACTTCACGAATCAGCACCTTTCCGACGATCGTAAAATGGCTTAAAAATCCAAGGGGATCAAATATGGACATAACGACGCTCATAACTTCTCTCTTTGTTGGTGTGTGGCTGCCGTTGATAACGTTCTTATCAACGTAATTGAATTTTATCTTGAATACAAAGCTGTCACTTGGTGGTTGCCAAAACATACCAAGAATCTTTTCTGATGACAGGCTATCCTTTGTGTGGATCATGATATCTTCTCCGCAACCATCAAGAGCTTCGAAAACTGCAAACGAGTTGGATGAAAACTTTCGAAGCTCAAATCCCGCATTCTTATGGATATTTCGCACTTGAGTCGATATCGTGATTGCTTCTGGAACAGACGAAAAACTGTCAACAAAGTCGTCCACATTGTGGTACTCTGTTATCGACTGAACTGCTCGTGGATATTGCTTCTTATATTCCAGGGCGTTTGTAGTTTTCACATAATGAGCTGCGCAAGGAGAACATGCAGCACCGAATGTCATTGCGATCATTTCGTACACACCCGGTGGCCTTGTATCGTCACCGTTACGCCACATAAAACGCTGTGCACATCTATCTTCTTGCTGAATTAACACCTGGTGAAACACCTCTTTGATGTCACCACACACAGCTATGGCACCTTCTCGAAAGTGAAACAAGATTGCTGGCAGTGCTCTGTATTCTCGAGGTCCTTTCAGTAACTGCGAGTTGAGAGATATTCCTCCAACCTCCGCGGCTGCATCGAAGACTAGCCGCACTTTGCCTGGCTTGTTAGGATTGGTGACGGGAAAGTGAGGCAGGTACCACGTTCTTGGTCCTACATTAGCTACTTCTATTGGGCTGAGCTTACGTGCATAGCTTTTCTCGACGTAGCTATTGATGTTAGCTTTATATGCTTCTCCGAATTCTTTGTCACGCTTCATCTTCCTCTCAACTCCAATAAGACGTCGCATTGCCATGTTGTAACTATCTGGAAGCTTGACGAAGTCGTTTTTCCATAACAACCCAGTTTGGAATCTATCATTGACTCTGATAGTTGTTGCCTTTAGAATATCCTTTGCGCGACGATCTGCTTCACTTCGAATTGGTGGTGATGCTCTCACACCAAATCCTTCTGTGCTGAAGAAATCAGCCACTAGCTGGTGCAGTTTCGTATCTTCCGGAGAGCTTGTGAACAGACAAGAGTTTCCTGATGGCTGTATACCTTTGGTGGGGCCAAATACCACCCATCCCAATTCGGTATTGGCTGCATATGGTCCACTGTGATCCAAACGCCGGGTTTCTGATGGAAAACCCAAATGACAATGGTCGAGCCCGATTAAAAGTTTTGGAACAGCGTTCGTGTAGGTCTGTGATGCAGAAATCTCTTTATAAATGGTGTTAAGATGAATGTCATTTAAATGTAGACTTTGCGTTGGTAAATCTAAATTTGAAACAGCAAAGACGTTACGCAGTGCATGTTGTTTTTTCATTCCTAAGCCGCTGATCTTGAAATCCACGACGAGTGCTGGCTCATTAGCAGATCGGCCACCGAACCACTGTATATCAAGTTTCTTCCGTTTTCCTTGCAGACCAAGTTCTTCTACTAAGGATTTTTCAATCATCGTAATAGAAGAACCCTCATTGAGCAGAGCATACGTATCTACCTTTTTGGAGTGACCATAAAGAGTGACGGGAAGTACGCGAAACAATAGTTTGTTGGTCTTCGCTTCTTCAGATGAGCAACTTAAAACCGCTCCAGTATCGACCATGGAATCCTGCGGTGTATCTGGCTTCGAACGTTCGTCATCATGCAACAATTTGTGGTGCATTCTTTCACATCCATTGATAGTACATGTCTTACGGCGACGACAGTTCCGAGTTGAATGCCCCTTGAACAAACAGCTGAAGCACAATTTATAACGTTTGATTAAGATCCACCTATTAGGCACTGTGGCTTTGATAATACGTTGACAGTCGGCTATCTTGTGAGAACCATCGCATAAGACACATTTCACTTTCCCAATTTGCTTGTCTGTAGTCGCATGCAGAACCGTGCGACGTTTTTGGTCCTCTGAATAATCTTGGACCACGCTGATATATCTAGCGATATCTGATAACCAGTCACTAAAGTCTTTTACTGTTGAATACGGCACTATTGACGAGGCACATCTAGCCTACTCAATGCGTTTACTCATTGGCAATTTGGCTACCAGTTGTTCCAATAATATCGGATTTGCTAGATTTTGCGCTCCATTGACGGACTGAAGGAAAACTGCAAGGTTCTTTGTTGCTATTGCAAATGGCACTAGTTTCGGTAGCTGAGTTTCGGAAATTGGGGCAACTTCTCGAATTTTCTTAAGTTGACTTCGAATTAACTGCTCCGGCCTACCATAAGTAAATGAGAGCTGTTGAATGACTTCAGTGACGTTATTTTGATGAATTAGTAGCGACTTCGAAGACTCCTTTGCTTCTCCCTTAAGACACTTATTCAAGCGTTGATTGTTTTCCAGGTTCGTGTATTTATAAGCAGCTGTTGTTTCCACAAACGACGTATAAAATACAGGCCAATCCTCCGGTCTGCCAGAAAATTCAGGTAAGTCTTGATAGCCCAAACAGAATAGGCATAGCCAACATGTAGCGAACTGTCGAAAACATAGTCAACGAAATGTTGTGCACAGAATCGAATTTGTGTTAATAACGCAGATAGAACTTTATGCTTACAATATTTTGTTATTTTTTACTAAATAAAAAGATACAGCCTTTTGCATACAATAATTTGTTTGTTTTTTTACTAATTTGGACTAATATGTTTCAGTCAATTTTAAGTGTTCTAATTTGAACAATGTATTTTGACATTTCGCTACCGTTGGCTGCGGCAAAAGTTAAAAGTTCGTCAACATTTTTGTGTCGGCTGCGTTCGCTACGTGTTGGTTATTTTCATTATGTTCATTTCATAGGGTTGCAAGGCAACCAACTTCTATGTTGACATTTCTTCTGTTGGCTGCGTGTTGGCTATGCTTATTCTGTTTGGGCTATTAAGCTTCCTCGGCCCCATCGACGCATTGTGATGAAGACTTTGTCCAGCTGATTGACTGGCCTCAGGATACGTGTCGTGGTAAACAGGAGATTGCACTGAAGTAATTGGAATAGTAGTGTGGCCACCACCGATTATCGATTGCGCGCCTATCTCTGGATTGTTGTGGGTGTATGCACTAGTTGGAAAAGTGGCGCGGGTGTCAGAGAACACTGATTGAGAGCTTGTATATGTCGGCATCGATCGTTGAGCAACTTGAAGAATATTGACGGACGGTGTATTTGAAGGGTATGACTCCCCCATGGTATTTGTTACTTGTCTAAACCAATTTATTTGTTCTTGTGGCTGAGCTATGGGCACACGCTGATTTGTAACTGGATAGGTTGGTCTATTCTTGAGTCTTATTTCTGCTTCTCTTAACTGGTGCTCCAGTTGCAAGATTTTATTTTTCATAACTTCCACATTGCTGTCAAGCTGTATGACGCTGTATGAACTGGCGACGTTAATAATCTCGGCTATATTCGTCGACGATGAGGGCGCAAGTAATAGTTCACTTGTCCCAGCGACAACTGTAGACATGTTCGAACGTGATGCTGCAATGGACGGCGTTAGAGCGTTGGCTGCTACTGCCGAAAATTCGGCAGTTGTCTCTGGCATGCTGGACGTACGTGATTTCAAACCTTCTTGAATTCACTGGCTGCGGCGTGGAGGCGTGCGATGCATTCAAACAGGCTACGCAATCACAGGCGATATAAATTTGCGGAAACACTACGGACTTCAATTTGCGCAGTGTCGCAGACGAATAATATCACGCTGTTTAAATTGATTTTGCAAATGAGCGCAGGCGTCAGTTTACGCGGTATTGCAGGCAATCAATGTGCTTTTGCGAAGGGCGCCGACGTGGATATGCGCAAGTCGCAGACGAATTGGTTTGAGATGCGCAATAAAATGTCGTGGTTACGTTAAAGATGCGTTTAAAAGTCAATAGTTTATTGAAATTTATTGCTGGAATATAAATTCACACAATTCAATGGAATAAGTATATAACGAACAATACAACATCACTTACCGCAGTTTCTCCTACTCGTAACTTACGACTGAATGAAAATTCTTATAATTTTTTAGAATAAGTTCGAGCAGAAAAATTCTGGGTAAAACAAAAAATATTGAACAAGTAAATAATTGGTAAATACAGCAAGTAGTAGAATTATTTCAAATCATAACAGTCATTTTGCGAGTTACTCTCGTCCTCAACACAGACAGCGAGTAGGTTTTTAAATGACGCTCTTGGATCTTGACTACAAGGCGTTCAGCAAATGTAGCAAGCAATCATCAATAAGTTCCTCTGCTGACGCATCGTTTTTTCCCTCCTTTTGCTGTGCTGCGAAACATTGAATGATATAGCTTTTTCAATCTATATGAAAGAGCTGCTGCAGGTTAAAATAAAATAAATAAATTTAAAATTTTTGATATTTTGTTTTTGTTTGGCTGGCCGTGAAGTCCCTTTTGATGCCACAACTCATAGTACAACTAGACAAGGTAGTGTTAGGGCTGAATGTGTTCTCTTTCTTAGTGACCATAACTGTCAAACTCAACCATTTTGGCCAATTTTTGCTTTCATATTGCATTCTCATTGGTTGCATATTTTGTATGAAATGTCAACTTCGTTTTGACAGTTTTGGTCACCGGATTTCCGCTTTAACAGTACCTTGTCTAATTTTGCCATTCCACCACTTGAGATTTTGCTACCATGCAAACAGAAAGTATAGCAAGCAAAATGCGGTTTATTTTCTGACGCCGATTCGTTCATCCTCTCTAACGTTGCGCAATCGCTGTGAACCTTTCCAATCTCACTGCTTTGTTGATGTAGATTTGAAATGTAATTGTTGTTGTACAGTTAGCTGGACTTTTTTTTAGACTTTTTTAGCTACAGTCGGGATATGACAACTGATTTATTTTAGATAAGAGTTTAAATCAATTTTTGAAATTTTGTATAAATGGCTGAAACTATTTCTTTTAACTAAATTTACTACCATATCAAAAATATATATATAATATATTCATATCATTTTTTATATTATTTCATTATTGAATTAATTTAAAAATTTTAAAATATAAATCTTTTCTATATCTTTTTATACAATATACATGCACGCTATATATTGATGGTGATCTGTATTTAAATAAGAATATATAAGAATTAGATATAGTACATAAATTATATATAATTTAATATTATAAATGTACGTAGACAGTTTAACCGCCTAGTATTGTAAATTGAAAACGCAAACCAATGACAAGCAAGACACGAGAAATAATAGAATTTTGTATAAAAAAAGGTGTTGCTTCTTGTGTCTTTCTTGTCGTTTGTTTGCGTTTTTGATTTACGACATTAGGCGGTAAGAAATAGAACGCTTATGATAAGCAGACTGTAGTTATTCAATTACAACTGTAAATATAAATTAATTTTGCAGGTTTTTTGTGTGTTTTATGTACATATAAATAAAGCGTTATAAAAATACTTCGATTGTCATATGCCCACTGTAGCTACCAAATAACATCTACAAAAAAATTAAAGCTAACTGCACAATAACAATTACCAAGCAAATCTACAACAAAAACACAGAGAGAATGACATGATCACAGCGATTGCGCAGCGTTAGAGGGGATGAACCGAATTGGCTGCGAAAAATAAATAGCACTTTGCTTGCTATTTTTTCTGTATGCCTGCTAGCAAGATCTAAAGTGGAGGCATTAAAAGAGACTTCACGACAGTCAAACAAAATACAAATATGAAAAATTTAAATTTAATTTTATTTCAGCAGTTAGCTCTGAAGTCTCTTTAATGCATCCCTCCACTTGAGATCTTGCTGGCAGGCAAACAGAAAATATAGCATGCAAATTGCTGTATATTTTACGCCGCCAATTCGGTTCATCCACTCTAAAGCTGCGCAACCGCTGGGATCTTCTCATTCTCTTTGCGTTGTTATTGTAAATTTGCTAAGTAGTTATTGTTGTACAGTAAGCTTTAATTTTTTGTAGATGTTTATTTGTAGCTACAGTCAGCAAATGACATCGAACTAATTTAGAAAACAGTTTATACATTAGGGCGGGTCAATTTGTAAGGACGAATTTTTTGGTGGTCTGGCTCAGCGAAATTCGTAAAATACATGTAATTTCAAGACTTTTTCTCCACTACAGCATATACAAATTCTGAAAAAAAGCTGTGCGGACTTTCGTAAATAGATTTTGTTCTCAATTATAAAATATGAATGTATGAATGTATGTGTATGAATCTATTTACGAAAGTCCGCACAGCTTTTTTTCAGAATTTGTATATGCTGTAGTGGAGAAAAAGTCTTGAAATTACATGTATTTTACGAATTTCGCTGAGCCAGAATTTGACCCGCCCTATTATACATATGAATTAAAGAGTATATATATAATATTGGTAAATCTATTTGTTTTTAGTAAAAGTGTTACTGTATCGGAAATACATACATACATTTATATATATATATACATATATACACACATATACATATATAGTTCATATATATGAACAATTTAGCTCATTGAGGAAATTTAAAGAGTGTATATTTATATAATAACAATTACGTAATAAACCTGCAAAATAATTAATATTTTTAGTATTAATTGGATAACTAAAGTCTGCTTATCCTAAGCATTCTATTTTTTAAACTGTTTAGCATCAATTTCTTATATGAATTATATGCAATTTATATGCTATAGATATTTCTTAATTTTATAATATTCTATTTTTAATACACAACGCAATATAGAAATGGTGAACATGTATATTGTGTAAGTGTTATGATATAAATAGATATAAATAAGCTTTAATTTTTATATTAATTCGATAATGAAAAAATTTAAATAAATTACTTAAATTGTATGTATTTTTGATATGGTAATACTTTTGCTTAAAAGAAATAGTTTCAGTAATATATAAAAAATTTAATAAATTTATTTTTTAATAAATAAGCTCTTAACAAAAATAATTTTAATTTCTATATTCTAGTCTACAAAATAATTCTAATTTCATATGCCGACTGTAGCTACACAATTAGAATTCACAACAAAAATATCCAACTAAGTGCGACAACAACAATTACCAAGGAAATCTACAAACAAGGACGCACAGAGAAAAACAAGATCATGGCGGAACTTTTAGAACTTTTTGATTTTCATCCTACATGTAGTATGAGCTGCAGTATGAGCTTTCGCACATTCCTACATGTCCATCCGATCTGTCAAATCCATCCTACATGTAGGATAGTCCGAAACCCTATATTAGCATGAAAATTCTTATATAGCAGTAAGGCAGTCGTGGCAGGACAACGTCTTCCAGGAAATACTAATATTTTATATATAGGTGTTCGCTTCGGTCGGCAGTCCCCTCACTGCTATTTTTTTTTTGGTATATAAATTTTTTCTTTTATTGAAATTTAATTTTAATTAGTGTTCGACCGATTAATCGGAAATTAAAGAATCGGCATAGGTATTAGTTTCGAAAATGCAGTCAACATCAGCATCGGCACAGGCATTGCTGCAAAAATCGGGAATCGGTCGAACACTAATAATATTTGCTTTGTAAATTGTTGATTTTAGTGTTATTGCAATAAGCTATAATTAAATTCTTTAAAAAAAGATATAAATGAGATCTATTTTATTTAAGTAATTCAGTCATTTTAAAAACTCCAAAAAGTATATAAATATATTTAATATGTAACGATCAAATATAACACGGTTTTACTGTAAAATAAATGTGTCAAGACTAAATGAAGGTTCTACAAGCGCGTCGGAAGCGAATTTCATCTGGGGGGGCAGTACAAATGGTGGTGCAAAAAAAGTTCACCAAAATTTCTTCACATGAAACATGAAGAAGAGAAAAAGAAGAGGAAAATATATAATACAAAAATATTATCGTTGTAAAAAAACTAATATTTTGAATAACTTTTCTTTTTAAATTGTTTATCTAGCTAAAAAAGTGGGGCAACTGCCCCCCCTTTTCCCCCGCTTGCTACGCCAATGAGGTTGTAGGCTTAGTTTAACATAAAAGCACTGCATATTGGGTTGAATATACCCTTAAAAATGACGGTTCAGTGCCAAAAAACGGTTTTAAGGTTGGTGAACGAATAAAATATAGTGTAACACCGGCATTTAAAGTTTGATTTCAATTAAATATCTTTATTTTATAGAAAGAATAACCAACTTTTGCAATGATGCCCTATTCGAATTATCAAAGTAAAAATTATAAAGATATAATCTAAATTATTAGAAATTTTTGATCATTTTCTCATTAAAGGAAATGTCACATTTGAAGCATCTCAACTATTATAAAACCCATACAAAACTAGTAAGGCCTTATCTTTGACTGGACTGAAGTTTAAATGCCTCCACAACCGTATTTTAGTTTATTTGAAGTCTTGAATGTTGAATTAATTTGATGAAGTCACTTTTATAAGTCGTGGTTTTTATACAAGTATCTCACATTGGAAACTCAGAGTCCTTTTTCTTTATTAAAGCTTAAGAGCACAATATTAAGGCAAAACATTACTTGCTTATTTTGATTTTATAAATGCTTTAATGTTATGATGACGTCACTTTGCATGGGAGGTTGGCAAAATTTCCCATTTTTTTACAAAATTCCTACCATAGGAAGGAGTGCAGTTAAGATTTAAACTTATTTGCAAAATTTGAAGCCATTACACTCTATTCTATGTAATTTAAAAAGATTTTAAAGTTTTCATAAAGTCATTTTGTGAGGGAGACAGACCTTTTTAAAAATTTAATGCTCATTAAATAAATTTTTGTGGAACTTAAAGACATTTTACTGTTTTGGTAAAGTAACTTTGTGGTAGGAAGGAAGTAGGCGTGATTTTCATCCGATTCCGCACTTGTTCTTTATTTTTGAAAAAAGTTTCAGAAAATTGGGGGTATTTTTTAGTAGGTTTTTTCTGTATTGAGACTGCAAACAATTTGTTTCCCACTTAAAATTCAAGCGATGCATTGCTTCCAAAGAAGTTATTATTCGTGTGAAAACAAAAATAATGATTTCCTTTTTTTTTCTATTTCCTTACAAGACATGTAAATATAAGTGAAGGCGAAAAATATCCTTTGTGAATATACTATAACTGAGGCCTCATATAAAATTTTCGAAATTTAAGACTATTAATGTAGTCGCGTTGTCAACATAATCTTGTGTAAATATATCGGTATAAAAACAACTTATAATCATTTATGGCAAATCTTTGTTGATTTTTAACACCGAATTAAAAATAGGCTCTGGCCTTTCCTAAAAATACAACTTCGAGTATGCTCGTGTAAGCAAATCGTGTGTTCTTTATCGTGTAATTGTGCTTACCAACTATTTGTAATTTTTCCACTAGACTGTATCTATATTCTTTCAACTAATTCTTTTGTTATATGAATTCCATTATTTTTAATTTAAATTAAATGTATATATCTGTCCCACAATCAGTGTTTTAATACTAAAATATATTAATATTGCCGCCATTAAGCGAAATCTCAACTGAAGTCTGTGTTCTTGGGTTAAATGGAAAGATATTTTTAAGTGCAAGTAAGTTTCTTGAAAAAATGTAGTTGATGGCACATTATTTATATAAAATTGATAGAAACACCAATAAATTTGAAAAATTTATAAAAGTACAAAAATTGGCTCTCTCCGTTTGGTTTTTCATCGAATTTAGTTTTCACAATCATATTTTAAGTTACGTTCTATTGAATGTAAGTGGATTTTGTTTTCTATTTCTAATAAGGCAAATAGATGTAAGACATCAATGAATTGTGACGACATTGAAAATTCAGACCTGGTGCAATGGACTCAACATGTTCTTATTTGAGAATTTCTACAAATGGTTCTTTAAATTTTAATTTTTTTATTTTTTCGTCAAACTGTGTTATTTAAGTTTTAAAAAATGTGCTTCTACATAATAACAATAAATAAGCCAATAACAAAAAATAGACCCTTAAGCCAATCACCTTTTCTTCAGAGCTTCATCTTTCTTATCAACTTGTATTCTATATGAATTCAAAATTAAATTTAAGTTTTCTTTTCTGATTAAATTTCAAGAATCTTAAGAACCCGAGAACTTGAAGCTATAAATGGGCTAACAAATAGATTTTTCCTCTAAGGAAATATTCAATCACTTTCAAAAAAGGGTCAGTTTAATAACCTTTAGCCTCGGCATAAATCTTTACAATATTCTGCATTATTTTATCACTTCATGGCCAATGCTTGCTTAATAAAATAGACAAATTAGTTGGCTCATCACAAAACTATGGCAACACAAAGAAATCAGTGACAAAACAAAAAAATTTCAATCTGGTAGATAATAATAAAAAAATATTTGCTTGTGTTAAAGTTACCAGTTCATTGCTTTGGGTATTGTGCCTACATTGTTTTCGCACTTCTTCAACCGGAAGTTCTAAGGTTGAACACAAATACACAACATGCAAACTTATTTAAATAAAACCAAAAAGTATTGCAGGGACTTTCGACATACAAATGCTACACGGAGTAAATTATTTTTCGAACTTTTTTTTAAGTTTGACCTTTACTAGTTGCGGCAAATATTTATTTAGGATAAGAATGAAGAGTCTTCTGAACAAAGTTTTAAACAGCTTTCGCGTATTTAAGTTTGAGTTTGGCGATGTTGTACCATCACAATTACGGCTAAGGAAAAACATCGTTATTATAATGAACGTTGTAGACTAAATAAATGCTGTTGTGCATTCAAATTATGTTTGTCCGTTCACAAAAGACTACCAAAAGGTCGAGTCAGTAGAAAATAACTGTTTAAGGTGAAATGAAGGCATTTATGTTCAACATATTTTTTCATTCAAGTTAAATGTACTGTCTCTTAGTTCTATTATCGTCTGTATATTTTGGTTGTTATTTTGTTATATAGTGATAGAACATTTGCAACAATGTATCGTTTATAAATATTTTCAGTATGAGTTCTTAGATATATATATAGGTACAAAAATTAAGAATGTTTAATTTTTTAATATTTTTTTATTTTGACATCAATCTGAAAATTAATTTTTTTAGGTAATTTTACTTAAAAGTTTAAAAAATTCCAAATTCTAAGCATACAACTTTTTTAATCGGTTTAAATTCATACATTAGTTCAATTTTAAGCATTAAAACTTCTGTACGTATAAAATAAAGGGAATAACTATGTTTTGCTACTTAGAAATTATGTCACTCATTAAAAACAACAAACAAATTCTATTTTGGTGTGGTTCTTACAAAAGTTCGGGCGCTTAAAGTTCAATAACTCGATTAATATTCAGTGAAATGCATAAGAATTGAAATTATTGCCATTTAAGGGAATTTCACTATAAACAATTTGTTCGAAAATTTACGTTATAGCCAAAAAGAATCAGGTAAATTTTAAAAAAATTTTTAATAGCGTCAATTATAATAATAAACTGAAATTACATATAAACAACACATCGCACTATAGGCGGTTTTGCTGTCCAAAATAATAATTTTCTACATATTGGCATCACTATTTTGTTGCGTCTACCTTATAAAGAATACTTCACACAAAGTAAAAACCAGCCTCGTAAATAAATGAATTGCAGTATTGCAAGTATTTGTTGCAAAATTCAACGGACAGAAATTGCGACTAAAGAGAAATTCGTTTTTTTTTCGAGGTACATACGAGTTTCAAAATTCAGTTTTATTTGAAATCTGGGAAAGACAGCATGACCCATGCCAAAAACAAACCGACATTGCCGGTTACATTTTTCAAAAAATTGGCGGAGATATTAATGCGAATAATATAACTTATCAACTAAGCGGTAAAGTCGCAAATTTCTACAAAAATTTCAAACAAAGATGGTCAAAATGTTCCCGAAATTTGAGTTCTTTCAGACAAAGAATGCAACGAGGCTAAATAGTAAAATAATGATTTATATATAAAAACAAGAACTAATATTGAGTTTACCTCAAAAATTCAGTGAAGAAACCGAGTTCCCTTTCCGCCCGAAGTATTAGAAATGCTGAAATATTATCCTGATGAAAAACATAAAATAGATGAAGAAGACGAGGATGATAACGTTCATATTTATGAATTTATTTTAAAAGACATCGTGAATTTGGATAATAAAATAGTAATTTTTGGTATGGGCATTTCCACAGAAAAGCCTACCGTGGCCAAAAAATAAAAACTTATTAAAAACTTAGCTTTTTATCTAAGAGAAACATTTTGATTTTATTAATTTAAGCAATTTATACATACATCCTTTACCATGATGATGAAATCGGCTGCACTGTTTCACAAATGTATTTTTCTGTTTTCGTAAATGTTTAGTAAATGTTTCGTAAACTTTTTTGTTTTAGTAAAAATGGAAGGCATTGGCTAAAGACAATGAGAAATGGTTGAGACAAGGAAAGGACAATATATTAAATTGGCGTTTTTATTACTCAATTACATAGTTACTTAACTACCTAATTATTTATTAACACAATTGAACAACATTGGAAATTTAAGTAACGTAACGCCAGATCAAAAATCCTAATGAAAAAAAAACAAAGAAGATTTTTATATTTGATCACTTGGAAAATAAACTTATGTTATTTTGAATCCTTCTAAAAAAAGTTGTTTACAAAAAGTCTTGCCCAATTCAGAATGTTTTGTAAATTTAGAAATCCAAGTCAAAAATAACTTCCGGTTTTTGTTACGTAACGCCAGCACATATTTTTTTATATCTTTAAATCCTGAGTGTCTTTTGTTGTCATTGTTTTTATTTAATATAGTGCTACTTAATTTCTACGCAAATATAAAAAAGCCTTTTGAAAATTCGAATTTTTCATTATTTTTTAATATTTCTTCGTACGTAACGTCAGTTTGGAAATGCCCATATATAATTTAATTACAAAAATATATTATTCGAAAAACTATTATTAAAAATAATATATTAAAAGTTTTTTAATGGGTTATTTTTTTTTATTTTACAAAATTTTCAGTCATACAATGTAGTTCATTGATTTATTATTTGGAAACACAGACACATTTTGATTAAAACTACTATTTTAAAAACATTAAGAAACTTTGTGTTTTTTTAAGGGTTAATGGCTTCTAGAGGGTTAATTTTTCCATTTTTTACTAAGCAGACAATTCTATGCATCAACAAATAATTTCATGTTGTAAATATATTCGATTTCAGCGCTTAATAGTTTTGGCCAGAAAAGCTGGTCATTTGACTTATAGTGCATCGCAGCAAAGGTAATTCTAAATATATATGTATACTTTATAATTTGGTTTTGATAACTTAACTTATAAAAAAAGAAAGACATCTTGTAATGACTCAACATGACCAAGCAAGCGAAGTTCTTCATTCCTCCGCATTCGGTACTCGGCATTGACGCAGATTGGTCGGTAGATCTTGCAAAGGGTCTTTCTCTCAAAGGCTTTTTTTCTGAACTGCTTAACATTCAGGTTACTGATGCAAAAAGTAGGACGAGAATGATAAGTGATTTATAAAGCGCGATTTTCGTTCGTCGAGAGAGGGCTCTGCTTCTTATTTGCCTTCTAAGCCCAAAGTAACACCTGTTGGCAAGAGTTATCCTTCGTTTGGTTTCAATGCTGATATCGTTGGATAGGTTAATGTTACATGGAGTCCTTCACGACCAGGGTTCGCATTTGCTCATTCATGAACTGCTCATTATATACTATAATCTAGCTAAGCTAAGAATAGCTAACAAACGCTTTTGCTACTCATGGAAACTCATTTCCCAGGTTCTAAACCGGAGTAAAACGGAACTAACAGCAACCTGGAAATGACAATACCAGAATCTTTACAGGAACTCCCAACATTATTACAAGGTCAACTGTAGAATGGTCGATTGAGTCCTTCAAGCCCTACAAATCTGCAAGGCATGATGCAACTAACCTTTCCTAGAATCATGCCCTGGCTTATAGCAGTCTTCACTAGTTGTCTCAAGACAGGTTATGTTCCAAAAATTTGGAGAGAAGTGCAAGTTGTCTACATTCCCAAAGCTGGGAAGCCGACACACTCAGCGCCAAAGGATTACAGGCCTATTAGTCTCTCATCATTCATGATGAAAACGCTTGAGAGAATAATAGATCTCCATATAAGAGAATTCTTGGACGATACCAATCTTTGCAGTGTGCAACACGCCTACCTTAAAGGTAAATCAGTGGGAACGGCACTGCATGAGGTGGTTTCAGTCATAGAAGGAACCCTTCATCACAAAGAATATACTTTAGCTACTTTTTTGGACATCGAAGGCTCTTCAACAATGTGAATACAGATTCCATAAAAAATGCTCTAGTAGAGAAAGGAGTCAACAGTAAAATAACCCAGTGGATTTATAAAATGCTCAACAGCAGACGTATAAACTCGCAAATGGGAATGAGCGTGGTGAGAAAAGAGGTCACAAGAGGCACACCGCAAGGAGGAGTCACATCCCCCCTGCTGTGGCTGATTGTGGTTGACAAAATTCTCACTACTCTCAAACCTGGTGGAACAAAAGTGGTAGCCTATGCCGATGACATCGCCATCCTAATATGCGGGAAATACCTGCAAACAGTTAGCGAACTAATGACTGGGGCCTTGAATGAGCTATTGCGGTGGGCAGAATCGAATGGACTGGGTGTTAAAACAACAATGAACGAACTCGTTCTGTTCACAAGAATAAGAAAAATAGAAAGTTTCACATTACCGAAACTGAACGCAGTAACTCTGAAGCTTTTCACAGAAGCTAAATACCTTGGAATTATCCTTGATAACAAGCTGAGCTGGAAACGCTACACAGAAGAAAGAAGGAAAAAAGCACTATGCACTCTTTATGCATGTCAGAGAGCCTTTGGCAGGAAATGGGGACTGCGACCGCACATAGTCCACTGGATGTATACAGCAATCGTGAGACCTATTCTTACCTAAGGCTTTCTTACATGGTGGACGGTAGCGCACAAAAAGAGCTACCCTAGCTCCCTAACAGGAGTCCAAAGGTTAGCATGCATAGGAATAACTGGAGTCATGAGATCAACGCCACAGGTGGGTCTGGAAATGATGCTAAATCTTCTCCCCGTAGAAGAGGTTCGGCGACCAAAAGAGCGCTTCGCCTCAACGAATCACAAGCCTGGAGAAACAACACTTTCGGACATGCATCTATTCAGAATCTCTTTGGAACTAAGGAATCAAAAAGAGCAACCGACTATATCATACCCAGTGTAAGATTTGGCACAGAATGAACCACATCCATCACCAACGGCCGCAGAAATCAATGGCAATCTCCAATTATATACTGATGGTTCCAAAATATAAAACGGAACTGGATCAGGTGTATATTGCGTAAACTTACTATATCAGGTGTAAACACTACAAATCCAAGAGTCCTAAAAAATCCCCGACTGCTGTAGCGTTTTCCAGGCAGAAATATATGCTATTGAAAAAGCTGCACAGGAAATTCATAGAAAAAATCTTACCCCCACAAGGGTAGTCATTTTTGTGGATAGCTGAATAATAAAACGACGAAGGCTTGAACGGTACAAAACTGTAAACTGAAACTGAACAGTAGGGTGTATCGAAAAATTAAGATCGTATTCTAAGAGGACTCAAAAGTTGCATAGGGTGGTCAAGATCTCCCAAAAAAATTTTAGGAAAAAACAAGGATGTCTTCCTCTACCGCAAGGACAAAGTTGTTTTTCAAGAAAAACAGTAAAAAATCACGATCTCAAAATACTTTGATTTCTGTAAAAAAAACTACAAATGTCTTAAAGTTAAAGTAAATAAAGACTTTAACTAGCAATATCTTGCCAAATACGATGTCACTCCCGATTTTTATCCACAAGGTCCTGTGTGATGGATATTTGAATCTAAAGGTACACTCGAGGTAGCACATAACTTTTGATTGCTATCTGATTGTTTAAGTTTTGGCGATATTGATTACAGTGTTGACGTTTTGCTTAAATTTGGTGAATTAATAATTTGGATATTTCTTGCATATGCATTTTCTTATTTTTGAAAAATGCATACTTGAATGCAATTTTTTAACTTTTTTAAATAAATGAATATAAGTTTTTATATCTCGGGCACCCGAAGTGGTACCTACAAGTAGAATTTTTTAATCCCCAAATAAAATAAGTACATTTTATTCGCTAACAACCCTCATATGAGCCACTTTACATACGTATCAAAAACAAAGCTGTGACTGTTTATTAAGGGGGTGGTACTGTTTTAAAAAAATGTTGGAACATTTTTTATATGTTTTTTCTGAATGAATAAACAACATTTCAAAAGTATTTTGTAAAAATTTCAAGTAAATCGTACTTAAACTAACGAAGATACAGCGTTTCAGGTGAGCGGACCGAATGCAGATATTAGATAAAAAAAACTTTAAATCGATTTTCTGGAAAACAACATTTTTGAAGTCGGTGAACACGATGCCGCAAAGTCTACTTGACCGATCGTTTTAAAATTTTTACACTATTTCTACACATAAATCAACAGGTAATGCCCAAAAGTTTTTTCTTAATTTGAAATAATAAAACAATCTCAATTTTTCAGCGAAAATCGTGTTTTTGACTTCAAAAAGCTACAAAAAAAATTTAAAAAACTCTTCAAAATCTTATGTGGACCTTCTGGACCGAATTCAACGTGGTGATACATATAATAAAAATAAAAACAAATAAGTTGGCCATTTGGCGATAAATTTGAAAGGGGATAAAAATATTTCATACTCTCTTAACTGTCTGAGTCATCGATGTTATGTTGGTAACCTCACGCTTCTGTATAGATACTACCATGGGAAGTATTCAAGGGATATGCGTGGCCTGACGCCACTAGTTCTTGTATTTTCTAGGTCCATTCTTGCAGCAGTCCAAGCCCACTCCCATATAATTGCGAGCGTGTTTCCCGGCAGTTTTGAGCTGTGAACATTTTAACAAATCTTCATCGACACTACTCCATCTATACACTTTCAAACTAACTATCACCTATATAATGAATCATTTCTTGGGGGCATCCTTTGAGCATTAGTTCAGTCAAAAAAACTAAACAAATATGGCCAATTCGTATTTCGTTTATGGCTTGCTTTTCTTGCTTAGATTTGGCTATATTTTCTTGTAGAATAAAAAAAGTTTTTTTAGGCTTCATACTCGTAGACTTAATGTGGAGATAATGTGTAATAAATGAGATTTGTGTTTTTTTTTGTATATTTATTTTATTTTACAACTTTTTATAAACAGTGAATTTTTTAAAAATTTCATATGAAACATTTTATGAAAGTAAAATTTTTGAAAACGTTTTTTATTTAATATCAATTTGCAAGCAAATTATTTTTTGTTTAGTGTATTTGTGTATGTGATGTGTCAAGGCACCACAAATGTATAGCTTTTTCACTTTTTTTTTTACTTCAGTGTTGGATAATGCTTCTGTTTTGCTTGAACATGTACAAATTATGTAACAACCAAGACGGGCGCATCACAGATACATTCCTACTGTATTATGAATGATAACATATTTATGTAAATCACAGTTCACAAAAAATAGTTATAATAGCAAGTGTCAAAACGTGAGAAAAGTCACAGCTTAAATTGGTTTTGATAATTTAATTGCAAAATCGCGTAAAGCACGCTTTACATTATATTTAGTAAGTAACGCTAAATTTTACGTAAGATACCTACATTAATCTTGAATTTGCTGATATACATATATACATAGTAGATTATCCCAACAAGAAAAAAAAAAATAAGAAATAAATAAATACCACAAAATGCTGCTTATTCCACCTAATCTTAAGTCTTGAAATGATTATGATCTTGATGTGATGTGAATACCATACAAAGTGTAAAAAAATGTTCTCAAAGCGAGAAGGACATTCGTTAAGGCAGTAATAAATATAAAAAACATGCATACCTAGAACATAAGTAAATAACACTATGCACCAAATTGTTTATTTTTTTAACATACAAATTAATTCCCTAGCAACATTATCTAGCAACATTAGCCGTAACAGTTACCAGTTACAAGTAATAGTATTTCTTAGGTCTCCAAAAAAATTAGTTATAAATGCTGTTGGGCAGATGAGAATCATTTGCGGGATAATTTTTTATATAAGATTCCTATTTGTGGTTATACTCTAAAATGCAATGAAATCATCTTTTTTTCAGAAGCTGGAGTCCTCCTATGTAGGAAATGTGCTTACCGAAAAACAGTTTAGGCATATGATTATTTTGTTTTAAGCCATCTTTCATCTTATAGTTAAAAAATTTAAAACTTATAAAAATTCTACCTTTAATGTTTAAATTGAATTATTCAAATTATGTTTTTTCTATTTTTACTCACAAACTCAATGTAAAAAACAAATTTCGATATTCGAAGGCAAAATGCCAATATTTTTATTTGATTGTATCTATTAAATAGTTAAATTGTTGGTGGCTTTGAAACAATAATGAAAGCCATTATTTTTTTCAGATAGTGTATATTTGTTACATTTCGATTGCAGTTTTCACTATAGAATATTATTTTGTAATTTTGTTTTGCAAAAAACAACTAATCACATTTTCAGATTATTTAGCCAAATCGGTGAGTTTTCTTATATGTTCATATATCTGAGCTTTCATATGAAAAATAAAAATAAAAAAATAAAATTTTTCGTCTCAGAAAACTTTCAATAAAAAAAAACTTATTGCGATTATCATGCTCATCGACATATTTAAACTTCATTAGAAAAGTTGATACAATAAAACCTTTACTGATGATAAAGAACAGAAACAATTTATGCTGCAGATCGTTGAATCGCCAAAATATATCGATCTCACAATAAATCATACTTTATATCCACTAATATCGTTGTAACTTTTGCATCGATTATGCCGCTAACATTTAAACTAAATATCTTCACTTCTATGTCACAAATGTTAAACAAATCTGTTCGGGTCCCGATCCTCATTATTCACGCTTCATCATTGATTGTCAAATAATTAAATTTTCTCAAAAGTCGCACTGACTTGCAGTTTGCAGATTACGACCTTTTCCCCACTTCCGAGCTTTACACCATGTCAGTGCATATTAAACGCAGCTTGCCGCGATGTCTCCTGCCGAGCTCCAATTGGAATCTAACTTCCGCCTCTTTTTTATAACCTCCCGTGGGAAAAGGTCGTAATCTGCAAGCTGCAAAGTAATTTTTTTCAATTCATATAATGTTTTTAACTTAAAATCGAAAAGTCATAAATTTAACCATTAAAACTCTTAAAATCCATGAACTCATTGAAATATTTATGTAAATATTAAAATCAACGATTAAAATTGAAAATTCAAACCACCATCAATTGCTCGTGTTCATCATTTTCCACGGAAACGCTACAAAACAAACAAAAAACACAAAATCTACACACAGTAAAAAATTCGAGGGTAAATTTATCTTTTTTATAGCATTTTTGTGGTATAAACCTTTTCATTCCAATTAATTTATAAATTTTATACCACTCGATATTATAAAAATAATAAAACAAATGTAATTTAAAAGTTTTATATGGATATCATGTGTAAATAAATATATATTCTGAATGTTTGAAAGTAAAAAAAATCACCGAAATCGGGAAATTTAAAAATATAGTGGTTTCGATTGGTCTGACGTAAAAAATGGTCTGGAAAAATTTATAAGATTTGATGGTATAACTTTTAAAATATTTTTGGTTTAGATTTATATGTATATCAAATAGTATAAAATTTATCCTCATATTTTTTACTGTGCATGCATCGATTGCGCTGATGCTTGATTATGGGGCATTCATTCCATACAAAGTATATACTCTTTCTAACTTTTCCATAAACATTTTTTTCCAAAATATATATATATTTTTTTTTTGTTTATTAGTCGAAATAATTTGATACGTATTTTTTGTTTTTTTATTACTACCAGTACTGATAAATTGCTTTTACTTAGAGTAAAAATGTATACGATGAGGTATATCTTATAATACTATTAAAATAATATTGAATTTGAATTATGATAATAGGACGCACTTGGTTTAATAAGGAAATATTAAATTGATATTATATAATACGGATAAACTCAATAAAGTCTGTTTTATTTAAATCATTGGTATGAAATTATATAAATATAATAGAATCATCAATAACTGTACCATTGAACTCTTATTTTCTGAGTGTAGAATTATTTGTTATGATCTCTAACATTAAAAAGACGTGTTATTTTTTGGCCTATATTGTGTCCTGTATTTTGATTTTATAGAAATAGTATGGAGCATGGGTTCGGATTATGCGCTTATAATACTTAAGAAATCTATCTAAACTTAGCTTAGCAATAACCAAATCTTATAGGCTTGTGTTACTAAATAATTTAAAAACCTACTTGTTATTCTTCGGATACTTTGCGATATTTATATTAACACAATATGCTTCTCTATGAGTCACTAAATTGAGTTCTATTAGCTTTAATGGTCGTGCAATGTCTTAAAAATTCAAAAATAAATTATTCTTATAGGCATCCTATATCGATGCCGGGCCTTAGTCACAAGCCGAAACTTAAGCATAATAAAGTGATTCAAGCATAAAAATGCACGCTTTTAAAGTGGTTTCCTTTGATTTTGCTTTCTTGCTATGATTTTTGGCTTAATGACCGTAAAATAAGTATACACAAATACAACGAACAAAGCAGACGAGTGAAAAACAATGAGGAATTCTCTCTACCTTATGTAGCCATTCTAAAATATCAGCAAATAAAAACTCACACACACAAATACACCCAAAAGAAACACATACACACACACAATCACTGATGAGTTTTTCAGTTTCCATTTGTGGTACTTTAGATTTTCTAAGTCCACTCAACTGGGTCTCATTCTGGCAGCAACTCCTGCACGTTTGTACCATTAAGCTGTAGAGCCTTTGAGAACGACCGCGTTAACTGACCATAAAGTCAAATATAAGGAGAACACCACAAGATACGAAAAAAGAAAACAAAAAGGAAAAACCAAAAATAAATATAAAATTAAGAACAACATTGAAATCAAATCAAATGCTTTTATATTTTTTTTTAATTTTCTTATTATTTTGTTTTTATCATGCTTAGTGGTAAAAAATAAGTGGCGTGCGTTCAAATAGCGACGTATTATTTTCGTTTATTTATTGGCCAATATAAATAGTTGGGAGCAAGAACCGCAGGCAAGTATTGTTTTGTGTGATGTTAGTCTGTTTGTTTGTGTATGTGTGCTTGATTTCATATTGATAAAAATTATGGTCAGATCTTAAGGCATGACAGCGCAGACATTAAGATGAGCCATATTTCTTTGTGCACTCTTTTAGATCTTCATTTAACGACTTTAATGATTGGTCCTGCAGCTATAGAGCTATAAAAAGAATATATAAGAATGTAATGTGTATTTGTGCGTAACAAAAGTATTTAGCTGATAGAAAGATATTGAACTAAAGAGAATGTGCATGCAATCAATAACACTTGTAAACAATTTGAAAAAAAAATTTTTGAGTGGCGATACTAACATAACTAGTTCAACTTAGTATTGTGTCTAGAAAAGTTTTGAAAAATATGTCCTCAGTTATGATCCTATAACTCCATAAGTATTTGTTTATATTACAAATTGTATGCATATTTACAAATGAGACATTCTTAAATTTCATTAAAGCTATCATTTGTACTGATCTAAAGATTTTTGTAGGAATTTTGTAAATACTACATTTGTGAAAGACTTTAAAAATACCGATTTTTTGTACATTTCCCCATTGTCTGTTCTTTGTTGTCAAAATAAATGTTTTTATGAAAATTATAAGGTGCAAAGTATGTTTGTAGCAGGTTGAATGCTTTAATTACTGTGTTTTTAATGAAAATACTCAAAATTACCTCAAATACAGGCCAAATTTGCGATATCGATTAGCTTTGGAATTACATGTCGCACAGCCTCGGAACTCGGTATTCGAGCATAATGTAGACTTGTCGTTTCACTAAAAACATTTTATGGGCATTGGACAAGGGGGAGTGGCACCTCCCACACCATCAAAATTTGCGATATCAAATATCCTTAGAGTTATAGGTCGCACAGCAACGGAATTCAGTATTCGATCACAATTTAAACATTAGGAATTTTGAAAATATAGCTAGCAACGTACAATAACATTTTTTACAAGTAAAACCCTTAGTAAAGTTTTTCTAAGACTTGTTTGAAAAAATTTAATTTTTTTCGTTTGGAAAGTTTTCAACTTTTAGTAAAGTCGATGATCCCACTAAGTCACTTGCCGATCATGATCCCACTAAGTCGACTTTGGTGCAGGTAATTTTGATTATTTTCACTAAAACCGAAATAAGTAAAGTATTCAACCTGCTGCGAACATACCATGTACCTCAAAATTTTCGCAATAATATTTTTTTTACAAAAATAAAAACCAAAATATAAATCAAAGTTATATTTTTGTGTACTTAAAAATGGGGAAATGTTAAAAAACGTTTTTTTTAAATTCTTTCACAAATGTAGTATTGGGAAAAATTTTTGCAAACATCGTTAGATCAGTACAAATTAAAGCTTAAATGAAAGTTTTTAATGTCTCATTTGTAATTTATACTACTATATACAAATTAAACTTTTAAAAAGTTAGCATGTTTGTGGCTGCCGGTAAACTCAAGAACCGCTATACGGATTTATGTGAATTGTTCATCACTATTCGAATCAGAATTGATCATAAAGGGGTCATGTATACTCAAAATTTTGATATATTTTATAATAGCAAACAAGTTGTTGACTGAGAAACTGGCTTAAATCTCAATTTTTAGTAAAATTCGGCACATTGTCCCAGTTCCTGCCTAAAAAGTAAAATATATTTTAAAATGACTTATGAACATAAGAAAGATCTTCCCGACTCCAACAAAAAGTCGCAGGTGACATGCATCTACAATCAATGGTTTTGTCGTAAAATTGACATTTTAATAAAAAATTAAAACATTTTTTGCAAGCAGTTCGTCTGTTGATTGACTTTAATGCTGTTACTGCTTGCAGCTTTGGTTTCGTTGTTGTTGCGTGTTTCTTTCGAACTACAACAGCTGTGTGTTGGGATGAAAAGAGAATAACGTGTGTAGTTTTTATTGCATCAACTTAACAAACCACAATATAAAGCAATTAATGAGCAAAGTAAGAAACATTTTCATTGTAATATTTTGTTTGGCGAATACAATTTTAAGACTTATTGAGAATTAAAAAAATACTAATTAAAGTTTTTGAGATTCAGTAGTGTGGTTTAATGATTTCATATTGTTTGAATATAATTCTTTTAAAATAAAATTTGTTAGTATTTAAATATGTTTGTTGAAGCATAAATTGAGTGTTTCTTTAGCTTTATGATTGTTCGTACAAACATTTAATAAGCCCAACTTCAGTATATATACCAATACTTATACCAAAAAGTTGTAAATAGGAACCTATTTTGGAAATCTTATTGTATTCTCTTTGTGTATTGTCAATACACAATTTCAATTTTCATACAAATTTCATATTCAAATTTTAAAATATTTTTAACTTATTTGAACTTGCATAAAGCTGGATGACTAAAAGAAGAGAATTTAATAACTTTAAAAAAATCATAGTAAATGTAATCAAGTTATAAACAAAATAATTAGAATTTATCTTAAAGGACCCGAGCTTCTTATGATCAATTGCGTTGTGTGTGTGCATTACTAAATGTGTGTACAATGATTCTAAAATGGCTCCCTCAAATTTTGAGCTGACTCTAAGGCTTCTATCCACATTTTCAAAAGATTTATTCAAAGAAAAGAAAAGCCTTAACAAACTTAATTTTTTAAATAAAAATAACTCAAAAGCAGATACGACGAAAGACATTTTGGCAAAAAAAAAAAGAAAAGAAATCATGCCAAGTAAATTAGAATTATATGTTTTTAGTTTTTTTCCATATACTGCAAAAATTAACAAGGTCTGAAATTCAAGTCAACGCGATCATTTTTCTGTCATCAAATTTTTTTCCAATCGTTGTAAACCGAAGGACTTAAACGTTACGAGTTACTTAGGTTTGAGCTGGATCTACATTCATGTTGTGATATTCGTTGTATTTTACATTAATTATAGGTACGGGTCATGGTCTTGCCTTAGCCAATTCAAGTTTATTAAAAATCATCACAAATTACCACAATATAACTAATATATTATTAATTTTACCTTCTTTAATTGTTTTTATTAGCAAACCCAAGCTAATACGAAATAGCTATCTCCTGCGATTATTCAAAAATCATTTATTCATAGAAAAAATCCTAACCAAGTTTAATTTTTGAAATAATAAAAAAAAAAATTGAAATGCAGATACGATGAAAGACATGTGCAAAAAAAAACTTGTTTTAGTTTATGTACTGGAAAAATGTAGAAAGCTTTTGAATCCAAATCAACGCGAACATTTTCTAGATGTTAAACTTTTTTCGATCGTTGTAAGCCCAAGGATTTATGCACCACGAGTTACTTAGGTCTGAGTTGGATTTACATTTAATTTTGATGTTCGTTGTATTTTTTTATTAATAACACTATGCGACAATTCAAGGGTCATGGAATCTAGCGAAAAAGCAACTAACACAGATCGATGGTACTGATCTAGACCAACAAAAACCTTAAAGGGTTTTGCAAGGCTAGCTCGCTTTTAAAAGATATAGGCATTGAAAGTTTGCCTCTTGCAGAGTATTTTTTAAAAAATAAGTGCTCATAAGGGCGTATCGAATTAAAAATTATTTTTTATTTATCATTCTAAGAGGTCTCCAAAGTTCCATAAGGTGGACTCCCAAAAAAGGATGTCTCCCTCTCCCGCAAGGACAAAGTTGTTTTTTGAGAAAAATAGTAAAAATTAACGATCTATAAATGCTTTGATTTTTGTAAGAAAAACTACATTTGTCTTAAAGCAAAAGTAAATACATATAGACTTTAACAATATCTCGCCAAACAAGACGCCACTCTTGATTTTACTCACAGTATCCTGTGTGAAGCATATTCGAATCTTAAGGTACACTAGAAATAGCACAGAACTTTTGATTGTTATCTGATTGTGTTAATTTAAGTGGTATTTATTAAAGTGTTTACGTTTTCCTTATATTTGGTGTATTTAAAATTTACATATTTTTTGCCTATGCATTTAGTGTTTTTTGAGAAAAGCATACTTGAACGCAATTTTTCAACTTTTTTAAAAGAATTAATATAAGGCTTTATATCTCAGGCATCAGAAGTGGTAAAATAATTTAAGGTTATTACTTTTTTTTTAAAACACATCTTAAAAGCAATTGAGACTCATCGAATGGCAGGCTCAGGAACTCAAAATTTTAGTTTAACATTTTGGTAAATGATGAGGTCAGGTGTTTTGACGAAATAATAAATTTCATGCTAAGCAGAAAAATTTTTTTAAAAAATCGAAAAACAAAAAAGAATCGTGGTCTTAACCTGGCGTTTTAAAAAAATACTTTCAGACAGTGTTTCGTTCAAAAATATTTTAAGAATCCAAATTCACAAAATTATCTTCGGTACCACTTCTGATGCCAAAAATATATAAAACATTATCTTAATTTTTTTGAAAAACTTATAAAATTGTATTCAAAATACATTTCTCGAAAACAAGAAAATGCATTGGCTAAAAATATGCAAATATTTAATTCGCCAAATCTAAAGAAAACGTAAACACTTCAATCAATACCACCAACATTTAGACAATCAGATAACAATCAAAAGTTCTGTGCTATTTCGAGTGTACCTTTGGATTCGAGTATCTCTCACACAGGACAATGAGGGTAGAAATCGACAGTTGAATTCTGTTTGGTGAGATATTCTTAGTTAAAGTCTGTATTTAATGTTGCTTGAAGATATATGTAGTTTTTCTTACAAAAATCAAAGCATTTATAGATCGTTATTTTTTACTATTTTTCTAAAAAACCAACTTTGTCCTTGTGTAAGAGGAAGGCATCCTTTTTTTCTCTTTATTTTTTTTTTGTAGATCTTGACCACCATGCAACTTTTGAGACCTTTTAGAATTTGAAATTCGAAAAAATTGTAATTTGATACGCCTTAATGAGCACTTTATTTTTAAAAAATACTCTGCAAGATTCTTAATGATACTCTGCAAGTTTCTAATAATCTCTGCAAGATTAAGAACTTTTAATGCCTATATCTTTTAAAGGCGAGCTAACTTTGCAAATTCCTTTTAGGGTTTTTTTACTATACACTAGTGTTATCATCCTGTGGTATCCGCTTTTCCGTTAGAAAAATGTGTTGCACAGTGTAATAGGCCAGTGCTATGGTCCTGCCTTACCCAATTCAAATTTATTTAAATTTTCTAAACAAATTCTTACAAAATTATTAATTGTGGGTTATCTTAAGAATAGATAGTCAGAATCCTAGGACCGAGAAAAATACCGAAAAAGTATCCAATGCGAACCTTTACAAGGCAATTAAACACGCTAAGGTTTTAAGTTTTTGGTTAAAAAACTATTGTCTATGAAAAGTTGTTTTGTTTTTGTATCATAACTTTGGCTAAGGTTATCCTAGAAGCTCCAGATTGTGTTTGTTTATAGTTCTTTTTGTGTGGAACACAGCAACATTAACAACTCAGTTCTTTCCTAAGTCGTCTTAGTGATTTTGCCTTATCGACACAAATATATTTTTTAATCTAGGGTTGGCTATTTTTTTGACATTTCCTTCGTGTCATGTTTTTTATAGTTTTGTTTGTTGCAACTAATATTTGTCTATTATTTTAATAAGAATGAAATTGCAACAATATCCGAAATTTTTAAAAGACAATTAAAGCTATTATTTGCCTTACTCACTGTTACAAAAGAATTTTAAAAAATACATTTTTTCCGTATCGCGAGCAAAGCCGCGGAGGATTGCTAGTAATGTATAAAATTTGTAATATAAATCCATCTAAAAAAAAATCCGCAGCAACTTGGTAAAGTCTAAGTGATTTTTATTATCTAGAACCAATACTAAATCTAACTTGTGATTTCGGCATCGCTGGGCATAAATGATATTTATATGTCAACAGATGATATTTATATGTAGATGTGCTTCATGCACACTGTTATTAATGTTACTCATACGCCATGCAAACGCTTTCGCTAAGTCTGTTACGATTGAGTACAGAACATAGCTCATATATTCTTCTTAAGACAAAAGTCAGTTAAATCAAATACTCATTAACCACGAACCTCAATTCGTGTCGCTCCAACTTTTCATTTACGAGAACAATACTTAATTACACGCGCACTCGATTGTTATTCAATTGATAAAATATTATTCTTCTTTCGTTTAAATCATAAAAGTTCTTCAATTACATTTTTAACTCAAGCTATAAATACTCAATTGTTGTTTTGCCTCTGAAGCACTAAATTTAACAACTTATTACTAATACCAGCAGCGTTCATCCTCGATTGTACCATTTCTTTCGTGATGCTATTTTAAACGCTATCAGAGCAATTTCATGCCCTGCTGCGGTTAACGTTTGAAGCTAAAAAGAATTCAATAACATTTAGGCCATCTCATTCAAAACCCACTCAAAAACGATAAAAACAAACTGTAACATTAAACATAAAAACAAAACAAAAACTAAACTTCAAGATGTTATGCTATCTACAGGATAACAAAGTGTATCTCAGCTAGACAAAAACAAATTCTAGCTGGTGGCGCAGCACGTAGCTTTAGAGCTGCCGGCTATCTTTTGATTGTCTGTCAGCTACACACTTGCCTGTGGCAAACACAATATAATGGAACAATACGAAAAAAAAGTTCTGCCCAAGTCAAAATCAGCCTTTGTCTCCAGTGTTGTCATTGTGTGTCCTTTTCCGAATGTTTGGCCAAGTGTTGACAATAGCTACATTGTTTTTTTAAGCTTAACTGACAGGCGTAAGCTGGCTTAGATATATTTAAATTTGTTATTATTTGACATGAATTATTTAATGAGTTCTATTAAAACAAATTAATTACTGACTATGACCGCTGGCGTATCCATTGGGACGGTCAAACTGTGAGTGAATTTGTGTGTGTTTTTGTGTGTGTGTGTTTTTTAACTATACAAGGGGGAAAGCGTTGAAAACCGAATAGTGTGGGACTTCCATACACTAAAACCTAAACCCTGTTGCCGGATTTCCTGCATGAAACTGCATGGAACTGCTGGTGAGTATTTCTTCATGCAAGCGGAATGGCAGCGAAGGCTCCTTGTAGGATGTCATCTTAAGTCAAAAGCTCTGCGCAGTCTTTCTACGTGACGTATTTCTTTGTTTATGGTGCATGAAATATTGCAAACTAAAATCCAGTCCTCTTTTAAGCAAAGCATTATGTCCAAAAACTTTCCACTGTTGGCAAATTCCCCATCCTTTTACTCAACTGATGTCTTTCTCTGGTGAATTTCAGACAGACGAAAAAAACATGTTCAGCGTATTTTGTACAATTCTGTGCACAAAAGGTGCAAAACGAATTTTTGTCGTATTTAAATCTATGCTGGTAAGCTTTCAAGCACCCATGTCCAATGAGTATTTGGGTAAGGAAGTAATCTACCTCCCCATGTCTACCTCCCCTGTTCAGACATCTTTCCAAATTTGGAATAAGGTGGTGGTGATTCCATCGTCCTTTTTGTGTTGTCTTGCTTTTTACGTTTCGAGGTCTTGTACATGTCTTGTGGGAACGCATCACAGAACAAGCTTTCTCTTGCCAGAAGGTCTATTCGGGGAGTACCCGCGACAACTAGAGCTGCATCCGTTGATACTGTTAGGAATGCACAGCAGATTCTGAGGGCTGTCATAAGCCATTGTTGTACTGCGTTTATCTAGACGAATGAATAATGTTAAGTTGTGTATTTTTCTAGTATCCCATTTTTATATTCGCCTCAACAAACCATTCCACCTTTTGTGTATTTAAAAGATAATTTAGTTAAAATTTCATTATAACATTTCTAGTTTATTAGAAGTATAAAATATTTATTAATTGAAAGAATATAATTAAGGTAAATTTGCTTATCAATACGAAAAATCTTAGGTATATTATTTAAAAATATTTAAACTAACCAGTAAGTAAGCAAATTAAAGTAAGCCAGGTAAATCTTAATTAAGAAAAAAATAATCAGGGTACATATTGATTATGAAGAAAAATAATCAAGGTAAGTATTAATTAAGAATAAAATTAATCAAAGTAATTATTAGTTAAGAAGTTAACATAATCAATGTCAATATTAGATAAAGAGTTAATATATTCATAGTAAGTATAAATTGGCAGGCATAAAAAGTATGGTAATGATTATAAGATTAGAGTATACGTAGTGAACTTAAAATTATTAAAACCAAGTTACTTGATTAATTACTCAAATTGATTGAATTACTCAGCCATTAATTAACTTATCAATTAAATTAAGTTTTCTTTAATTTAAATTATTTTATAATTATTATAAGGTATTTTACTTATTTTAATCCAATGATAATTTCTCTTAAGTTCGATTTTATTTTTTTATATTTTTTTATTACTTTATTTCAAGGTATATTATTTACTTTTTAGGTATATTTGTTATTATATTTAGTTTTTATGTATCAATTATATTATGTTTAATTTGTTTTGTATTATTTTTAAGAAAATATGGCTTTAAATGTCTTTATATGTCAGTTAATATTCAGATATATAACTGTATATGGGTTTGTAGAAAAAATACCGTTCGGGTTTCGTTGAAAATTTACCGACACATCTTCGATTTGGCTGAAACTTTTTCACGGATTCTATATTGCAAAATAGGAGATACGTGTCCGAGGATTGAACAAGTGATCGAGAATTTGAGAAAAGCGAGTTTTTTGGCTTGGAGACTCATTTTTAAAAATGGATAACTTCGGTTCTATTTGAGCTACAAACTTATTTCTTCTATTATTTGAGATCGTAAAATGTTTTTAAAGTTTAATTTAAAATAAAAGTTTTTGTTTTCAAAAAAATGTTTTTAAATATACTTTCATTGTAAAAATTTTAAGTTTAAACACATTTATTTAAACGAAAAATTTAATGCAAAAACTCTAATATTTAAAACAAATATTTTAAACCGCCATTTTTTCGATGCCATTTTTTTAACTTTTTCGAGTTTTCGAAGTCAGATTAGTGATCAGCGACCTAATCCCAGGGGACCTCCCGAATAAGAAATTTTTTGACTTTTTGAGTTTGCGTTTCATTAATAGCAATAATTTTCAATGATTCTACTGTACATAATTTTTTAATTAAATCTCTGATAGCAACGTATTTTTTGTTATTGTAAAGAAAAAATAAGAAAAAATTATACAAAAAACAGAAATGAGCTTATAGTTGAAAATTAAATACGCTTGTTTTAAATTTTGTTTTGCAGAATCGCAAATAAGCTAAATTTCTATTTTAAAATTTTTTGTTTAATTTTGAAGTATGTTTTTTTCTCAGTGTACTTTTTTCAACTTCTATTTTTCATTTTCATATTTTCATTTTAAAGCCAAAGAACTGAATATCGGAAAAAAATATTTTAAAAAAATTATTAACAATTTTATATTGTTATTAACAATTTATTTGCTTGAATCAATTTTTAACAATTGCCCCATCACGTAGCAAGTTTTTTATATTTTTATCGTATTCTCCGTTAAATTTTACATTAAAAATATGTTATCAAAATTTGGGTTATTATAACTTTTATTAAAACATTAATTTATATAGCTTTATACGTGAAAAAAAAGGTTTTTCGCTAATAAAAAAAAAAATATCAAATCAAAAGATCAATATCGGATCAAATAAAATTAAATGTAAAAGTTGTTGATAATAAAAATATCTACAATTTCGTCTTAACTATTTTTCTTTATAACCTTAAACTTTTCAAATAAATTGAAAAAAATGTTAGAAATCACTTTTTTGAAATTTACTTGCCACATTTTTTTTCCTCATGTCGTTTTTTTTTATAATATAAGTAATTATTATCCTTTTCTTAACAAATAATATTTATAAGCAATCAATGCCGTGAAAAAAGCATAAATGAATAAATGATAGAACATTGTTTTATTAGATAAAAAATATTTATTGTGGGTTCATTACTTAATATTGGTAAGTATGTATTTGGTTTGTAAAATTGCAACTACAAAATATGGGTAGCGTGTTTCACATAAAGATTTTTAAAATCGTTTTTTTCTCATAGAGAGAAAATATCTTTACTTCCAATTCTTTATGAGATAAAAGAATCATACAGTGGAACTTTAAAGTCCCCGTTACCGTAACAGCTTTGGTAAAACGCTCTGATAATATTTTTTTCTTCTTCGTATTCATCGTTTGTGGAAAAGCAACAGGTTATATTTGATAGTGATTCTGTTGCCCAATTAAATAGTTCTCTTGGTGTCCTAACAGGACCATTCACTTTTTAAAGACTCGCTCTAGCAACAAGTTGTTTTAAAGCTCCACCGATTCCATCACAGGGTCCATTCCCATAAGAGGTTGGGAAAAAGTGTCACTCCGCAGCAATTTGAAAAACTTCCAGATTATGAGTTTGATGGTTTTCACTCCATAAAATCCTTTCCTCATAATCAATTTAATTGTCTTTTTTTAATGCTTTAATTTTGACCCAAAATTAGCACAAAAGCGAACTAGAGCTGTTAACACACCTGTTAACAAAACATAAGCTATTAATTTAACTAGGTTATTATAAGTAAAATAAACAAAGCAAAACAAAATATAACTTTATATGTCAACAAGAAGAAGCCCAATAATGCGGAACTTACATTTTTTGCCTTACATGGATGGCACTTTACATTAAGTATGGTTTCGTTAGGTTTTAGCAGCTCATAGTACACGACACCCTTCTGATCCCACCAAATACACAGCATAAGCTTGGCGCCATGAATATGCGGCTTGGCCCTCGATGTTGATGCATGGCCGGGTGGTCCCCACGATTTTTTTCGCTTAGGATTATCTTAATGGATCCATTTTTCATCGCCAGTGACAATACGATGCAAAAAACTCTTCCTTTTATGCCGTTGAAGCATTTGTTCGCACATGCAAAATCGCCGTTCAACGTCTCTCGGCTTCAACTGGTACGGCACCCAATTTCCTTGCTTTTGAATCATTCCCATGGCCTTCAAGCGTTTGCCGACCGTTGATAAGTCGACTCCCAATGATTCTGACAATTCTTGAAGGGTTTGACACGGGTCTTCATCGAGCAAAGCCTCCAATTCCTCATCTTCAAACTTTTTCGGCTGGCCCGGACGCTCTTTGTCTTCCGTATCAAAATCACCACTTTTAAACCGACGGAACCAGTACTCACAAGTAGAAATCGATGGAGCATAGTCCCCGTAAGCCTCAGTAAGCGTGCGTTGTGCTTCAACCGCTTTTTTCTTCAAATGGAAGCACAAAAGTAAACCTTCCCGCAAATTGCGTTTTGTTGGAACGAAAGTCGACGTGTTCACAGAGAAAAAAATAAATGTTGTTTACACTTCAGTGGAATGACACATACTGAGAAATGAAGCTTAGACAATGTGCTTTGAAATGAATATAGTCACAGGTGTGCCCGATGCGATCTATTGATAGTTACGCCATCTCTTAGAAAACCTTTAAAACTAATTCCAACCCCCAATAGATCACAAGAATAATTTTGTTATAGCTTGTATTGCAATTAATATTTCGTCAATCAATTATGCTTATTTGTGTAGATATATAAGCCAGTTCAGTTAATCAATAAAATCAGAGTAATTTCAGCAACTAAATAAAGTGTGTACTTTTACTTTCACAGTTATAATAAGTTCAAGTGCTTATTGTAACTCAACACTGCAACAAGTTCAAGTGCTTGTTGCATGTGTTACAAAGGAAAAAAAAAACCTAAACTCAACAAATTTATGTGTTTGTTGAGCCTGACGGTTAAGTTTCAAGGGCAAATAAACTAATTTGTCTTCAAAGAAGAGGATAATAAATAAAAATAGTTAAAAATAAAACACAAAATTGTAAATATTTTTATTATCAACAACTTTTACATTTACTTTTGTTGATCCAAGCTATATTATTTTTTATCAATGAAAAACCGTTTTTTTCACTTGTAGCGCTATATAAATTAATGTTTAATTAATTGTAATAATAAAGGTTCCATATTTTGAAAACATGTTTGCATGTAAAATTTAACGGAGAATACGATAAGAATATAAAAAAATTGCTACGAGGTAGGGGCAATTGTTAAAAATTGATTTCAACAATTAAATTGTTAATAACAATGTAAATTTGTTAATAATTGCTTTAAAAAATTTTCTCAAAACTGAGTTCTTTAGCTTTAAAACGAAAAATAATATGTTTGTAGCTCAAATAGAACCGAAGTTATACATTTTTAAAAATGATCACATGTATTAATGAAAATATGCGAAATGCTCTGTGCAGGCTGAGTATTGAGGAAGATTTAAGGTTGTGACCAGCAAATTATTCTTGCAGTGCCGCAAGTACTTCTTCTTTTGTGGTTACTAGGGAGTCCAATCCCGGAAGCTTTCCTCAATCTCTAAATAATCCCGGGATTAGTTCGGGATTGAAAATTTTAAGAAGAAAATTATTTCAAACGTTTTTAATACAATTTTTTGTTATGTATTACTTGAAACTAAAAAATGTAAATTAATTTATAACAAAAACAAAACAAAACAAAACACAGTAAGAGTACCACACTTTATCACATTTTAACGAGCGGTTTTTATATTTTTTGTTGTTTTACATGAAATCTCTAAAAACCAAAAGTTTGGTTATTTTAAGTAGCCCAATGATATGTTTAACGAACGTGGTTTTAAAGGTTCCATAGACAACTGATCGGTTGCCAGTTATAATTTTTATATGTATTTATTTTGCAAAGCTTTTGCTTAAATCAAATTGCTTGGTTCTATGAAAAAAAGATGAACCAACATGATAAAAATAAATTTAGAGAGATATTTGACATAAAAGTCAGTTGGATTTTCAATTTTGTGCCGAAGAAAAGCAAAACAAAAAATTTCTGCCTATTTTATAAGAAAAGATGAACCGGACAAAAATCAAATTTGTTTTTTTATCTTTTTTGGCTTTAATGATAAGAATATTAAGAAGGTTTAAGTAACAAAGATCTAAAGGGTTGAAAAACCTTCAAGGGGTTAAAAAAAAACTTTGTGCCAAACAGGAGCAAAATCATTTTTTCTTTGTACAAGCTTGCTAAACCTAAGTAGCGCAGGTTAAAATCAAAGGCATGTTTTTTTTTCATCTATGAAGGACCTAAATGATAGGAATATTACCTCAAAAAAATTATTTTGTTCTTAGTTTAGCCTAGAAATTGAAAGGGTTAAAGAACAAAAAATATAAAAAAATAAAATACATATCAGTTTAAGGTCCCAGCAGCGGATTTGCCAGTGGCTACCATAGAACTAATACAGAATAAATTACCAGGTAAGGAAGCATTACTTTTTTCAAAAAGTAATGCGTCTGCATATAGCAGAAGTAATTAACTCATACCTCATTACCTGTAATGTAGCATACAAGAAAAAGTAATGCAGTGATTTTTATAACTTAATACAAGTAGTATGTTACTCCATAACTTCTAGGTAATGCTGAAGGGAGGCGATCACTTACCTCCTGTCTCATTCAATGTTAAATGTAAGGCCTTTTATGCATAGTAAGGTAATACAGTCGGAAGTAGTGGTCATTACAAGGTAATTGATGCTTCATATATTCGGAATATATTCCATCCGCTACTGGGGTATTACTATATAAATGTTACACTTTTTTTTTATACACCGTCTTCATGATTTTTGTGTTTAATTCAAATTAAAGTTGGAAAAGACTTTTCAAAATGAAATTTTTTGTTTTAATTATTTTCAAAGCTGATCAACGCATTTTATTTTTTATTTGAGATTTTTGTTCGGATATTATAACAAATATAACCCGCTGATGAGAATCGTGTTGATTCTATACTAGTTTTAGAAATAGTTGTACGATAATCGTAAGCATTTTGTAAGTTTCGATCATAATTGCCTTCACCACAAAACAAAATTATTTCCCACGTCAGAATATCTGACAATTTTGAAATACATAGCTTACTTCCCGATGTTGCAATTCTTCTAAAACCTTGCAAAGCCTTTGCTCTAGTGAATTACACTCATCGTCCTAACAATCCTTTTCAACCTCAACACAAGGTTTTTCAAATTCTATATTCATATCAACTTAAAATGAAATGTTTGCATTTACATGAATATTTGTAATAGAAATTTTTTATTTTAAAATCCCGGGATCCCGAACAGACAATCCCGAGATTTACAGAGACCTTAATCGTCCGGGATCCCGAGATATAGTTCCCTAGTGGTTACCTCATCAATGTCTTTGATCTCGACTTATGTATTTTCTGGGAGGATTTTGACTTCAGCGTTCGATCCTCACACTTTTTGGAGTGCGTTTTGTAGTTCAGCAGAGGCAGCATCTAATAATTTTTCAAGGAGAAAAAAAATTTCAAACTTAGCTCAGATCTTTGAGCTGTGTTTCAGACTTCACATGTCTAAGGATATCGTCAAGTTAACCTGTACCCCTAGCTCTGATGACAATGGCGTCCTTTCGGGGTGGTCTCTTGGGCTTTTTCGGCTTTTACGATTTTTTCCGAACTGTTGTTTAAGCATTGTGATGCTCCAGCACTTGACGAGGACAGGAAGGAACCTTTTCTGCTAATAGCAAAAGACCTTGTGCAGATTCGTTTATTGTGCGCTTTAGCACTTCGTTATTTTGACGTGGAGCAGACCGTGGAGCGGCTCTTGGCTAGGGTTGAGCTTTGCTTGCCTTAATTTCAGTATCCTGCACTCTAGGCCGCTCCCTTGGTGAAGTCTTATGTATGGTCTTCTTTGCGGATGTCATCTGTGAGTGTAGTTCTCGTTGCTCTCCTCTCGCTCATTTTGGGGCCGATCCTGGTGTGAATTCGACTTTCTTTTCCGTTTGTATCGCAGCGTTCTTCACTAATCGTGGCTGATTTACTTTTTTCTTGGCGATATCTATTTAGGCTCTATTTTTACATGCCTCTTTATGTAAAGACGCAATCTCATTTGCAAGGTCTCTTAGGGGTTGGTGAATGCTTCTTCTAGGGAGAGCCATCATTTTCATGAGTTCCTAAATCTTGGCAGTAAGAGTATCACTAGCCGCAATATCCCGTGATTCATCTGACGATAAAAGGTTTGGTGTCGAAGAACGCTCGCACTCGCTTGACCTGCTTGCCATTCTCTGGGGTGAACGTACAACTCTTGGAGTTCCCTTGAAGGTGTCCTGAGTCCCATATCCTGATCCAACTCCCTGCACCGTAAGATTCATTGTTTTCAAACTCATAGTTGTTTTATTTTCAGTGTATCCTTCCCATAGCATTTCATGCCTTCTGGCAGGCTGGTTTTTCTATGAGAGTGTCCTTCCCTTTGAAGACTGCCGCTCTTCTGGGATCAGACGCACCTTGGGTTTTTTGGTATCATTTCTGTTCGAGTAGGAAAAGGAACCTAGTCGACGCCACATTCGGTACTGTCGACTGCGATCCTTCTCTTCCTGGAAGGGGACTACTTCGAGAATTGGTCCCCAGACGACGAAGCATTCGGTACTGTTGACTACGATCCCTTCTCCCGATGAACGCCAAGGTTCGACCGCCCAGGTTTTTCACTACTGCCGACCGCTACGGTTAAGACGCAGACCAGAATCGTCTGGATTTGTATCTGGGGTCCGGGGGGTCGTAAGGCCCGAATGATATAACTTAAAGCACAATCCGCCCTGCGGTGTATGTGTGTGTGTGTGTGTTTATGTGTTTTTCAATTTGTTTCATAAATAATAACATGTTGTCGATGAAGGTACGATACAAAAATATCATATGTATAGTATATTAATATATTGTGCTACCTTTGTAAATATTTATGATTTTTTTTTCAATCCATTTCGAGTGCTATGAAATATTTATTTAACATCACTCATAAAACAATTGCTATATAAAAGCTGTATAGGCTGCTACGTGATCTTTGGAAGGCGTGCATGCATGTCAATCTAACTTTATTTTTCTGTGTTGGACAAAACTTGTTTTTGTTTTTGTTTTTGTTTTTATTTTCTTTTCATAGCGCAAAGAATATTATCTAACAACTAGATTGAATTCATGCAAAATATTTTTTCGCAAATCAAAATGGACCTCCTTTATTATTCCATGTCAGAAATGTAGTCAATGATTATTGTCTCTTAAAGTGTTTAGTTAAATTAACTGGCTTGAATCTGAAAAAACTTATTTTGTTCTGATTATTCCTCTTCTTTTAATTTAGCACAAAATAATACAAACCGCCAATTTTCCTCATGAGTTAAAGTGCTCAAACATTACTTCAAAGTTAGGAAGGTCGGTGATCATCTGGCTAGCAGTGCGGAGGTTTTTTGCTGTCCGAAAAAGCTTTATTTTTCGGATTTTTTTCTACTTCGAAACACTCTTCTTAAAAGTGATAACAGATATTAAGATGATTTTTTTGCCGATTATGTTCAGTACTATCTAACAAATGCACAGAGGGAATTTAAACTTTTTTAAAAATGATAAAACTAGATAGACAATTTGCTGTTCTCTAATTCTATGGTTAATTTTTTTTTATGATTTAAAATAAATGTATAAAATATGAATGAACTTTTCAAATGGCTTTTTCGTCCCCTAAACTCAGGTAACTGACATTTTTGTCGTAACCAATCAAGGCGCCATACATATTTACAAAATACAAAGTTCTCAAAAGAATGGAGTGATTTTTTATTAATTTTATATAATTCATAATTTAATTCGCCCTTCGTAATTTTGCTCGATCACGGATGCTGTAATTCGGCTCCAGTTGCAGGTATGTGTAATGTTTCATGCATATGGTTTATTAATATATTTATGCATGCTGTGCTCGCTAAATTGGCTTTATACGCATAAAGCGGGCGGTAAAATTTATATAAAATCGTTCCATTTTTTTTTTTTTTTTTGAAAATTTTGTATAGTGTAAAAATTTATGGCGCGTTGATTGGTGCTGTCAAAAATGTTATTTACTTGAGTTTAGGGTATGAAAAAAGCGTTTGAAAAGTTATTTGAATTTTAAGACATTTATTTTAAATCGAAAAAAATCAATTTTACCGTAAAATTAAAGAACAACAAACTATCTATCTAAAGGGCCAAAGCAAACTAAATCGGAATAGCACAACCGGAGATATTGCATTTTAAGTAACACAGGCATTGACAAAATGTTGCCATTTTTTACATATTTGATTTAATGGTATTCCGTAAAAAAAATTTTCCGAAAAAACCCCGATACACATGTAAGCTTATTTTACGTAAAGAAGATTTAAAAACATTTTCAGCCGAATCTGAGACATCAAGTCCTGGAAGAGGTGCGATTTGTAAAAGAATGACCCATATGCTCTTTTTGTAAGTAAACCATACAGTTATTGAAATATAAGATTTAGTAAAGTCTTAGTAACTTTATTGACCAACTATGAATGCACACTAAAACATAGTAAGACCTGAGAGTGATTTACATATAATTTTTAATTCAAACTTATTATGTCGGAAAATAAACTGAAAGTGAACTCATACCACTATAAATATTGCTAAAAGAAAGACACTGAATCTTACAATGCAAGCTAACATATATATTAGGCCATGTCGGAAAAAAAAAGTTTGATAAACTTAGTTGAAAATATTGCTCATTGTTGTACCCTCCACGAAAGGATTTCACGATGTTTTAACCCTTAGGCTAGCTGGATTTTTTTTAAAAAGTGGGGCAAAAAATTTTTTGAGTGTACAAGTTTTTTGATTCTATGAATTTCCAAAAAATATAAATAAAGCTTCAAAAATTATTATTATCTGTATAAAAATTAAAACAAAATTTTTTTTTAAAATTTTGGTAAATTTTGATTATTTTGGGGAATTTTGGTTCAAATGACTGCCACGTTAACAAAAATAGTCCAATTTTAATAAAATTTTTTGGAAAGGTAAGCAGATACACTATTAAAAAAAATAATATAAAAAAAGTACCGTAACTATTGAATTAATTGAACCCTTTAAAGACGAGGATCCCTTTGTTCGTCCTCAATTGGTTAACTTTGCTTCAAAATGTACAAGGTAGCCCCAGATTACGACAGGGAATTTTATTACCTTTTTAACGGTGGCTAAAGATTACAACTTGACGATAGATGGCGTAGAAATGGCGATTGAAATCGTATCGAAATGTATCCAACAAAAGTAAAAAAAAAAGTTGCAAAAAAATTCCAAACGAGCGGATTTTTCAACATTTTTTATACTTATGGTAACCATTTTTGGAGCTTAGTTTTTGTTTTTTTATTTTTAGGACAATTAATAGAAACAAGAAACTTGCCCATACAAAAAGTGTTTTTTTTTTTGCCAAAAAACTGTGTTTGATAAACTCGGTGTAAAATATTTCTTGGCTGATTGTAGTATCCTCCACGAAAGAATTTCGCGATTTGTAAATCCTTAGGCTTGCTACAATTTTTTCTTTAAAGTGCCATTCTGGGCAAAAAAAACAGTTTATGTATGGGTAATTTTTTGGTTTCTATGAATTTTACTATCAGTATAAAAAATTTTGAGATATCTGCTCGTTGTGAATTTTTTTTGCGACTTTTACGAATACACCAGTTATGAGTTGGTATAAATAGACGATATCTGCAGACTTCCTTCTCTCATTCAAAAATTGTATTTTTAATAGTTTTAAACGATCCTCATAAGGAGGAAACCTTAAAGTGTCAGTTCCACTTAAGCCCCTTAGAGCAAACCGAATAAAACCAGGTCTGTCCACTGAAGATGCTCTTTTGAACTTTTGCACTCATATATATTCAAGCTTAGATCACAAAAAATATCAGCAGCTCTGTTTGTTGATACAGTTGATCATAAAATTCTGCTGAAAAAATTATTCAAATGTGGTTTTTGAATAAGTGTATTTGACCAACTTTTGAAATTATATAATTTCTTGCACAAGTGCTCAGGCTAAATGGTTAACAACTTAACAACTTCATCAAAGTATTCAGTTAGTATAGATATTTGTGGTTTACAAAAAAACATCCACACTTATGTTGACTCCAGTTCTATTTCCACAAATTGCTTTTGTGGAAATAGTTAAAATTTAACTGCGTTAAAATTTTTAAATATCTTGAATTAATAATCGATTGGAAAATGAATTGGATTGATCACACAGTTGCGCTAAAGAAATATATAATCACTGTAACCAGAAAGATGTATCATTTAAAAAATTGTTCTGAAAAATTGTTCACATGCATTTATTATGGCATTTTTCATTCGAAATTAGAATATGGTATAATTCAAACACTTCGTCTTACCAGTGTGCTTTATAACAGAGTTGTAAATCCCATATCTCTTTTAGCTCACTTACAACAACTCCAATATTTCCGTGTGTGTTGTAAATCGAGGAATTATGTACATAGCATTGTTGTAGTGCTTGCGTCGAAAGCTAACTATCAATGTTATTGCTGCTGTGTGTGTTTTTTTTTTTTGTTGATACACGCAGAGAAAAGACATGGTTGAGACATGATTACTGCAATAATAGTTTGTTTACTGAAATTATTGTACTATTCCTGCAAACATAAATTTTTGCCTTAATAAAGTCATTATTTACTAATTGTGGTACCAAAAATAACATTATGGTTCAAATCATACTATCGTCAACATATTATAATTGGCTCAACTATTACTGGCAGCCAAAATGTTGTGGTTCTGTCAATCATGATAAATGTGAATATTATGATAGAGACAAACATACTATATTTTTAAATGTTTGTCTGAACTACTTTTTGATCGTGGGTAAATGAAGCAGCACATAGTCAAAAATCGAAAGAACTTATTGCGCCTGAACAGTTTGCAGGAAACCTTTCACTTCATTCAGAGACAATAAGTTTTATCGATTCCTCGTTATGTGCCGTTTCTTTTGTCAACTCTTCAATAACTATTTTTTGTTATAAATGGACTTATCCTACAGACTGCAGAAAAATGACATTATCGACTTTGATTATAGCAAACATACTTCCATTTACCGTAAATTTTGCTATTTTTGTGACAATGCACTCAATGTACCATGATTATGAATGAGTTTAGTCAGTCGACCGGTTCTAGCAGCTGTGGTCTACTGGTAGTCTGCGTGGCTCGTAAGCGAAAGAGCCGCGGTTCAAACCCCAGCTCGGACAGAAAGTTTTTCAAAAAGTTTTTCTAATTGAATTAATATTTCTGTTTGGCAGGAGACAATGGCAAACCTCTAGGGATATCTTAATTAATAGCTATGAAAATTGGTTTGCATTGAAATAAAAAAAAATATTGTTTCAATAAAGTTGCACTTTTCTAAATATAGTTGCTGTAATCATTTTACCATGATCATAGAAACCATTATTTGTTTAAGAACATGGTATCAACAATCATAATCCGAATCATACTATGATCCTCTTAAAATATGGTTGTTGCAACTATGTTTTTTCTCTGCGTGTATGTTCTCGAAGCGCACACTCAAAGTGGTGGCGAGTTTTTTGTTGTAGCATTTTCAGTATCACTTGTCTGGAATAATTGTATTTTTTGTTTTACTGACTGCGTGTAACATTTGGGTCTCGTCAGATGCTAAAAACCTATTTTTGCAATTTTTTTTTTCAAAGGATCATTAGCTAAGTGAGCTCATGTCGTTCTTTTTGTTTTTATTTTTTTTTTCGTCGTCATCGAAGATTTAATTTTTTTTTATTTTTTTTTTAATTTGTAAGTTACCTCACTGACACGACACCTCTGCTTTATCGATTTGAATTTTGTGTAGCTCGACTGTGTCTAAGCTTGATTTTATTTCGTGTTATATTTGTAATAACAAGTTGCATCATAACTGTGCTAATCTCAGTACAGACTGTCTGAATTTACTTAAAAACAATAAAAACATCGGATTGAAGTGTGATGCCTGCCAAAATTGTTTTTTGAATGACGTTTTGTCTTAGCTACGTCCCATGTTACGGTGGCGGTCATGGGCTCATCATGGTCATGCATTGTTGTTGTTTCAATGTAAATTAAAAATTTGAGAGCGAGAGCAAGAGAGTAAATTTTCACCAGCACGGTCACCAAATGATTCGACAAAAATATGAAATCATGGGATCAAAACAGTGTTGCGTTGTGGAATTATTCCCCCTATTTGTGTTTAGGCACGAAAATAGTACACTTTTAGTTCGAAATGTATGAAAGCAGTAATTAAACCTGCTAAGTAGCAACACTCATTGGTTGAAAAAATACTAAAAGTAGCAAAAAGTGTTCTGGTGCTTAGGCATCATATGACCACCAGCATAACATGCTTTCGTCACAGAGCTCATCAAACGAAAAAAGAGAGTAAAAAGTGTCATGACCAGGGATCATATGACGACCACCGTGACAACACCCTAAGCCTAGCTCAAAAGAGCTTGAACGATATAAAGAGTCTGTTTGATCGAAATTGTTTCGTCAATCTAGTTGTAAAATCGTCGGTAAAAGAGAGTGATATAATTAATCCCGCTAATCGTATTCTTACAGTGCACCCTAAACAAGTGCCCTAAACAAGTGCGCTGCGTTCCCAAGCGCCACGCAATTTTATTTTACGTTTAACCTAAACAAGTGTGCTGCGGAAAAAACTACTGCTCTCGAACCAGCTCAGTCGGATGGTTTAAAAATCTTAAAACAACTTTTAGTATTGTGTAAAAATCTATTAATATTGCAAAGACTTCCATTTGCAATTGAGATTAATTAATTAATAGCAGCTGATTGCTCTTTGTTCTAATACTTTGGTTTTATGCAGCGAACTTCACATCCGCACTGTCAAAATTGGAAATTCGATTCATGTTGCGGTAGTCCGGTGCGTGTTTTGGTAGGCTTCATACAAAATGTATGTGCATGAGCCGATTTTGACAGTTACAAACCACGCACGCGCACTTGTTTAGGGTGGACTGTTACGCGCTCTAAAACTAAAAATGTTGCTGCTACAAAAATTTCTTCAGTTAGCTGTGAATTTGTTGGTAATGCTGTTGTTGTTCCCGCTGCGCTCGCGGATTTTTCTGATGCTCAGAGTAATACACAAGCCTTTTCGTATGCGTCGGTTGCTGCTGCTGCTGTCTCTTCTGCTGTTGCTGTTCCCACCCATGGTATAACTATTTGACAAGGTAGCCGTGACAGTTTTTTGGCGATTGGTAGTTGTCAAAAACAATTAAAGAAGTTGTAGTTTGCTGCTGTTGACTAGCTATGTGCTTATTTTTAACTTTTCTTTGATTCATTAAATTTATTCGCAAAGTTTATTGAAATATTTTTAGTTTGCTGCGGTTGACTAGCTATGTTTAAGTCGTCGCTTATTTTTTCACTTTTCTTTGATTAATTGCATGAACAGCTAGTTTTGACAACTACCCATCGCCGCTCGTGAGAAAAAAGCCAGTCTACGCTACAACCTTGTCAGTAATTGTGCCATGGTTCCCACCGATATCACTAAATTAAATGCTGAGAGAGAGTCTCAAACATCTCTATGTGCGTCGGCCGATGCTGCTATTTCTTTTTCTGGCCTATCTGCACCACCCACGGCTAGTGGTGCGTCTCTTGATGCTGTTTATGATAACATTGAATCAGCTGTAAAAAATGTTGTTATTGTGGAACCTTCGTTAGCGGATTCCGTTTATGGAAAGGGTAATGATCGTCAACAAGGACAGGTGACCAATAATGATCAACATAATAATGCAAATATTCAAAATAGAAAACTGAGGTACATAACTGGAATTGCAAGCAATAGAAATGAAGAACTCGTTGTTGTCGTACATCGTAAATGGTTTCATGTTTCAAGCTTTAAGCCTTCTACAACTTACCAAGCAATAAAAAGATATATGGCCACTAAAGCTAAAATAGACGCATCACAGATTTCTTGTTTCAAGTTATCTAATAAGTTTGAGTCTGTCAACTCTATAAATTTTAAAATTGCAATTCCTAACCATCTTATAAGCACTGTTTTCAACTCAAATTTCTGGCCTTTGGGCGTACGCATTGGACCTTTCCGGAAGAATTCAAAAAATGAGATGGAAGCTTCAACTCAGTACCTGACATGATTCCTGTAACTCCTAATCGTTTATTGAGTTCTAATAACAACAAATTGGCTGTTTATTATCAGAATGTTGGCGGTATGCGTACTAAGTCATCTAATTTCACTGTTGCTGTATCTGACTGTTGTTACGATGTTGTTGCCTTGACTGAGACTTGGCTTCATGAAGGCATTTACACTTTAGAATTTTTTGACAACAAATTTGAAGTTTTCGTCGAGATCGCTGTCCAGTAGCTACTGGGCTCTTACGTGGTGGAGGATCTTTGATTGCTGTCCGCTCTATTTATTCGTGCCAAGAGATTAACTTACTTCAAAGCACTGGATTCTTAGAACAGTTGTGTGTAAAGCTGGATATTCCCATATTGTCTGATGAAAGTTACAGCTCAACGCGAATAAGTATTTTTATTTTTGTTTCTTACATTCCACCAAACTCAACTTATGAAACTTATATGATGCATTTTTTTCAATATTCGTAAGATTGTTGAAGGGCTTAAAGATAACAAATACCCGTAGTATTGGGAGATTTTAACTTAAGTAATGTAGATTGGTTTTGTTCTGACGGTGGTCCGGCATTAACACCGATAAATTTGGGTAGTGGAAGAGAGGCAGATTTTTTAGATTCAATACTTTCACTAGTATTCACCAAATAAATTCTATAAGAAACGGGTTAAACAAAATGTTGGACTTAGTTTTTACTGACTTGGAGCTTCACTCCACCTGTAGAGAAGTAGAGTTTACATTATCTGACAATAGCATTCACCACAATGCGCTTGTAGTTCATTATGACATTATATCTTTAAAGAATCCCCCTTTGGTTGATGATTTGTATGAATTTGATTTTAATAAAGCTAACTATGTGGTAATATCGGAGTTTCTGTTCAATGTAGACTGGTGCACAATCTTTGATGAGAATCTATTCCAAAATTAAATTTCTTTAATAAATACTATTAGAGAAATTTTCACAAGGTTTGTTCCATTGAAAAAGGTTCGTACAAACTCTAAGCCAACGTGGTACAACAGTCGCCTGTCAAACCCAAGCGCGTCGGAAGCTAATTTCATCTGGGGGGCAGTACAAATGGGGGGGCAGTACAAATGGGAGGCAGTACAAATGGTGGTACAAAAAAAAGTTCACCAAAATTTCTTCAAAGAAACATGAATGTGAATAAACAAATTTTTTATTTTAGTTTATATAAAATATAAAAATATAAAAATATATAAAATATATTAAAATTGCATTATTTTTAAAAGTTCTTCCAATTTCAATATTAGAGATCATTCTTTAAAGGTTCTTTCATATGGTAATATGAAAATATAAGAAATAATGGTTGCTTTTATAAAGCAAGACTAGGTATATCTTTACATGGTTTAAATGCAATAAGGTACAAAACGTTTTACCAATTTAAATTATTCCAAAATGTTTCTTTTTGTCCTTGCGAGAAACAAACTCTTTTACCACTTCCATCGAATTCAATTCTTCGGTTTTATCTTTGTGAATGTGTATAAGTGCCGCATGAGTGAGTCGTTTCTGTGTCATAGTTGCTCGAAGATACGTTTTAAGTCGTCTTAGTGCACTAAAAGATGAAGCTGCTGATGCAGGCACAGTCATCAAAAAAGTCATCTGCATAAAGATCTAGTTTTGTTTTTAGATTTTGTTCAGAAGGCACTTTTCCGTTGAAGGCTTCGATTACAAAATTTTCCAACGATTCCAGAGTGTCAAGATCTGTTTAAATGTACAATAAGATTAACAAAGTGCCAGTTTACACTAGCTTCACTCAACCGACTCACCGAATGATAAATCAAAGTGAGTCGGTTGAGTGAAGCTGGTGTAAACTTGCAAAAATAAAAAAAAAGTAAAATATCAACCTGTTTGATCGAATCTAAAAAAATTTCGAAATAATCTTTTCGTAGCCGATCATATAATGGCAACTGTACTGAAGGAACCGGATTTGATGTTTCTTCAAAGCGTCGAGGTGGATTTTCATCAGCTAATTCACAGTAGGGGCTTTCGCATGGTCCAAAACATTGGACCAACATGGCAGATTGTACAACATGTAGTACCATGCGTAAGCTAAAACGATAGTCGAAATTTTTGGTTTTTTTCTGCAGATTGCACAATACTGTACAACTATGTAAAATTACTGCTCAATTGTTAGGGCATCTAAAAGTTGCTTAGCTATTAGCCGAATGTGTTCTGCTTGAGAGCTTGCAATTAATGATGTTGCTTTACAAGTTGGATCGTTCGAACGCTCAATCAAATTGTCCCATTAGTTTTCCATCTAACTTATCGTACAACATGTCGTCCAATATGGAAAGCCCCTAAGAACATGTCAAATTTTTTCTTACCAGAGTTGCAAAATTAAGAAGCATTAAGCTACATACTTAAGGGTACTTTTAAACTGAAGTGGTGGGTTTGCAGTAGAAACTCTACATTTTGTTTTATCTTTTTGCAAACACAGAGAAAGAAAATGGTTATCCGCAATCATGCTTATGAAGAAGAGAGAAAGAAGAGGAAAATTTATAATACAAAAATATTATCGTTGTAAAAAAAACTGATATTTTTAATAACTTTTGAAGTTTCCCAAAAAATATGTTTTACCAGGATAGGTCATCCAATAATTTTTATGAAATAGCTGATCTTTTTGCGCTCTATTTTCAATCTAATGTTATCTGCTTTAATTCATTGACTAATTGTGTTCCGTCGGAGTTAAACTGTGCTCTTATTACGGATGTGGGGTCCTTGACTTTATGCGGAAAAGAGGTTTATCGTGAATTGTCTAGCTTAGATGCAAAGAAGAAATGCGGTCCTGATAACATTCCACCCATTTATCTTAAATATTGTGCTGTGGCCCTAACTCAGCCGTTAACCTCTCTGTTTAATCAATTTCTACAAAATGGGGAGTTTTTAGATACATGGAAAGTGTCGGAGATAGCTCCAATTTACAAATCAGGGTCGAGGCAAGATATTAAGAACTACCGACCAATATCCAAACTACCTCTTATTCCTAAAATATTCGAATCTCTGGTAAAAAAGAAGATTTATGAATGCGTTAAGAATAGTATATCGGATGACCAACATGGGTTTGTTTCCAGGAAATCAACTTAAACTAATCTCTCGATGTTTACTCATTTTTTAGCAAGTGAGATGGAGGGAGGGCATCAAATTGATGTCATTTTCACAGATTTTGCCAAAGCATTTGATAGAATTCAACATACTGATTTACTAAAAAAGCTTAGCATTTTAGGATTTCACTCTTCCATGATTTCAGAATTACTTGGTCGGACGAAGGCAAGCGGTTAAGATAGGAAATAAGTTGTCCAAACAAATTGATAATTTTTCTGGGGTTCCCCAAAGCAGTCATCTTGGCCCGCTTCTGTTTGTTCTGTTTATTAATGACCTTCCTAATTATATAAACTTTTCAAAATGCCTCATGTACGCAGATGACGTTAAGATATTCAAGACTGTTAAATCCTTGGATGACTGTCTTCTTATTCAGCAAGATTTAGATGGTCTGCAGAATTGGTGTGAAACCAACAAATTATATTTTAATGTGGCGAAATGTAATGCAGTGCCTTTCACCAGGAAGAAACAAATAATAAGCAAATAATAATAAGCAAATAATAATAAGCAAATAATAACCAGAAGAAGCACTACGATGCTATCATTTCTAAGGCGAATGCAATGATGGCTTTCGTTATAAGTAATACGCAGGAGTTCACAGATCCTTTTACTTAAAAATCGATTTATTTCTCTTTAGTCCGGCCAAGCTTGGAGTATAGTTACGTAGTGTGGGACCCACAATATGCAGTGCACATCTCTAGAATTGAAAACATTCAAAGACGGTTTACTCGCCTAGTGTTTAAAAGACTTCTTTGGGAGTTTATGCCAACTTATGACTCTCGTTGTGCATTACTTGGCTTTAAAACCTTTGAGTTTAGAAGAAAGTCTTTTTTGGCTATTTTTGCACGTGATATAGTAATGAACCATATAAATTGTGCACCATTGCTAGCGCTATTAAATATATATGCGCCGGAAAGGAATGTTAGGCATAGGCATTTTTTTTATAAAGTCTTACAAATATTTTTTATTAGGTCCGGCTATCTGATGAATAGATGTTATGCAAATTATAACCTAAAAATAAATCACCTTAGCAGGGCCCAAGTTCCGCCTTATAACTTGCAACACTTTTTGTCGTCTTATACGTCTATAGCACCAGGCTGTTCAACCGCCTCCCAAGCAAATTTAAGGTGCCTTCGTAATAAATTTGTTTTAAAACAGACGAAATCGACGCATTTTGATCTGTCCTATCACGATGTCAATTCTTTTCTTAATTTAACAATCTAATAACTAAATACATAAGATTTTACTGTCCATTTTAATTAGTTTTTCTATTTATATATAATTTTGTATTGATTTATATTGAATGACCCCATTACAAACATACTTTAATCAGAAAACTGCTTTATTTTCTAGTTCCCTGAGAATTACAGATTGCAGACTTAACATTAATTTTAAACTTATTTGTGATATAACTGTTGTAATTTTTGTCAAGTCTAGTTTTAAAATTAATAAATAAATACTTGAATAGAAATGTTACTTTTCCTAAAGTTTTTTTTTTTGGGAGATCTTGACAACCAAATGCAACTTTTGAGTCCTCTTAGAATGGGAAATTCGAAAAAAACAATTGTAATTCGATACGCCCTATTGTCCATATCTCAACAGTTTACATAATTTTAGTGAAAATAAATAAATTTTACATTTTGGGGTTTAATTGTTTGGATATGATGGAAATTACCCTAGAGGGAAATTTTGTTGTTGGAAGACCCTATATTTTTTTTTATTGGGATGATTTTTTGCCAACACATAAAATTACATTTCTCAATGGTTTGCAGAATATAGCTATGCTCAAATAAAGTATTTTTGAAAGACGTAAAAATAAGGGTGAAAAAGGAGGGTGTGGGGATAGAAGTATGAACAAACATTTTTTATCAACTTATAACAAACATCTTTGCCACAGAAAAAAAAATCGTGTACCACTTTAATTGTAGTTTCGACGCTTCAAGTTGATTTCTCTCAGAAGAATTGTTTAACCTTGAATCACGGTTGCTCAAAATCCTGACGTAATAAAGAAATTTGGGTGCCAGATTCGTGATAAGGACCTCAGAAATATTTGAAAACATTTGTCGGTTTCTTACTCACAAAAAAAAGGTCTTTTTGGTGCACAGGGTTATTATAGCATTAGTGAATTTGGTTTTGTCTGTGTGGGCGTTGGTAATGAAAACTTAAGAAATAAAGTATGAAAGTTTTTAATAGGAGAAACACAATTCATAGCAATCATCTGGCATATTCTAAAATATGATAAATAAAACTTATGATACTTACAATACTCTGCACGAAAACAAAATAAATAACCCTCATTTTTATCTTTCATTTATGCAGTCGAAAACTTTTTTCAGCCGCAAAACTCATCGTGCGAAAACCGTGCGTCTTGTGTTTAAGTTCTGTTGTAATACTTCACAAAAGAAGAATCACTATGAATAAAATGAAAAAAATAGTTATTTTGAAAAATTGCACTTTAAAATTCGGCAGTCATAAAAACTCATTAAAAAAGTAAACAAAATATAATGCAATGAAATCTCCATCATGAATCCGAAAAGTTTCAGTTTGACACGATTGAACTTTTTTTTCTTTGAAGCGATTGAATATGAGCCCTAAAATCCGACATCGATATTTTACAGATAAAGTTCATAGATAACAACAACCTACAAACAAAAATAAGCACAGAACACAAACACAAGGAATTCAAAACTGATTGAAGCAGAATAGCGAAACTCAAGCATGTCCCAAAGGACCATGGGCACTTTTGTGTGAAAATTTGTCGTTGAGTCAACAGAGATGAGACCACATGCAATGTGTTGAGGGACCTTCTGAGTAACGTTTACCTAAATTAAATCTTCCTTTACCACCGGGTTCCTGAGATATGGAGTCAAAAGTAGGATACAAAAAAATGAAAAAAACCTTATATTTTCATTTAATTATTGCTTTATTATTCTTAAAACCCTTCAATACAAACACATAGAGTAAAATAAAGTGCATATGTATGTTTGTGCATATATATTAAATACATAAACATACGTCTGCCTTTCCGGTAGACACGTATATCTTATTCTTTGTATATATAATTCTTCTGTTCGTGTGCTTGTGGTTGATGTCCTTCTAAGGGCTTGCACCGATTTTGATAAAATTTTTTCTGCGTGTTTGAATGGGTCTCAAGATAGTTTAGACTTACAATTGGACTTGGTTGGTGGCGCTGCGATTGGGGAAACAGCATTAAGCTCCTAAATTAATCATACGATTAGCATGAAATTTTGTATAGAAATGTTTTCAATTACTATGAATGTTTAAGCGCTATCGATTTTGATCGATCTTAACACCACATGGCGCTGTAGTACAAATATTTTAAAAAATCGCCAAAAACCCTAAGCCACTCATATGATTAGCATGAATATTTGTATTTAGTGATTTTCTGATACGGGAGATGTTTTGGCACAAGCTATTGTCATCTATCTTTAACACCAGAGGGCGCTCAAACACAAATCTTTTAGAAAACCGCAAAAAAATCCTAAATCACTCATATGATTAGCATGAAAATTTGTATAAAGGTTTTCAGATACGATGACTGTTTTGGCGCCATTTGATCCATAGAGAACACCATCATTGATTAGGAAGTTTTAACTCTTCGCCCTAACTACCGGAAAGGCAGAACAATGTTTGCCGGGCCAGCTAGTATTCATGTAAAGTATGAGATGTACGAAACTGTTTTGCACACAACTATAATTAATTACTAAATAGCTTAAAAATATAGACAGTAGAATGTTTTTATTAATGTTATTTGTTCTAGCATACCAATATTTTGCAGTAGTACTCATATTTTTATATAAAGTCGAAAACAATCGTCATTAGAATGTCAAGAGGTTAAGTCGGAAAAGAGTCGTGTCGAAAGAGAGCAAACTGGCAAGTAGGATGTATATTTCCCTTCCTATAATCACGCTTTTGTCTTTCAGACTGACAAATCTGTTATTGATCAATATAATCAATTTTTTTATATAATATAATCAAAACTTTATTATATTGAGCTATAATTATTAATAACAACTAATAATAATTCATCGGCCTGAGAGACCAACGCACCAAATTATTAAAACAAAAAATGTATTCTTTATATTGGTTTTTATTTTTATTTTCACATTCATTACAAACTAATTACTTAACACACTGTATATTGCTTACCAATGTTTATTCCATATAAAATATAATTCATTATTATACTATACTATTAGGGCGAGTCGATTTTAAAATCGCCCATTGCTCAGTGAAAATCGTATTCAAGGGATCAAAATAAGAAACTTTGCTCGAAGAACTATACCTCTAAATCGAATTCTAATGCCCCAACTTTTGAATTTTGTTCCGTAGGGTCAAATTTTGAAAAATCCCTCTTTGACCCATTTAGAGTGCCCCAATCAAGTCCAAATGTATGATCGACCCCCTCTAACTTTGGAGGGCCGATCCACCCATGCTAGTATCTTACCCCCTGGAACCCCCCTGGGGGTTCCCCATACAAACATTTTAAAAAATCACCATTTTTGGCACTTAACTATAATGGAGACCTATTACTCCAATGATATTCGATATCAAAAATTTGGGTTGTATGGAAGGTACCACATCCCTTGGACTAATACGAATTCATCAAGCCCAAAATCGTGAAAATCAAACGATCCGTTCTCGAGTTATAAGTGCACAGATGGATGGCAGTTTCTTTTATATATATCTAATATATAAAATTCTTCTGTCACGGGGTACGTAATCGAACTCCTCCGAAACGGCTCGACCGATTTTCATGAAATTTTGTATGTATATTTTGTAGGTATGAGAATAGGTCGTAAAGTATATTTCAACCTCCTACTAACAGCGGGCGTGGCACCTCCCATACAACCCAAATTTGCGATATCGAATATCTTTGGAGTTATAAGCCGCTTAGCCTCGGAATTCGGTATTCGACAATTTACACGTGCCGCTTCGCAGATAAAATTTTGTGAGAGTTGGACAAGGGGGCGTGGCACCTCCCATACAACCCAAATTTGCGATATCGAATAGCTTTGGAGTTATAGGCCGCACATCCTTGGAATTCGAAATTCGACCACAATTTACACGTGGCGTTTTACTGATAAAATTTTATGGGAGTTGGACAAAGGGGCGTGGCACCTCTTATACAACCCAAATTTGCGATATCGAATAGCTTTTGAGTCATTCAAACAAAGCAAACAAAGCCTCGGAATTCAGCATTCGAACTCAATTTACACATGCAGTTTTACTGATAACTTTGTATGGCGTTGGACAAGGGGGCGTGTCACCTCCCATGCAACCAAAATTTGAGAAATTCTACAGCTTTTGAGTTATAGGTCGCACAGCCATGGAATTGAGTATTCGACCACAATTTACACTTACAATTTCACTGATAACATTTTGTTCGCGTTTGGCAACGGGGCCGCGGCAGCAACGCGCCGGGTTTAAGCTATCTATATATATAAAATGGAATGTGTGTTTCTTTATTTGTTTGTTTGTACCTTATAGGAGACCAAACCTCTGGACCGATCTTCCTGAAAATTTCACAGCATTTAACTGGGACTCTGGCATGATTAATAGGGTACTTTTTCGACCACGCCCACTTTTACGCCCACTTTTTTAAAATTATGTAATGGCTCCCATATAGTTTTTAACAGATTTACTTCAAATTGTATACACATTATACTCCAGGCGAGGTAGAAATAAACATTTCTTACGCCACGCCCCCTTTTACGCCCCTTTTCACGCCAAATTTAAGTTTTAAACTTTTTGTTCTCTGTACAAATTTGTTCCTTCCAACGGATTATTTTTTATTTGGTAGTATATTGCTCTTAATACTGTTAACGTCGCCATATTACTATGAACCACGCCCACTTCACCGCCCCCTTTTTTAATTCAGATACTTACTTATACCACTAACAATGTTTGCTATACAAAATACTTTTTTTGTAATATGTATTTACCTAAAGTTTTATATAGTTTTTATCTACAGGTAAGGTAGCCATAGATTTTTTATTACCAAATCCCCCTTTTTCGCCCCATTTTACTTTAATTATAATAAATCTGCTTTCAATCTATATATATAAAAATGAATGTCTGTCTGTTTGTTTGTTTGTTTGTGCTTTATAGGAGGCCAAACCCTTGGACCGATCTTCCTGAAACTTTCACAGCATTTTACTATGAATCTGGAAAGAATAAAAGGCTATATGAAGTTTTTGTTTGACAAAGGGGCGTGGCACTGCCCATATAACCTAAAAATTTAAATCGCCATATTTTGGGCATTTTTTGACCTACGTTGATGCTATTTGGTACATATGGTATTGGCATAGTTAGGAATACGTACCAGGAGAAAAGTGGGTGGGACCACGCCCCTTTTTAGGAAAATTAAAAATCGCAATATAGTCTTAACTACTGGACCGATAATCATTAAATTTTCACAATAGGATATTCTTACGAAATAATAAATTCTTGACTATATAAAGTTGTGAGTGGACGAAGGGGCGTGGCCTCGCCCATATAACCCAAATTTTAAAATCGTCATATCTTGGGCATTTTTTGACCAACGGCGGCAGTATTTGCTATATATGGTATTAGCATGAATAGAAATACGTACCAAAAGAAAAGTGGGCGGAGCACGCCCCTTTGTTTGCGATATATTGGAGGCTGGACCTGATAACCGATCTTAAATTTTCACAGCGTTCAGCTTTGACTCAGGAATACTTATTACATGATAATATTTTTCGACCATGCACACTTCTGCACCTACTTTTTTACTACGTTTATTAACGGCTATACCACAAATCATGTCATTAAAATCATTAAAATACATATTAATTAAAATAGTGGGGTAGCTCAATTCTCTTTCTTCTACCACTGTCTTCAAAACAGCTGATTTTATAATACGTGTTAATTAAAATAGAGAAAGGGGTAACCCCATTCTCATTCTCCCACAACAGACTGCGAAACAGCTGATTGTGTAATTGCTGCTTTTTGATTGGTCTAAAAATAAAAAGGGGGAGCATGAAGCAAATTACATGCGATTCAGCGCTGAATTCTAATTGGTTTACAACAAAAAAAGAGGCGAAGCATTGCAATAATTAAATTAAATAAATAAATTTTTGTAAATATATAAATACTTTTAATTTTATTTTAAACGAGGGGGTAGCGAAGCACACCGGGTTCAGCTAGTATATATATAGATTCAATGAAACACCGTGTAATCAAGAGGGTATTTGAGATAGACCCCAATTCCAAAATAATTTTTTCTTAGGAAAGAACCTAAGAACCTAAAGAAAGGAATCATATCACAAAAATTTAAAATTTTGTCCTGCTAGATTGATCAAACCTCACACTGTGCGTTGATTCAGTTTAATCTTTTCAATTTTCCTCACCTTACAAAAATTTAAAAAAAAAATAGAAATGACATGCTATTTCCAGCTGACATCTTATGAAATTTGTTCTGATTTTTAATTGCGAGCTTTTGAGATCAAGTAAGTTTTGAATAAGGCTACAACAACAACCACAACTCTGTATAGTGTCAATCCGAAACAGTCTGTCTTGTTGTTGTTGTTGTTGTTGCCTTCTTCATAACTTATTTTATCTAAAAAGCTCATAATTAAAAATTTTGTAAAATCAAAGAATTCATCAAAATTAATTACAAATTACATTTTTTCTGTTTAGGCAATAAGCCACCCAAAACAAAAAACCTCGATTTCTTATGCAAAATGTACTAAAAGGCACTCAGTACTCACGTACTAGATATTGAGGCTTTTTTCTGTGACTTTCTCTGCCGCACCTAAATTTTTAAAAATATGCTTATTCGTGTAGTACAAAAATTAATTTTTTAAGAAATCATACATTTTTATAGCCTTATTCTGGTGATTGACAGCAGTAAATTCATCGACAAGCTAGACTTTTATGTACTTTATTTTGGTACATGTAGTTGAAAACTTCCAAGATGTTTCGATGATGTGAATATTTCTTATTTTGTTGACAGTTTTGTTAACTTATGAACTTTCAAGTTAGAAAAAGAAATCTTTAAAAATGTCAATAAATTTACAATTGTCAACTACCAGAGTAAAGCTGTTAGTTTCAGAACAAAATATTCCGTTAATATCTGAAAGTTTTCTGTTGATACCCAGTGCCAAAAACACGGGACTAGGGTTAACGTTTGACATGTGCAGAAAAGAGAACAAATGTGACGAAATGTGTATTACATGAGATGCAAGTAGATAACACAGGTTAACGGCAATTTTGCCCACCATATCTAACTATGATTTTATCATGGACTTTGGCCCACTAAACACGAAAATCAAATTAAAAAATTTTCGAAATTTATTTTTTTCCTTTCAAGGAGCTGTTTGGACGTTTCCCCACTATATCTAGAGTTTTAATTAACCAATTTGACCAAACAAACACTTACCTTAAAGGTAACTAAACTTTCTTAATTCGTACATAGTTTTGAGATCGACACATTTGTTTAGATACTATCGATGTTTATAAGTAAAAAAATATGAATTTTTGACAAAATTCGGGGTCAAAAATTGACATATCGTCCTAGAAAAATAAAATTTATTTGCATTATGTTTGAACTTTTACAAAAAGAACATGCTACTTTTGATTAAAATCCGTGCTTAAATAGAGAAGTTTTGAATTTTTAGTGGAAGACCTGAATTCAGCTCTGTGACAATTTAAACGTTTTTTCTTACTTTTAGTGCACGAATGAAGTCGGCCGAGCAGGTGCGTGCCAAAGCATTTTGGAAGTACAGGCAAGATATAATTTTAGCGTCCTTACCAAAATATCGAAAAAATCCAAATATATTTTTACAGAAAAACAAATATATTTTTAAAATAATATCAAAAATATTTTTATTAAATCACTTCAAATAAATGGACTTATATACATAACTCGTTTTTAATATAATTATATATTTTAAAACAAGTTGTAGAAAAAACCTGTTTATGGAACATTAATATAAACTAAAAACTCATTTATTTAAAACTGATAACAAAAAACCGTAAAAAATTTGATCATAAATGTTAAGGGTGATTTTTAAGCGTTTGATTTTTGAAAATTTAAAAAAAGGAACAAAAAATTTGCAATATTGAAGGAAATATTTATTTGGAGCGATTCATCAATGCCTGGCATTTGCATTCTAAAGATTATTTCATGTAAATACACCGCGGCTACACCTGAGGCGGTCCATTCGTGAGCCATAATTTTTGCATAACTTTTCCAGCATTTCGGCTGGTATCTCGCCAATGGCAGCTGTAATGTTGTCTTCCAGGGCTGCAATTATGGCAAGCTTGTCGCTGTACACGAAAGACTTCACGCAACACCACAAAAAATAGTCTAGTGGGTCAAGCAAACATTTGCTAAGTTATTATAAATTGGAATAACAAAAATTTGGTTAGTTTTTGCTTAAGTCTAGCATATATACATAATTATTAACATTAAATAATTGATATAAGTGATATAATCATTAACATTAAATTAAATTGAAAAATTAACACCATCTACAGATTTGAACCTCGGCCGCGTGAGTGTATGGGTTATCCATTCAACCATCGCAGTTGTTAACCAATCGTCGCCTAATTATTTCATTAAGAATAAAAGTGTGCTCGTGTGTTTAGCAGAAATTTGCTTGAATTAAGTAAAAATTTGCTATTTGAGTTTATAATAACATATATTTGCATGAATTAAGTAGAAATTTGCTTTTTCCCAAATTCGTTAGTAGTGATTTAAATTTAGCAATCTTTTTCTAAAATCATACAGTGACTGAGCAAAGTTTTGCTGATTTTCTTTTAAGCAAAATAATTATCTTCGTGTAGTTTTGGTTTTTGTATTTTTTTTTTTTACAACATAGCTAAAGACTACGCTATAGCCATTTATTTTAAATCAAAGAACCAAGGCATGCGTCTTATACAAACAAGGTTTGGTCTTTGATCTGAAAGGAAAGGGATAGATTTATTTAGAGGAATTGATTGGAACCATACGTGAATTATTGATAAGGCGAAACAACAGTGAAAGACAATTTTAATTGCTTTTAACCTAGGCTGGTGTTATGCCTTAACCTCGGCAAGCATGTCCAGCCCTTAGTTTTTCCTGTCCTTTAATTCCACAATTTAGCTGTGGATTTTTAGTTTTCCATAACTCTTAAATGTAGGAAAGAACAAAGAAAGTAAAAAGAACCATGCCCAAATCCGGATTCGAACCAGGGACCTCTGGGTTGATAGTTTAGCGCACTTTTTACTAGACTACAAAGGACGACTTATTTTGTATTGGTAATAAGTATTGTTTCAAAAAATATTTCAACAACACTTCATGCAAATTTTTCAAATATTGATTTCTACGATTTCTTTATTAAAAGAAGAAAGCAAATAAAACTTTTTTGAAAACTAAAATATGACAACTCTGGTACTTTTCATCCTATCTCCTATGTTTGATGACTCATTTTAAGGAAAAATTACATTAACAACGAAGTGCATACCAGTTTTTTAAAAAACTTACTTCAAGAGATGTTTTTATTACTTCTTTGCTTAAATAATAGGAAAAAATCTTGTAAAATGCTTCTCCATTTATTGGACTCTTGAGCGAGGTTTAAAAATTTATCAATCGACTCGAAACTTTATAGATTTTAGTTTTATATCAAATCGACTTTTTTAAGTCTATGGTGTCAACAATTTGAGCAAATATTTAATATACATATAAAAAATACCGTTTTTGATTTATCAATATCAGAAACTATCAGTATTTTTTTTATCAAAACCCCCTTGAAAATTTGAAAGAGAGTTTTGAAGACACTTATATTCTTTATCTCTCAAAGCTTGTCTTTTCTTTTTTTGTTCCCTAGACAACTTCATTTTCCGTTTTTACTCATTACTAAGGAATTTTTTTTCGATAAGGATTCTGCTAGAGCACCTTTTGCAATAAGAAGAAACTACACGACAAACGTTTAAATAAAAAGTAAATTATTTCCACTGTCAAAGTTTGATTAGTTAGAGATGTTATTATTGCTATTGTGGCTGTCAAACTATGTGAGTAAGTGTTGCAATTTTTAAGAGGAAATGCAATAAGTACTACTACGAATTTTGATGCGATATGATAGAATACTTTGTGAAAGTTAAAAAAGATAAAAAAACAACAAAAATTTTTGATTTTGGCGCCTCTTAACATGTGGCGCTACAGTCGTGGTTCTGCTTTGACTACCCTAAGGCACGCCCCTGCGGCCGAGATTTCTTACTTATTTTTTTAACCGATTATTTATAAGCAATTGAGCATTGTTTCAATAAAGTAATTACCTGATTGCACATTTGTGTTTTCCCAGATGGCTCGGTTGTGTATTTCCCAAAAAAACCAACGTAATAAAAATTAGTATTAACAAAATAAATAAGAACAAATAATTTCGTTTAATTTTTGTCTTATTCTAAACATTACAAGGAAAAATTTCATTAAAAAAGTTATTAGATTTTTCTACCCTAAAACATTATAAAGGTGTTGCCTAAGTAGAAGGTTATTAAATCTTTTAGTATTTTTGCATAGCAAAAAATCTTTTACAGGTAGTCCAAATAGAAATATTATAGAAGATAAGGGGCGAGTCTTTCAGAATTGCCTATTTTATTTAAAAAGATTTTATGAATACCTCTTTTTTAAAAAAGATTATAAATAAAGGTAGTTTAAAATATGATGATGCCCGATGATGATATATCGGTTTATATCACTTTTACTTATATAAGATACACACTTTTTTGTGGGTTTGAATTAGTTTAAAAACAACCGCTCGCTTATGCGAACTCAATTATTTTATTTGCTGCATGCTGATGTAAAACGAAACGAACGCTGGACGTGGTGCGAGACTCGGTAAGCAATATATTTTTCCATATCAAAAAATATTGCTGCTCTTTTATTTCACGACGTTCAGTCTTTGTTTCGTTTAACATAAACCTGCAGTTGATAAAAATTGGGAAATGTGTAAAAGAAGTCGAAACAATTTCTGCAATGTGTGCGGTAATATTATGGCAAAAAGAAATGTACGCAAATTTACAGATGCGCTACAACTAAGTTATCTGAAATATTTTGGTATGCTTCCGAATGTCATCGATCCGTGGAGACCACAGTCTCTTTGTGTTATGTGACAGTCAATCTTCAGCAAATGGGCTGTTGACCAAAAGTATGTATGAATTAGTTTTTTTTTTATTTATATTAGTTTTATCTTTAAAATTTACTTGTTTTATTTCAGCCTATACATGAAAAAGACATTTTGTCACACGTCTGATTGCTACTTCTATCTTAGCAAATTTTCTGGCCTTGGAAAGAGTTTGAAATGGAATTATGCCCAAGTGAAATCAGTGATGTTTTTGGTACCTCTTTCGAGTGATGTGCCATATCCAGTATTCCCTCGTTCAGCCCTCATAAGCATTGAATCACCAGAAAATCCGTTCGAATCAAGTGAAAGCGATTTAGCATCGGAGAAAGGTCTTTCCCAGCAAGACTTAAACGAGTGGTTTCGAGATTTGGAGTTAACGAAAGAAAAATCAGAATAATTTTTATCTCGAATGAAACAACGTTACTTCTATGGTACAGGTGTAAAAACGACGATCTACAGGATGCGTCATGGATCTAACGCAAAGTATTTCACGAAGGAAGACGAAATTTGCTATTGCAATGATGTCGTTTGTTCAAGGAGCTCCACAAAGAACATATTCCAACCGAGTGACGGTTGTTTATAGACGGGAGCAAAGAGAGTTTGAAAGCAGTTCTCTTGCACAATGGAAATGAAAAGCCATCAGTTTCAACCGCACATGCTGTTAATACTAAAGAAACATACAAAACGATGGCCAAATTGCTGGAATAAATAAGATATAAAGAATATGATCGAAAAATTTGCTCTGACCTCAATGTTGCCTGAATTGCAAGGAGGATATATAAGAAATTGATGTTTGTTTGCCGCGCAGATGAATTTCATTATATACAAAAGGAGAGGCCGGAGAGAACAAACAGCATAATCGGTGAAGCTAACGTCAAAAACGATCCTACCGTGAAGAGAGAAAATATCATACTTCCCCCGTTGCACATTAAATTTGGACTCATCAAAAACATTACCAAAAAGCTGAATAAACAGAGTAAAGCGTTCGTTTATTTGCGATCTTTTTTACACATCTTTCATATGCAAAGATCAAAGAAGGCGTCTTCGCAGGACCTGAGATTAAAAATTTGCTAAAAGACGAAAACTTTCCGAAACGTTTGTCACTCGTTGAAGCTGCAGCCTGGAACTCGTTAAAACTGGTTGTTGCCAATTTGCTTGAAAACAATAAAAGCCCAAATTACAAGGGTATCGTTGAAGATTTGGTGAAAAATTATGAAGCAATGGGTATGCATTCTTTTTTCTATTATGTCACTTTATATGTATTAGTTCATTGTCATACACTATATTTTAATATTTGTTTGAATTTGTTTTCATGCTCCCGGCAGGAGTGCACATGCTATTGAAAATCCATTTCCTACGTACGTAGGAAAGTACAAAGTTACTAAGTACTAAGTTACTAAGTTTTCACCAACAAATGAAGGCCATGGAACGGCGGTATAGCGCCTTCTTGGATACAGTCATGATGAGCGATTACATTTGGCCCCTTATACGAGAAACAAATCACGAATGCTACAAAAGACAAAGAAGGAGTCGAAATGCTATCAGGTTTTAAAAAATTGTAATTGGATGTTTGAGAAAGCTTTATAGGACCAAATGAGAGTATGCTAACAAAAAGCCAGTAGCAAGAAACAACAGCTTTTTAAATATTCTAAATTTAATTCTTTTTAACTAGTTTATTTATTTATTATTTTTAAGTACTTTGTAAGATAGGAAAAAATAGTCTGAGATTTTAACTAATTAGTGCACTATGTAAATTAATTAAATAAATAAATTAAAAATAAAAATCAAATGCTGAATTTCAACTGATTTGGAAAAATAAATACAAGGTGTTTTAACTGTTAAAAAGCTGAATTCAAGTCTTTCACTATAAAATTCATAACTTTACCATTTTAGCATGAATTTTAATCAAAACTATCATATTTTTTTTTTGGAAAAGTTCAAAATTAAGGCAATAAAATTCAAACAAATTTATCTTAGCAAATTCTTTTTTTCTTAGATATAAAAATTTTTGACCCCAAGTTTTGCCGAAAAAATTTTTTTTTACTTTGTAATATTTAATAGTGTAATTTTCTCTACACTTTGTAATAATTAATAATATTAAGCTTAGTTATCTTTAAGTTTAGCGATTGTTTGGTAAAATTGGTCTATTAAAACTCGAGATATAGTGAAAAACGTCGGAACAGCTCCGACAAATAAAAAAAAAATTAAAAAAGTTATATCTCCAAAACGCTACCATTCCAAAATTTGTAAATGTGATTTTCGTGATTAGTGGGGCAAAGTCCATGAGAAAATCATAGTAAGATATGGTGGGTAGAGCAATTTTTCTGATTTTGTTAAGTAGTTTAAAGAAGTAGTGTCTATTTCCTTGGCAAGTGAGCAGAGACAAGTGTTTTGTCTGGATTTCAGAAATTTTGTTGAATTTATTGACGCTGGCCGCTGACATCGTGCATTTTGCTTAAGCTAATAATAGGGGTATTCACGATTCAGTGCACTTGCCTGTGCAGTTGAGGACTTGAGGACTTGTGCAGTTGTGCAGTTAGGTTTTCGTGAACACACTATCATCACCAATTCAAAGCTGTCAACATTTTTCAATGCACACAAGTGCACAACTGCTCAAGTCCTCAAGTCCTCAAGTTGAAGGTAATAGTAGAAAAGCACTTGTGCAGATTTTTGACGTACGTACAATTTGTTTTGTAAAGTGCACAAGTCCTCAAGTCCTCAACTGCACAGGCAAGTGCACTGAATCGTGAATATCCCTAATATTAGTCTTTTTACTTTCAGAGCTTCTACTAAAAAGACTCATGCTGCGTCATACATCTATGTATGTACAAACGTAGGCGAACAATTAAGCCTGCGAGCAAATGCATAATTAAAGCGTTTGACAGAGCGGATCATAACAAAAGGAATATATGAATGCGTGTGTGTTAGGGTTTGCGGTTTCCCGGAAGTGCTCCTAAACTAAGTGTCGAGTTCTGTCTTATATGATTTTTTCCGCTTTTTAAACCTAATTTTGGAAACAACATGAAGGAAACACATTTATGTCAGCGAGCTTGTGGTTTTTGTTGACAAGAACGTATTTTTCTTGGAACTCTACACCACATTTCCTTGCGCACAATGTGATTGATATTGTTGTTGTTGGTGTTTCCAAGTGCTGCTTAAATTAATAACATTTCACTACTTGCCTCATGAAATTAGTTTATACACTTTTCGTCAGCATTCCGACGGCTTAAGATATCATGAGCTTGGTTTTAGTTGCTGCTGCGTATATTGCCTTGATTGCATAGGAATACTGTTTTAATTGTAAAGGTCCGAAAACTTTAAAAAACTCTGCTCAGTTTGCCGTAATGAACATCAGCATTGGTTTCAGATTAAAAATAAAACGTAAACTTTCACTGAAAACTATCATAGTCCACAGATAACATATTTTTAAAGGTATCCTAATTTCCTAAAAGCAAACAACTGCGATAGTCGAATGGATAACTCATGCACTTACACTCACGCGGCCGAGGTTCAAATCTCCAGATGGTGGTAATTTTTTAATTTAATTTAATGTTAAAAATTATTTCACTCTAAAAATGTGCTAGATTTCAGCAAAAATTAATCAAAATTTCAATTTATAAATAACTAAGCAAATATTTGCTTGAATTAAGTAAAAATATGCTTTTGCAGTTTATAATAACTAAGCAAAATTTTGATTAAATTCCAGCAAATGTGTGCTTAGTTATTATAAAATGCAGAAGCAAATTTTTACTTAATTCAAGCGAATATTTGCTTAATTATTAAAAATTGAAATAGCAAATTTTGATTAGTTTTTGCTGAAATTTAGCATAAATTTGAAATGGCGAAAATCAAGCGCAAGTTCTGCTTAATCACAATACAAATTTAGCAAACTGTTTTCTCCGTGTGGATAACAAACCGCATATTGCAATTTGACACTGATAAAACTTCAGTACAGCCGTGCTAGAGAACTGCAACTGACCGAATAAGTTGTAAACAACAACTACATGACTTAATACAGGATTTGCTTAAACTACCTTACCTTAATTATAAACCTTAATAAAACTACCTTAATTTCCCCACTCGTCAATGGTATAAACTCATTCTCTCATTCCAATACAATTTTTGCACTCGCTGATAAAGGCCGCAATAGCTCTAATTTCACAAAAATTTCACATGGCACGCCAGTGTAACATCTAGAGGTGCCAAATATAAAACCAGTTTCTATTAAATTTTCATCCCTAACAATTCTTTTTAAAATACCCATTCATATTTGCCACTCTTCTTAATGTCTCCCAACAAAAACACAACAACGAATAATGTGTTCCACTTCCGGAAGTCCCAATGAAAAAAAAACTTAACTAAGATATATACACTCGCGCTTAAAAAAAGGCGAGTTTATAATTTATAATTAATATTATTTTTCTTGGATTATAAAACAGTGTGCCAAAGCCATAAATAAACAAGCACATCCAAACTTTATAGAAATTCCTAAAGAAGGACATATTAAGAGTCCATCGTACTTGATTTGACTTCTCAAGGTCATCTTAATTTTTTTCAAATTATTTTTAAAGTTGAAGTGTTCGAATTTTGTTGTGCCGACATTAATTGCATTTTTACAGACATTTGGCCTTTTGGAAATGAAAAATAAAATTATTTTTTTTTAATAAAATTTGACGAAAAAAAAAATCTATTTAAAGAGATTTGATGAAATAGGAGCGTTTGTATGGTAGCAAACATTAATTACATAGGAATCAGTTTTTGACAAAAAAAAAGACTCTTAAAACTGCCGCCATTTAGCATATTCTTAACCGATTTCAATCTTCTTAAGTTAAATGGAAAGCGCATATTCACGTGCAATTAATTTTTGTGAAAATGCAAATGTCATTATTGGAATATTATTTAATCAAAATTTATAGAAACACCATTTTTTTTAAGTTAAAAAAAGGACAAGGAATTGCTTCGCTACACGCTTCATTTATAAATTTTATCGAATATCTTTTAACATAACCTTATTTTACGTCAAATTCTACTGAAAAATGTTAATTTCATTTTTGCAATAAGCCAAATGGCTGTAAAAATGCAATTAATGTCGGCACAACAAAATTCGAACACTTCAACTTTAAAAATAAGTTGAAAAAATTGTGATGACCTTGAGAGGTCAAATCAAGTACGACGGACTCTCAATATGTCTTTCTTTAAGATTTTTTTACAAAGTTTGGATGTGCTTGTTGTTTTATGATTTTGTCACACTGTGTTATAATTCAAGAAAAATAATATTAGTTATCAAATTATTAACTCGGCTTTTTTTTGAGCGCGAGTGTAGTTCATATTTTTCAAATAACACCTCGATAGATCAAGTGTAAGCACTGATCCTATTGTTTTTTTTTTACCGCCAACATTTCATTTAAAGCCAACCATCCTGTATTTGTCACCCAAAAAACAAATTTTTAGCTCCAAATTTATTCCCAAAATCTTTTTTCATCTATTTCCTTCTTTCTTCACATAAGCACTTAATACGATTAAAAAAATTTGTTTGACAAAATGTAATATTGTGTTGATTTTCTATGATTTAGATACAAATTCTAAATGTGTGATAGCTTAAATCATTCATGATTTTAAATATAAATTCTAGTTGTTTGATAGTTTTTAAACTTTAGTTTATTGAGTTTTAGGTCAGGTTAGAACAATTAATTGCTCTAACGAATTTTTCCAAAGAAACAATAACAACAACATTTTCAATATGAAAAGGAAAACATCACTAGCTGATTTTATTGCAATTTCGGCCATGATATTTTAACACTACTGGCCATGTAGTAGTTAGAAATATTTAAACTTTTTTCGCAAAAATTATTTTTTTTTCGCAAAAACATTTTGAAAAAACTAATTTTCATCAAAAAAATCATCATTCGATGATAGAAACTGTTTATTGAATTATGTGTCAGAGAAAAGCAATTTTTGCAAATAAGTTATATGTCATATGAAAGAGTGTGGAAAAAGAAATTTAAAAAAAAATTACAACAAAAACAACTTTTGGACTATTTTTTGAGCAAAAATTTAATATTTTAGAGGTTTTTTGAAAAAAATATAAAATATTTAATTGGTGAGGTTACGGTAAATATATTTTTTTTTCGAAATTTGAATAATTGAACTTTCAGACAAAAAAATTTGATGGAATTCCTTTGGAAAATCGCTGAGATATTTGCTTGCAAAGTCAAAACTGGAAATTTCTATAGTTTTTTCTCATTCTAAGGAAATGGCCTTACTTCAAGAAAATGTGTTGCACCGTGAAAATCAATAGTTTTCGAGATACCGCAATAAGTTTGGTGTCATAATAACGGGATTTTTTTTTAAATACTATCCGTGGGACCGTGGCCTCCGTAGCCTAGTGGGTAGAGTGCGTGGCACCTAAGCTAATAAACTGCGGTAGCCCGGGTTCAAATCCGGCTCAGGCAGAAAGTAAACCTCAGAGATTAAAAATTACCAAGTAAAGCTTCTTGAGAACGTAAGCCGTTCGGAGTTGGCATAAGACACGTAGGTCCAGTTCTCGGTCATTGTAATCAAACATTTAATATCACTCACAACACAATTGATCAATAGAAGATAGGTCAAAGTCCTTCCATGGACTGAAAGGGCCAGTTTATTTTTATTTATTTTATTTATCCGTGGGAAAAATTACCAAAACAACTTTCGTTTACCGTCATTATTCGCAACCAACGACTTTTCAAACAAAAATACGTTCTGCTAGAAAAGCTTCAGTTTTTGAGATATCGCCATAAATTTAATGCAAAAAGTAAGGAATTTTTAATAAGTTTTTATTTGGAAGGAATTTTACCATCACAATATATATTCACACATGTTACATAAAAAGCTGCTTATTGTAGGGAAATATCGAGAAATGTCTGGAGTGTTTGTTGTACATCTTAGCAATGTCAAAAATTCCTTCTTACATTATGTTCTTCCATCTCTTTTAGTTTAGATTTTATCTAATAAATTCTCTTTAAAGGCTCATATTTCAGGTAAAAGGTCACTTATTAAAGCCAAGTTGTGCACGCCTCCACATCCAGCAATTTTTTTCGATACCTCATTTACCATTCTAGACCCTGCCAATCCTGACATCTCAAAAATTATTACTGAAATAGATATATCAGATATACTGAATAGATTATTTTCATTTAAGTAATTAAAGTATTTCTTAACAATAAACTTAAAACTTCAAAACTATTTGAAGAATCAAAGCTTTTTTTGATTATGCGAAAAGTTTAAACGAATTAATGAGCGAATTATTGAGCAATAAACACGTGATATTACTGTTGGTTGGTCATTCTTAGACTGACTTTAACTTGAAATCTAGTTTAAGTTAAAGCTAAGTATGCTGTAGAAGCAAAAAAAAATCTTCCGTAAAAAATGCATTGCATTTTTGACAGCGAAAAGGTAGCGAATTTTTTTTTTCGTTGGTTAGTACGCTGTTGAGCCGAAAAATTTGTTCAATGCAGCCAAGTTCACAACCATGATTGAAGAGTTAAAGTGTCAAAATTTCGCTGTCCTTTGAAATAACTATCAAGCAGGCAATATTGCTACTTTGTGAACTGGACGTCGAATGATTCCCGTGGGTGTTCGTATATCGATGACTCTTACACGCGAATCTCTCCCAGGAATGCGATTGATAATGCGCCCTAGTACCGAACGTTGTGATGGTACATGATCTTCATGAATAATCACCATGTTTCTGTTTGTAACATTGAAATGATCATCTGCCCACTTGGTTCGTGCTTGTAGACTGTTGATATAATCACGTGACCATTGTTTCCAAAAAGATTACTTAATAGCGGTTATGCGTGACCATTTCTCGAGGTATTCAATATTATTAGAAGACATATCACGTTCTGGTAACGCCTCAAGTGACCTGCCTATCAAGAGATAATCAGGTGTTAACGCCTCATAATCGTTCGGATCCGATGAGAGCGGTGATATTGAACGCGAATTTAGTAATACTTCTATTTCAACTAACGTAGTGCACAGTTCTTCAAGTGTTAGACGTGCGTTCATTACGCTTCGGATGAGATGGCGCTTTGCTGCCTTCACTGCAGCCTCCCAAAAGCCTCTAAAGTGGGGTGCCTTATAATGATAGCGTTCTGGTTTTTAGCGTCAAATAGGAAAGTCTTGAGTTCAGCTAACAATCTGCTGGAACCCACAAAATTGGTAGCGTTGTCGCAATAAATATCAGTTGATAAGCCTCTTCGCACAATCATCCGTTTCAGTGCTGCCAAAAATGCAGCTGTAGATTAAACGGACACGACCTCAATATGAACCCCCTTTGAAGAAAAACAAACGAATATGGCAACATACGTCTTGTATGGTGCTTTGCCTCTGATGCGTAGATAGATGTTGACATGTCCACAGAAATCGATACCGCAGCGAGCAAATGGCCTTGATGGCGTAAGGCGATTTACAGGAAGATTGCCCATCAATTGTTGTTGTAATTTTGGCCTATATCGCACGCAATAAACGCACAATCTTACAACACGGCGTGAAACATCTCTTGCATTGATTACCCAAAATTGAAGACGCATGAGTGCAACCAAAGCTTTTGTTCCTGCATGAAAGTTTGTTATAATTTCGGGGCAGGAGGACAGGATGTTTCCGTCCATTCGGTAAATCTGCCAGCTCGAGCCGCCCACCAACTTTCAGCGAACTAAATCCAAAATTGGTTTGAAGAAAGGGATTAAGATATTGAAGCGGTCCGTTGATTGGTTTATTTTGCTGTAGTAAGCTTATTTCATCAGCGAAGTGTTGGCGCTGCAAATTCCAGACTATGCAATACAAGGCGCATTGTAACTCTTGTGGCGAAGGACTATTCGTGTCAAAATTTCTGCTGACTGATTTGTTAAGTATTCGATTAAAGATTAGCATCCAGGCAATGACTCGTAAACAAAAGATATGGGAACTGTACTTGTCGACCACCTTCAAATTGTAGTTTTCTTTGGTGGTTACCTTAAAGACGGACTTTCTTTTTTCTTTGTTTATTTCGTCCATATTTAACTCGTTCCTCTTATTTTTTGGCCTCTGGTTGATATCTCGCAGCAAAAATTAAGGTCCTTTAAACTAAATGGAATTAAGTATTTCTGGAACGGTGCAGCCTCTTGAAACTATGTCTGCTGGATTGAAGTCTGTTGGCACATGCATCCACCTTACATCTATTGTCTGATTTTGATTTTCAGACACTCGATTACCAACGAATGTTGAAAGAGGAGCCGAATGTACTCCAATGAAAAGTGTTTTAATTTTTTAAAAACGAGCAAGGAGCAACGAACTGCAGAGCTCCAGTTTAGGAAGTGACTGCTTTTTAATTAGTGCAATCCGAGGTTTGGATGCAAACAGTAAATGTAACCTCGTCTGAGGCATCTTTTGAACAAATATAGAAACAACATCCACACGCTCGAATAGAGGAGTTATAAAACCCATGAGGCTGTATTTTAGAGTTGCGTTTACTTTCAACTGAGAGACAATATCGTGGTATTGAGAGTTTAGAGAGGTGAGCCATGTTTTCAAGGAAGTCCTTCCAAGCCAACTGCATTTAGAACTGATTCATCCCAGTTCAGCTTAAGCAGCCACAACTCCTGCAAAATAGTTTTTGCTCTCACAACTATTGGCGCTACAAGCACAAAGTGGTCAAATTATTAAGTGGCAATGGATAAAATTGTTCGTTTTGTAACTCGATTTTCAAGAGGTTGCTCAGGCTTAAAGGTAAACAATAAAAAACATCTTCAGCTTGTTCCCAATTAATACATAGAGTGTTGCTGATTATATCGTCGAAAAGGTTAAGATCCTTAAGAGTGCTATCGTTCATGAAATCCATATTATTTTAATGTCATTTGGCCAATTCAAAACATCCAAATTTTAAAATTTGCATTACCTCGTTTTTAATTTGCGATAGATTATCAAGAGTGTCTACTCCACACAAGAGGTCCTCAATGTAGAATGAGGATTTGATGATGTCTGCGCCTACTTTGAATTCAGAAGAGTACTTATCAGCCAAGTAGTTAATGCTTTGAATAGCCAGATATGGTGCTGAGGCTGAGTATATACTGAAGTATATACAGAGTATATACTGAAATTTACAATCAGCAGGGTCATCGAGGATCTGCCTATATATCTGCGGTGATGGCATAGCGATATAAGCGAAAGCGAAGAAGCAAAATGATAAGATCGTTCTGTAGTATTGAGCTAACAAAAAAAAATATCGTTCAATGATTTTTGTGAAGTGGTTTGATACTATGCTTCTAACACTACGCGAAGTTTAGTAGATGAGCTCGTCAGTTTCATAACGCAATGATGAGGCACGTAATATTGAGGTGTAGAAAAGTTTGGCCTTTCCACTATACTCATGTGGCCCAGCTCGAAATATTCCTTCATAAATGCCACGTATTGAGGTTCAAGGTCTGGTAAGCGTGATAAAAGACGCTCCTGGGCGTGAAATCTCACCATCGCTGCAGTATATGATTCACCAAGGCAACTAGGGTCCTCTTTGAAAGGCAATCTCACGACGATTCTGCCTACGTTGTTTCTATAAACGCTCTGCATGTGCAAAAGTTAGCAACATTGTTGATCACTAGTCCACATAGCAGCCGATGCAACCTCCTCAAGCTTCCACAAAAACTCCAAGTTCCTGTCTTTTGAGTCATTACAACTTAGCAAAGAAGTTGACGATGTCTTACCCAACCTAGTAGAGTCTTTTGTAACGAGGATAATCCATCACCGAGTCTTATCTGACCAACTTGAAGTGTATCAAAGAAAAGTTCCGTGCCGATGAGTAAGTCTATCCGTTTGGATTTATAAAAGTGTTCATCAGCTAGTTTGATATTCGATGGTAGATTCCATGACGATACGTCTATCTCGTCATTGCTGATATGCAATGTTAGAAGTGATATAGAATGACAAGGGTAATTCAAAACTACTCACACGATACCTCATAGTGGTTGGTGTCTTATGTTTTATATTCGTTACTGAATCTCCAATGCCTTGCTTCTGACGTGTAGAGTAGAATGTGTTGCTACTCTACACGTCAGAAGTTAGATTCAATTTAATTATATTTGTAAATTTAATTCAATTGCAAAGGTTTCTCAATTAAATTTGCTGCGTTCTTACTGTGTTTATTAACTTAACAGCGTCAGTAGCAGCATCTGGCAGTTAACCAAACAGTTGTGTTCATGTAGCATAGAATTTGTACGCTCGATTAAATGGCATCCGCTACCTAATCAATTTTAGTTAGCGCTCCCAAAATTCGACCATTCAGCGAATTTTCACCCAGCAGTTGCCAACTGTTGTCTGCGCTGAATGCGGCCAATTTGTATCGGCTATAACTGTTTATTTGAAATCCAGTTTAAGTTAAAGTCAATTATTAAGCAAAGAACACTAATATGTATGTATGTACATGAGTATGTAAAAGAAAACTGAGTACATGAAGAAGAGAACAACTGTTGTTTTTCATGTTGCTTGCATTGGTTCGAATAATGGATAATTATTCGCGTTGCTAATCACACTTTCTCATTCACATTAAAGCGAGTTCGTGTCGTAAGACTTGTTCTCATTTATATACTGAACAATTTTGTGCATACCTTCAGCTCAGGACCTTTCTTATGATATATCAAGTGTTTCTGTAGCGTTTGTAGATTTAGAAGGGGACCCTAACAGGAATAAATATATAGAAGCTAAAATATGTGCGGAAGTGATTTTTGACTTGGATGACAAAATTTTAAAAACTCTCTGAATTGGGCAAGACTTTTTGTATATAACTTTTTTAGAAGGGTTTAAAATAACATTAGTTTCTTTTCCAAGTGCTCAAATTTAAAAATCTTTTCCAGTTTTTTTTATTATGCTTTTTGATCTGGCGTTACGTTTCTTAAATTTCCATTGTAGTTCAATTGAAAACTTAAAAAAAAATAAAAAAAAATCTGGTTGGTTTCAGCATAAACAAAAACAGGAACAAAATGCAGTGAATTAGCAGTAGAAATAGCTACCAACGTTTGTGGCATAGGGATGTGATATTTAAAATAAATTATAAAAAATTAATGTTTTTCTTTTTGGTACCAGTACATTTAAATACAGACTCTCCGAGAATTTCGGGGGGTTTGGTTTGAAACCACTAAATCACCCTGAATTTGCGCTTGCTTGAGGGTTTTGTAATTTACTAGTGAGTAAAACAGACCTGAGTGCGTTCTCTGCTGGGATATATAAGGAATAAACTTACACATTTACACAGTGCTACTCGAGATTTAAAGGAACAAATTATCAGAAAAACCATTTCCGTTGAAAAAAAGTATTGGACAATCGCCAACGCTTGGATGTTTCAACTGGCGCCATTTACCGCACACAAAAGAGGCTGGCACGAATTCTTAGATGAGGCTAAACCAACTTACGGTTGCAAGAGCCAACTAAATAAGTAAACTAACCCTGAGCTGTTAAGCCTTCAATTAACAGTTGCTCAATCTGAGTGAAAGTTTTGTAATTTACGGTTTTAGCTTTTATCAAAAACTTTCCAAGCAGCTCATACAGCTGTTGGTTGACTAGCTACTCTGTGAATCTTATAAATTTCAGGCTTGTCAAAAGTGTTTCGCTACTGCATATAAAATTAGTTTTAATAAAGTAGAAAAAGTTAAGCTGATTTCGCTGGCGGCAAAACCTTTTTCACTAAATAGCTCAACTAAAAAAACATTGGTGGCATTGAGTAATAATGATAGTTAAAGCTGTGATTATATCCAGGGGCGTAACTCGCGGAGAATAAGGGGTATACCACCCTCCGTACTTTTTTAGAGGCGGCCTTTTTGTTATTTCTTACTACAAATTTTTAAAATATTGATTTTTATAAACAATAATTATGAACGCATCCTTTTGCAATTTCCTTTACCTTTTATTGCAATTTCCATAACAAAAGCCAACTTAAGTCGGCTATTTCATTATTATTCATACCCAAAACTATCTTCAGTCGGCCAATTCACTTTTAGTCGTACCTTAAACAAACTTCACTCGGCTAACTCACTTTCAGTCATATCTTATAACGAACTTCAGTCGGTCAACTCATTTTAAGTCGTGTCTTAAACAAACTTCATTAGGAAAACTCACTTTCAGTCGTACCTTTAACAAACTTCAGTCGGCCAACTCATTTTAAATCGTATCAGCGTTGAATTGTTGTAAACGAATCCAGTGTTCCTTTGTGGCTAAATGCAGAAAAAGTTTAGAAAAGTAGTATAAATTTTGTAAAAAAACTACGGAAATAGTAATACATAGTAATGTTAAAGAGAGCTGCGGACCAAATGGAAAAAATGGACCATTTTAACTCCAATTGTGTAACCGTGTCCTTGACCAAAAATTAAAACCAAAAATGATAATCTTGTACGACCCAAAAAACATGAACGATTTTTTTTAAGATTTAAAAGATGAAACTATTTTTATATCTGAGCAAAAACTTGAAAATCATAAAATAATGATTAATGCTTAAGTTTTTGGATATAGCTTAATTATAACAGTCCCTGATACAAATACCTTGTCAAAAAGTTGAAAAAATAAGTGGAATAACATAAGCCCAAACGAGCAAAGGCTTACTCAGTCGCCACACATTTTCCCCTTTTTAAAACCTAATTAATATATTTTGTAGAACTTTCTAAGATTAAAATTGTTATCCAGAAATACCCAACATCTATAGTAAAAAATTTAATGATCGAAATCGGCCAACATATTTAAATAAATTTTTTTAGCTCAAGAACTCTGATGTAAAATCTTTAATTTCATAGACTTAACATTTTGATTTAAATACAATTGTAATAAATAAATAAATAATGAATTTAAAGGATTAACTTTTAAACTCGAGATGATGGCAAAAAGAATTTCATTTTTAAATCTGCATTCGAAATTAATTTATTATAAAAGCATTGCTTTATGTCATTGTTGATGTTTTAAACGAAATTTCCCAAAGCTCTAAGAAAATTGACAAGTGGACTAGAAATGCTGCATATTCGCTATCAAACCAACTCATTTCTGTGGACTTTATTATAAGTCTTGTTTTTATGAAAAATGTGCAAGTAAATATGAAACTCCTGACTGAATCTCTTGAAGCCGTTGAACTGAATGTTTTAAATGCTATGAAATTTATTTCTTGTACCCTTTCATTAGAAAAAATAAATTCGGACTCTGAAGGTATGGATAACCTAATTAGTAGTGCTCTTGCATTGTTAAAATCTTTTAATGTTGATGCTGAAAAGGACGTATCAATTCGCCATCGCTGTCGTCTCGCGCCGAAAAGTTTGGATGATAACAATGCCAACGTGGCTTATTTTTCGATGAATTGTTTTTATAGAAGAGAATTTAAACTTATATTGAATAACATAACCTCACTGATGCGAGATAAATTAAGCAGTTGCTTAAAACAATGAAGCCTCTGTATGAACTATTTAATCCAATTCTATCTTCTACTAACTTGACCCAAAGGCGAATTTTAGAATCAACATTGTTACGACGAAAAAATTGTTTGTTGATTCACTTCAATTGAAAGCGGAATTTGAAGTATTCTATGATCTATACGAAGGCGTAGAGAAACTCTATCGGGTACAGGTAATGTTTCAGAATGCAATAACAAATCTCTTACTGCAGTTAACAAAATGTCGCGTATGCAGTGCCTGTTACTGTTTCAGGAAATGAGAGAATGTTCAGCAAATTAAAATTAGTTAAAAATTATTTAAAAACCAAGCAAAGTGACTCACGTCTTAATGACTTATTAATACTTTCATCGGAAAAGGGCATAGTTGATCTCATTAACTTAGATAATATTGCGCAGCAATGTGCTACCTTATAAAAAGGAAAACTTAATATTTAAATGTTATACTTAAAAATTAAGTTTGTATTTTTTATTTAAAACACTATTTTTTTAATTAATTTAAAAAATTAAAAGAAAAAATGTAAAAGAAATTGAGGGCCCTTTTTATTTTTTAACACATATGAACTATGAAAAACAAAACCGAAAATAAATTTTTAAATGCTGATTCGATAATGTTGAAATACTTTTATTTTATTTTCTTTGACAGAGGGAACGATATGAAAACTGCTTTTAAATGATCATCTTCACTTGAAGAAGATCGAAAGATTGAAAAGTATTTCTATATGTGGGTTAAAAATTTCAGGATTTCTTAAAACGGTACCAAAGATTAACTAAAAAGGCCGTTTGAGCTGAAACTGTTTTGTATTATATTTATTATTGTAAAATCTCTAAGATAATTACATACAATCATCTATTAAAACTTTAAACTCGAATTTTTAGAGCATTAGAAATGAAAAAAATAGGGTAATATTTAAATTTTTGTTTTGAAAATGGCGCCAAAAACAGGTATGAGGTTTAGTTGGCTGATTATACGTAATCTTATAGTTTCAAGTATTATCGTTTAGATGAACTAAAAAATTTTCAGTTACCTGTTGTAAAACCTGAAAAATGGTTGCCACCTTTTTTGATTCGAAAAATGATGTCCAAATTTCGAAAAGCTTAAGAGAGCAGATTAAAGGCCAAGCCAAAAAAACAAAATTCAAAACATCCTTAATTATATGTATTTTGATGTACACTGTTTTTTTTTATCATTAAAAGTGTTTTTAGTAAAAATAATTACAAATTTTTTTCTTAGCCGTTCAAATGAAAAAGACACCTTAAGATTTATTTATATTGATCGAACGGATGAGTAACTTTATATAATTCAACTATGTTGTATTTAAAAATAAGTCGGGACTTAAGGGTATCCAGTCGGCCGAAATGCATTGATATCCCCTCAATCAAAATGGCCTCGGCACACCCCTGACTATACCGAATCGTGCTTAACTTGCAACGACAACAACGTAAAGATAGAACTTTAACGAGAATAGACGACATAAAGTTGCACTGAAATAAAAGATTTAAATAGAAAAATAAAAGTAAAGCATCAATACTCGTAAAGGAAAACTTTCTTAAGTTCTATTATAAGTTCTTAAGTTCTACTATTTGAATATTTTTTCAGTATAATAACTTACAAAACAATTATTTCTCACTACGATTATTTTGCTTTGTGTTTAAATGAATTCGTATTTATTCTGTATTAAGGATTACCGTATCTTTATGTATTCCGAACAGGCTTGCCATAACCTTAATTTTTTTTTTAACATATAAAAGGTTTGAAAATTTCACACATAGGAAAAATTTATTAAATACAGTAAACAAAAAATTGATTTCTTATGTTTTGCAGTAATTACCTTCTTCTTATAAATATAACGCAAACGCAAATTTTGTACGGCGTAAGGCTTTTTAAGTACAAGTCCAATCTTAATAAATTATGTATGTTTTGGTAGGCTTAGACGTGCAGACTGGACTTTTTATTTCTTAAAAATTTTTATTTTTTAAGTTACAGCGAGTTAAAGTTTGCACACAATTGTTTTTGTTATGTTGTTTTTTTTTCTACTTAATTTCAGCATATGCCTAAAAATATGTGAGGTATTTAGCGCCACCTTACGGCTTATAGCTGTGAAACTGTTATACTGACTAATAATCTTTTACAATTTCACAGCTGAAACTATGAATTGAGATATTCAATAACAAAGTGATACTGGAATGATTTCTTACAGTTGAAAAAAGATTTCTAAACTGTTGGTCGGAAAATTTTTTAATTTTTAAAAATTTACACAAAAAGTCTTAATTGTGCACTCAAAATTGTGCCAAAAGCTAAACTCGATTGAAAAGTTAAACTCGTACTTTGCATTTAGAACGAATTTAAGTTACTCCCAAAAGTTAAATTCGCACTTTGCAAAAAGAACAAATTTAATTTCCTCCCAAAAGTTAAATTCGTGCTGTGTAAAAAGAAATTTCCTCCGAAAATTAAATTCGTACTTAGCAAAAAGTACGAATTTAACTGTTTGCGGATCAAAAGTATTGGTTTGAGTCTTCGTCAAGTTAGCGTCGGATTGACGAATTTATCTTCACGCACTTAAATGCTTCTTTCTTTTTTTTTATTAATTTCTTTATTTAGCTATTTGCTGTTTGTATAAAATTAAGTAATTTTATGGATGCTTTTGGATCTTCAACATCCTAATTCGCGTTACTCATGCGTCGATTTTTTAATTTACAAAAAATTCTACCAATTTAATCTGGATTAATATTAATTTCTTTGTGAATTTTTGATAGGGCTAAACCATTTAGCAGATTTTGTGCCATTTTTGTTTTGTTTTGGTTTTTTATATGGTAAATTTTATGTAAGTGAATTGAAATAATAACTAATTGAAAAATCAAATCAATAGGAATTTGTTTCAATAATCTATGATTTTTTATAACTTTATCGCGTAGGAATTAGTGCATCGATCACATTGAAAGAAGGATTAACATTGGTTATTTTCAAACACTGACTACATGAGCTGAATGACTGTAGGTATTTAATATTTTTTTCTTCAATTCAATTAAAGAAAAATGCCAACAACCGAATATAGGCATACATACATACTCAAAGTAATCGAAATTTAAGAGCCAACCGAGAAAATCAAACACCTGCATAACATTTTGAACAAAATTACTTTTGTTTTTTCTGAAAAAGAAAGACCTTCAAAAAAAATTTGCTTATTTATATTTTAATATTTTACAGTACACACTTATGAGCCACTTACTATTTTTAAAATTTTAAGCTTTTCGTTCCTTCTTGCTAATTTCCAAAAATATAAATGCTGAAATGACTCGATCCTATTGCGGACAAGGCCGCGGGTAACTGCTAGTATTTAACTTCAGCCCCCATATCCCCCCTGTATCCGCGCCTGTATAAAATGGTTTACACTAAAATCAGCACATTTTAGGTGTTTATATGGCAACCACAGGGTGATTCGGGATATTGTTTTTTAACATTGCATTTTTTAATATTTTGGTACTCGAAAATGTTGTTTTGAGCTTATTTGACATAAAATTCTGTGAGGGCTCAAATTGCTGTGATATGTATAGAGAAAATTAAATGTAAATAAATTGTGAATTTTTAATATTATTAACTAAATTTAATATGTAATTTAAATATGAAAAATATTATGTATATAAAATGTATTAAATATAACAAATTATAATAAATGAATTGAAGTAATAATAAATAAGTAAATAAATAATAAATACACACATACAAACATTCGTAGACATGTACACAGTTATACATACACAGGCAGGAAAAACGAAACGAGTGAACAGTGAAACAGAAACACAGTGGGAGCATATATTAGGCAGCTTGCTAACATAGGAAAATCCGTCTGGGTGCAAGCGCGGTCACATGCACATGTCGAGACTTAGTAAGTGAAAGTTTTTCCACCTTTCAAAAGTAGCTTAGAAGCATAGGAACGTGTATCCACCGTTTATCATATAAGTCATAGGAACGTGTCTCCACCGTTCAGTTAGAAGTCATTTCAGTTAGAAGTACTTTTGACATTTTTTGTCTTTATGACACATTTTGTAGGCTTAACTTACAAAAAATTAGAGTAATGAATTTTTTTATTAATTCGGAATTAATTCGCGAGATTAATTCGGAATATCTCATCTCAGCTCTAAATTTTAACATCCCAAAGAGAGGAACTACACATTTTCTGTTTATCAAGTTGAGTCAGTGCAGTTCTAATTACGCTCTTCATGAACCTTTACGATGTACATATGTGCAGTGATTTCAATGCCAACTTCAACATGATTAATTTTTCTGATTCGGTAGACGGTAGACGGAAAATTATATTACATTTAAATAATTAAATCAATTTAACTTCATCCTATTATACCTAACGCAGTTTTATAACAATGTAATATCGGTAATTGAGATTGTTCTGTTTCTCCTTTTTGTCTCGATATTATGTTTTATTAAGTAAGCACCATCAAATATGAATCATTTTTAAAACTTACTTTTTAATTATCCAATATTTTTATTTTAAATCAAATTGTGATTTACGTGCTCACTTGGTTTCCTGATTTGAAATTAGACTGAACTCACACTATCACCTGGATTGGTGTGCCAGAGTATATCTCTTTTCCACAAAAGTTTATGCCTGCGTTGGCCCAAATGCATATCCAACTAATTGGGATTTTGATTTGGCGGATATGAGATTTATCTCATTTCCACGTAGGTCCTTGGGTTGGACAACGGCCGCAAACCGGTTAAAATGAGTTTAGTTTTTTGGATTGTTTTTGAAATCAGGATTGTTTTTCGGGTACCTTAAATTGATAATCACTATAATTTAATTCGATGTTGCTTATTTATATGGAATTAAATATACTTAAATACGCGTTTGTTATATATTAAATTTTTAAATTCTGCTGAAAAGCCAATTAATGTGCCAATTTATGTGGAAATTCCTAATTGCCAATAGGGGGTATGTTTAGTGCGTAGGTACATTCTGTCTGTCCCGGCTGATCCGGGCAGGATCTAGAATGTAAATCGTGCATGCGTATGGGTCGGGTATACGTATCTTTGGAAGATACAAACCTCCGGGCGAATCAAAAAAAAATGTACGAATTTTACTTTTTGCGGATCAAAAGTATTGATTTCAGTCTTCGCTAAGTTAGCGTCGGATTGAAGAATTTATCTTCACGCACTTAAAATTTAAAAATTTTAGGTTGAATATAATCATAAGCTACTTCTTTTCTTTCAATTCTTACAAATTATATAAATTTTAAGCTTTAGATATGCTTTTGAATTATATGCTCATGATATTTAAAACGTAAATATAATTTATAAAAATAAGTTTACTATATAATACATCAATAAATACAATGAATAAAAAAAACTAATTTGATAATTTGAACACACTGCCCCCCCCCCACGAGCAATTTCTAGATCCACCACTGATTCTATATTTGCCGTTAACAGATCATTTTGAAAATTTAAAAAAAAATACGTAGAGTTGAGCCCATTTAAGCACGTTCTCATCTAGAGGCCCAAAACAAGGTTATGTTCTTGATTTTTTTTTTCATAAAGGGAAGTAAATGAACATTTTGAGTTAGTTGACAGTTATTTACTGATTGTAGTGAATGTAGTAAAGTGTAGGAAAATGTTTTTTTGTGCATAAAAGTGTAATGTGAAGTGTCAATAAGCCGTCAAATGCCATGTTGAAAAATATACCCTAACGGTAGCCATCCCACAGCATGTGCATGTTATCTGATATAGAAAAACTAAACAATTTTATAAATGACATTATATTTATTGGAGCTTGAACCTATAATTGGACAATTCCAAGCTAATAGAAAGAACAAAAAAATTAAAGTTGAAAAAAATTTTTTAAATTGCCACAAACTATATGAAGAAATGGTCTGTCTTTCATGTGTATTCACTAAAATTTGAAAATTAATTATACTTTGGGATATTTCTAACTTTAAAGTCAAGTATAGCAAGTATATTTTTTAAATTCTTGAAGCAGATAATTTGCTAGCCTAGGCTTCAAGTGTCAAAACACTGTCAGTGGAAAATTAAAACTGAGAAAGCGAAAAGAAAGTGTTTCAGAATTTAGCTGTGCTCGTGAAAATTAAATATCGTTCCTGCGCAAACCACTTTTTGGAGGTTGGAAAAAGGCTAATTAACTGTAACGCCCGTCCCCATAAAAAAGTAAAAAGTTTTGTAAGTCCGGAATTATAATATCAGCTTTTGCTCATTTTTGTGATAGTAATCTTAAGTCAAGCGCTTAGAGATTTCCATATTTTATTATAATTTTTGTTTTAGTATTTGTCCATTATAGCGAGTTGAAAAGTTGTAACGCACGTTCCAACATTTTCTTCGAAGCAGTCTTCCAGGGAAAAAATACACCATGTCTCAGAATTACAATAATACTAGATTTTTACTTATATCTTTTGTTGTGGGCATGAGAATATTTTTCTTATTTTATCGTTAGACAAGTGTATTGAGACTAATTTTTGTATATAACGAACAACAACAACAACAATAACAACATTAAAAGACAAAGTGTTTTTTCACTTCATAAAATCTTTTTTTTCCAGACATATTTTTATTGTTTATTTTAGTAATGGGTTAGGTTCCTTTTTTTTTTTTTCTAAAACCTCAAAAATTTGATTTGGCATTGAGTCAAATAAATTCTGAACTTGTTGCTGGCTTAAGTCGTCCCAGGCGTGTAGAATAGCTTGTTTCAGCTCTTCTTTCGTGCATTGGCTATGGCTTCGAAACTAACTTACAGTTAGTAAACGCAAATTAATTTGTGAAAAATATTTAGTTCACGTCTTATATCCCGCCAGTATCCATTGTAGTCATCTGGTTCATCCGATTTAAACATATTTTCATTATAAATGATTATCTTAAAATAAAATTTCGAGAAATCATAAAAGTGCAAAAAGCAAAATTTTTTACAAAATTCAATACCTGAAATAACAGGTTCCAATTACGTCCCATGATTCTACGAGCGAATTGTTTTCGATAATCTCTATGTTTGCTGGTTAGTCAAGGGGATGGTTTTATTTTAGAAAACTGAATGTTCCCGGAACCTTTGAAACGCTGTAAATTGTATAGTACTTAAAAAAGCATTCAAGTCGCATACTGCCTTTATTTCTTGCAGGCTTTTTAACCCTTTTGTAATGTGCAATGGACATATCTCTTTGTTATGTCGCCTTTGAGCATAGAGTGCGATATATCCAACTTTTTGTCAGCAGCAGTTTTTGATTTCTGAAATGTTCGATTTCCTCTCGTTCGCATAGAATAATCACCAAACAAATTTTTTTCAACCAATCGTCTGTAGTCAAGAGAGCTCAGCTGCGACCCTTCCACAAGATGTTTGCTGTACATTCGAAATTAATTACAAAGGCATTGTTCACGCTTATATAAAACAAATCAAAAAAACAACCAAAAATACTATTTAATTTTAGATTTACGGTCTAGTTCATAGAAAGTCTTGCGTTGATCCATCATGTCTACAGCTCCCATATTTTTGTTGTAGTGAGTAATGGCTTTCGGGATGCAAAAAACATTTTGTGCTGAAGCTCTGGAACTTTTGCAAAGCAAAACTTTTTCGTTATGTTCATAGTCAAATGAAACTTGAAACTTTTTGTTTCAAAACTTTGCATGCTGGTGTTAAACGGTGAAAGGCGAACGCGAAGTAAACATGGCATACATAATTATATTAAAATACCCATGTTATAAGCGTTATAAAAATTATTTTTTTAATTGAAGAAGTATAGGAAAGGCCAGTGAAACAATCTGTCTCAGTCAACGCACTCAACATAGACACCAAAACAAAAACAAAACTGTTTGGAAACGGTTTTGTCGCAATGAGCTACTGCCCTTATATTCAAATTTTTAAAATGCAAAATTACCGATAACGACCATAGGGACACCCGTATCCCTTTTAGTTTTTTTCAAAGATCTCATATATTTGTTACAAAATTATATTCAAAGTTTATAAGAATCGATAAAATATTGTCTATTTAAACTAAATTTTTGGATTTTTTTAAAAAAAAATTCTTTGGTCCACTAACTAAAACAGTTCAAAATTTCACTTATACCATCTGTAAAACATGATTTTCAAACTGCACATATACAGTTAGGATAGCTTTTTGTTACAAAACATAATTTCCAATCTTATAAAACTTACATTTTAATTGATAATGGTTAAAAAAAACAATACTTTTGTGTTCGCTTTTATTTTGGTGGATTTAATCTTTTGGGACACATATGTCCCTTGGTCCTCAAAGGGTTAAACTGTTGTTAGCTGTTCGTATAACACGACGAATTTAATAATTGCTGAAAACTTTTTGCGTCTACGCTAATTGTTTTTCGAACCATCATTTTTCTTATGTCTTACAAAAACTCGCACTACTCGATCACTTCTCCGTTTCAAGCGACTTATTTATCGAAAAGTATTTTTTTTTTTAAATATGCTTCGATTTAACCTTTTTCACGCTATGTAAACTATTTATCACGTGGCATTTTGCAAAAGACTGAAGAAATTTAACTGCTTTTTCTGATTTATTAAAAGATGCCATGTGAGACTATCAATTCAGTTAAAGAAAATCTCATGAATTTTCCATGGGATTTTCATCTCATAAGATGGAAACATTTGAGTCCGATTCAAAATGTACAAACTATTCAATATTTTATCTCTTATTTTGGCAAACTACATTTCTTAAACAAAAAACTGAAGAGTTGTTATAAGAACCAACCAAAAACTTTCGTGTACTCTTTTTATTTCACTAAACTGCCTCAGTTATTTAGTAGGAGAGAGTGGGGAGAGTGGGGAGTTTTGAAGCACGCTTTGTTTGGGGGTCAAAACTACCACACAAATAAATTTTTTCATATTTTTTGAATTGAATCTCTAGAGCATCATAAAATACACTTCCTGGTTGAAGGATTTGCATAAAATCTAAAATCTTCAGCAGTTGTTGCATGTTGGCCCAATGAACTGATTTTTTGATTTTTCAAAAATCGTGGGGAGTTGTGAAGCACGACTAAAAATCGCAGAAAATTTTATTTTTTTGTAAAAATTCTTTTTGGGATTGCAGAAAATATTAAATTATTATGATTATTATGTATTAGAGTTAAGAAAATAGAAAAAAATTTAAATTTTGAAGTTTTCTCGTAGTTTTCTTATAGTTTCCTCGTAAATTTTATAGTTTTCATAATTTTTCATAGTTTTCAAAGTTTTCTAATTGTTATCATATAGTTTTCAAAGTTTCATAATAGATTTCATAATTATCTCATATTTATAATATTTGTCAACTCCTCAAGTTAAAAACTTTATTTTTCGTATGTTAAATTACAGCAAAATAACACAATATTTTGAAAAAAAACCTTGGAATTGCACTAAACAATTGACTTTTTACAAATAATGAGTAATACGCATGTAAAATATGATTTTAGGTTGACATCTGTCATATTTGGCGTGCTTCACATCTACCCACTTGATGTGCTTCATTTCTCCCCATTGCGGTAAGACATCGGAAAAAATGATGACAGGAGGTAAGAGCGATCAAAAGCACTGCTAAGCGACATCTATGGCCGTACTTCGCAACTCCCTACTTTCCCCTACAAAACGGGCTTATGTGATTTTTTATATATTATTTAGTACACGAAACACCCGTCTTAATTCATGTAATACCCAGCCCAGTACTTAATATTTAATAAGAAGCTTCATTTTAATTTGACCATTTGTTTCACTACGCACATTTTTCAATAAATAATTTTTCTACTGAATGTGATTAAAATATTAATTTGAAATTTGGCTAAACTTTGCAATTTTCGAGAGCATGGCTGGAACTATTTCGAGTGCGCTTATGAAAATATAGGTTCCTTTTGTATTCGATAACTTTTTTATGCAATCGCCATAGGCCTAACCGCTTTGGGAACATATTATACACATCATAAGCTATAGAAAAATAATTGAGTTTTTTAGGAAACTGCCCTTAAAATAATGTTACTAAATTTTTCCTTATTTTTAATATAAAGTTTTCTTATCCATATCAATTTTGGTGTAGTAGAAAAAAGACTTTTGAAATACACTGAAATTTAAAAAATACATATATAAATAGAGAATCTGCTTTTGATAGTGATTTAAAAAAACTTATAAAACTGTACTATTTTCAATCCATCTGTTTTAAAATATTTAGACAATTATTTCTAGTATTGATAAGAATAAAACGCATTTAGATGCAGATGTCCTCCTATTTTTTCTGCTTTTAAGGGAGTAACGTCCCAGTAGAACCGCGTCACTTAATAACAAATCAAGGTTTATTTTACTTTGTTCGCGAAAAATACCGGCTAAAATCGATCGTTACCAATTGTGCGAATAATGTATTAAAATATGCAGTGTCAAGCAAAAAATTTATAACATAATATTTCCTGAACGCAGACCATACCATAAGCAAGTTAAATTGTTCGTTGCTCTACTATTTGGAAAAAATGGATAGTGCAATGGCGGAAAATTAAATCTCTTTTTTAAAAAAGACCCTGTGGTTAAGCAAAGATTTTATGCTTAATAATAGTCCTAATGAAAACAATTTATTTGGAGGACTCCAAACAGACTTAATATTAGAACTTTGTGAAAAAACTCAACAACGAAAAATAAAACACTTGCTTAATAAATTATCTGACGAGTTTTTGCTTGCTTCTCGAAGTCGTCTAACAAAAGAAGGTAAATGATCAGGAGCAAACGCCATTCATTAAACATGCTGAAAACTGTTCGCCAAAATACCGAAAAAGCTTTATAAAACCAAACAAATATTAATATATTGTGCAGTATACCCCAGAAAAAGCCTTAGTTTTGATTTTTACAATTTTGCTGTTGAATTGTTAGATAAGACAAAATCTTCCTTTTGTTTTAAAAGTTATAGAAAGAATGAAATATAATAAGAAATATTTTCTGAGGACATGCTAAAATAAAATAGAATCCTGAATATAAAATAAATCATATTTCGTAGTAATGTTGGTTACGATGCATTGTATTTTAGGTATGTTAAGTGAGAAAATGAAAATGTTTAAATCCGAGCGCATAGAAATTAAGAAACATTTCCATTTTTGCGATTTAAGCCAAAAATCATTTAAAAATTCTTATTTTTGGGGGTGCCGTGAGTCTCCAAAAAAAAAAGTGAAACGCCTCACCCCAATGCACCTATCTTTACAGTAAGAACAGAACAATCTGGATCTAATCAAAACTTTTTTCGCAAATAGCGTTATGGATTTACAATTACTACTTTTCTGCTGCTTTCAAATGGTGTTTCAATTTTTGAAGTGATTTCTTTTATGATCGCATGAGAAATCACATAAAGAATCCCAGAAGGAAATTGCCCGAGTACTGCGTTATCTCTTGCTTGGTTTCATACATCACTTCCGTATCACTACTCTTGTGTACGAAAATAGAAGTAAATATATGCAGCAACCTCCTGCTTGATACTCGATGAATGCTGAATTTGAGCACAGAGGTTCGTTTTACTATTTTCTCGCACACTTTGAATGTGAAAAAAGAAGCAATAGAAAAAAGCATCATTTCTTTATTTTCTTCTTCTTGCTATTATCCTTTGCTATTATCTAGTGACGAAATGTATCAAATTGAATCAGTTTTAAGCTGACTTTTGCGTGGTGCGTTCAGTTTCAGTGGCAAGAATAAGTTATTGTGTTTTAAATTGCGGCAAAACAAGATAGAGTGTAATTTATAAGTGTAATGATTTGATTTGATTTTTACATGAAGAATTTTTCCTTAAAATTTTTAAAACAACTGTTATTTTCGGTCCTTTTATTATAAAAATTATGTTAATAATAAGAAGCATTATGTTTATATCTCTATGCATAAAAATGGATCGTGATTTGTTCGGACGCTTAAAACTTGAAAACGACTGGACCAAATTATATCCTTTATTTTGCGGATTTGTTTGTAATTGCTATGCGAAGGTTTAGGAAAAAGAAACTGTTGCCAAACCCCTTTTTACCGCCCACAAATCAATAAAAATGCTGTATTTAAGACGGCTTTTGTTGTATTAAACTAAAATTTGGCAATAAAATTCGTATAATAACTATAGATAACTATAATAAAAATGGGCGTGGTCCCACTACTGCTACGCCTACTTTTAAGAAAAGATAAAAGGACTTCGAAACTACTGGCCCGATTGAGCTCTAATTTTGGCAGTGGATTTTTTTCGAGTACGAGATGGTTTAAGAAATAACTGGTACACCCCTTTTATCGCCCACAAATACGTAAAAAATTTGCGATATCAAATTGCTTTGGAGTTGTAGGTCACACAGTCTTGAAATTCGGTATTCAACCACAATTTATACATGTCGTTTCACTGATGACATTTTATGGGAGTAAAAATCAAGGGGGAGTGGTACCTTTGATAGAAGAAAAACTTGCGATATCAAATCGTTTTTGAGTTACAGGTCGCATAGCATCGAAATTCAGTAATTGACATCAATTTATACATGCAGTTTCATTGATATCATTTTTGGGCGTTGGAAAAGGGGGAGTTGCACCTCCCATGCAACCCAAATTTGTGCTATGGAATAGCTTTGAAGTTAGAGGTCGCACAGCATCGAAATTCTGTATTCGACCTAAATTTACACATGCAGTTTAATTGGTAACATTTTATGGGCGTTGGACAAGGAGTGGCACCTACCATACAACTCAATTTTGCGATATCGATTAGCTATGGAGTTATAGGTAGCACAGCTATAAAATTCAGTAATCCACCTCAATCTACAAATGCAGTTTTGCAACATTTTACGCCTGATTACATTTTTTGGCGTTGGACAAGCGGGCGTGGCACCTCCCATGCAACCCAAATTTGCGATATCGAAAAGCATTGGAATTATAGGTCGCACAGCGTCGGAATTTACTATTCGACCTCAATTTACACATTCAGTATTAATAATAAAATTTTATGTCGTTTGTAAAGGGGGCATGAAACCTCCCATTCAACCCAAATTTTCGATATCGAATAGCTTAGGAGTTACAGAACGTACAGATTTGGAATTCAGTATTCGACTTCATATTCACATGCAGTTTTACTGATAACATTTTAAAGCGTTTTTAAATGGCGCGTGGCTCCTCCCATTTAACCCAAATTTGCGATATCGAATAGCTTTGAAGTTAAAGATAGCACAGTTTTGGAATTCAGTATTCGACTGATTCCGCATGAAAAATTATTCATGATAGGGCTGAATATGTTTCGTGAAGCCAAGTGTAAGGTCTACTTATTTCCCTGATCGTTAACAGATGATTGTTGTAGTTCGGATCGATACTTTTCCGCACAAAATTGTATCGAAAAAGGAGTAAGGTCTACTTATTCTTCTACACACGAACTAAATAGTATTGTAGTTTGGATTGATACTTTTCAGAACACAGTTTCATCGAGAAAGTAGTAAGTCTGCTTACTTTCCTGCTTAGCTAGACTTGATACTTTGCCGCAAGCAATGTGTGTCGAAAATTCATTGATTCTGAGGCGGCCAAGTGCTTTGTAAAGTAATGAAAAATTGTATTAGAATTTGAAGCGCTTCGTCCTTCATAGTGTTTGACACAGCATTGATACTGTAATCGGCAAATTTCCACATAACAATTTTAAGTGCTTTCACATATTTAAAATTTATTCGAGTTGTATGTTATTTATAATGCAATACTTTTACTTGTTCTACCCTGGCAGCAGTATAAAAATATAAGAGCAGAATGCATAAATAATACTATAAACTTTTTTTCGATAATTCGAAGGATGATATGAATGCTTGTTATTCTGCATCCTTTGATAATAAGATTCCAACCCGTGGGCGTTATTTTATTGTTTTTATTATTTCTTGTGCCAATGAGGATTGCCACAGAATCTAAAACAAGGAATCAGCAAACTAACAGCAGAGAAGACGAAATAAAAAAAAGAATAACGAATGTATGAAGCTATAGTGTGCATATAAAACTAACAACAACTGAAACTGTAACCATGCGTTTAACCGCAACAGCAACTGTAACCATAACCGGAAGTTGTGTATACATTTTTGTTATGGTTTGTGTGTTTGTTTTGTTTTTGTTCTATTTTTAGTGCATTGTTTTTGCCGCCATTTTTGCCTGCATGTATTTCTTTCTAATCATTGTTGTAAATTTCTTCGCCTGTCTTATTGTGCTGCTCGCCTGATGGATGATAAAAAGGCACACAACAACAAAATTAGCTACATACAAACGCAGGCATGAAGAAACACATTCACCCCTGTGAGTTGGTGTGTGTTGGTGTGTGTTCCCAGTGGGAAAAATCGTAAAATGCTTACTAAATAATGCATGATTTCCTTTATCTAATAAAGAAAGGAATAGAATCATACGAAAATAAGTATATTGTTACTGCATCTTTATGTAGAACGAAACGAAAGCTGAACGTCGTGAGCAACATTATTTTTTGATATTTAAAGAAATGTATTGCTTACCGTGTCTCACACCACGTTCAGCCTACTTTTCGTTATACATAAAGATGCAGAAAGTTACATTTAGAGCAGCGATGCCCAGCGCCTAACTTCAATATTTTCATGATTGTTGTAATTCGCCGAATTCAGTTTGCAATTGCAACCTCGCTTCTTAATGTTATTGTTTTTGTTCTTTCGAACCATCGATAGCTGTTCTGCGTTTGCACTTTGCTGTTTTTGTTCTTTGGCACCATCCATCGCGGATGTTTTGTACTGTTGGCATTCGCATTGTAGACGTTAACACCACGCGTCGTATTCTTAATATTTTTCGTTGTGCGAATACACATTAAAAAAAGTTATTGGATGTTTGCAGGTTGGTACTTTTATTTTATTTTTAATTATTTTTATAGCCCTATAACAGAGTCCCGTCATATTACGATATCGTAGAAACTACGAAAAAGGCATCACTGAGCTCATTCGTAGCGCCATTCGTAAGATTTTTTAAGTAATTTTTTCGACGTGTTTTGGTTGTTGGAGAAAATTTTGATAAAAATTCGTACAGTAAAAGTGATTATTCCTTCTGAATTTTGCTTCAAAATTTTCTCCAGCAGCCAAAACAAGTCGTAAGAAATTACTTTTTAAATCTACGAATAGCACTACGAATGAACTCAGTGATGCCTTTTTCGTAGTTTCTGCGATATCATACTACGACGGGACTCAGTGATAGGGCTGATTATAAGATTAAAAAATGAAAAAAATGTATAATAATCAAAAACTCAAAAAAAAAAAACGTAAAAAAGAAAGTAAGAAAATTAAAAACAAAAAATTAAAAATTATAAATAAAAAAAATAAAAAAAGTATAGCAGTGACTGCCGACCGAAGCGAAAACCTACTGGAAGACGTTGTCCTGCCACGGACCGCCTTACTGCTATATAAGAATTTTCATGCTAATAGGGGGTTTCGGACTATCCTACATGTATAGATGGATTTGACAGGTCGGACGGACATGTAGGATGTGCGAAAGCTCATACTGCAGCCCGTCCTACATGTAGGATGAAATCAAAAAGTTTTAAAAGTTCCGCTCTGATCTTGTTCTTCTCTGTGCGTCCTTGTTTGTAGATTTCCTTGGTAATTGCTGTTGGCGCAGTTAGCCGAAAATTTTTTGTAGACGTTATGAATTCTAATCGTGTAGCTACAGTCGGCATATGAAATTAGAATTATTTTTGTTAAGAGCTTATAACAATTTATTAAATTTTTTATATATAACTGAAACTATTTCTTTTAAGCAAAAGTGCTACCATATCAAAAATACATATAACTAAAATAATTTATTTAAATTATTTCATTATTGAATTAATATAAAAAATAAAAGCTTATTTATATCTATTTATATCATAACACTAACACAATATACATGTTCACCATTTCTATATTGCGTTGTGTAATAAAAATAGAATATTCTAAAATTAAGAAATATCTATAGCTTATAAATTATATATAATTCATATAAGAAATTAAAGCTAAACAGTTTTAAAAAATAAAATGCTTAGGATAAGCAGACTTTAGTTATTCAATTACTACTGAAAATATTAATTATTTCGCAGGTTTAATACGTAATTGTTATTATATAAATATACATAAATATTCTTCAAATTTCCTCAATGAGCTAAATTGTTTATAAATATAAATATACATAAATATTCTTCAAATTTCCTCAATAAGCTAAATTGTTTATATATATGAACTATATATATGTTAATATATATATATTTACTAAAAACAAATAGATTTACCAATATTATATATATTCTTTAATTCATATGTATAAACTGTTTTCTAAATTAGTTCGATGTCATATGCTGACTGTAGCTACAAATAAGCATCCACAAAAAATTAAAGCTTACTGTACAACAATATCTACTTATTAAATTTACAACAACAACGCAAAGAGAATTACAAGATCCCTGCGGTTGCGCAGCATTAGAGGGGATGAACCGAATTGACAGCGTAAAATATACAGCACTTTGCATGCTATATTTTCTGTTTGCCTGCTAGCAAGCACTTAGCACTTGCTTGTGCTACTGGTGATGGCACTTAGAGGATATTGGCTAGCAACAAATTTTGCACTGCACTTGCTGGTGGTGGCACTTGGAGGACGCTCGCCAGCAAAGAAAGCCAATTTAACTTTGCTGCACTTGCTAATGTTGGAGACCGTTGGCCCACACACAGGCAGACACAAACTCAAGCACTTTCGTTCATTTTTTTCATTAGTTTGTTATTTTTTAAGTTTTTTAAGTTTACAATAATCCAAGTTTACGAAATAAGTTGCAAGTACAAGCACTCGAATTAAATAAGTCGCAAGTTGATAAAATGCAAATTAAATAAAATATTTGCGCTAAGACACGATCGAAATGTGAAACGTCAAAATTTATAATTGTCAAAATTTCATCGTCCATTTGACACACCAAAAAAAGACAAATTTATTTCAACACACACAAAGTTTATTCAACTTGATATTTTCTATCCTACCACGACTGAAAAATTTCCGATTGACACACAGCCATAGTTGACAACTCTGAATATAAAATGTCGCAGTGGTAAAAATAAAAAGCCACTGACAAATACAACAAGTATGAAAATTGTCAAACTTTGTTTGACGATATGTAATAAAATAAAAGCATGCATGTAATTATTTGAATGTTCAACATATTCCTTTATCACAACTTAAAGATTAAAATGTTAAAACACTCAATTCATACATTATTTTTCTTGTTTGCAAACGAAGTTCCAGCAGAAAAAAGCAGAAAGAGAAGAAGATCGATCCATTTTTAAATCTCACCTGTTTGAGTAAAAGCAAATTTTTCAAAAATGTTGACAAATACAACAACTGAAGAAATTGCCAAACTTTAAAGTCATATATATACAAATATAAACCGAACTAATAATAAGTTTTGGTTGCAAACATCTTATTGCAACCTAACTTAAGTATTTTCATACTAACAAAAAGATTATATGCATTAATTTCAGGAGTTTCTAAGTGATTTCTTTGTGAGCTTGCGGCCAATTGTGGACGATTTCCTTGGAAAAATACGATGATGCAAACCAATGATTTACCCTCTACCAAAATCGTTCAACGCGCCTAAAGAAGTTTTCACTTCAAAAAGGATATCTGAAAACCTCCACGCGGTTAAAGCTGGGTAAATCAGAATGTATTCTGAGAGTGTGTGCCAATCAGAAACTTTTTGGTTTCTCAGTGGTAGAATAAGAAATTACGAGTTGAAGAAAATTTATATCTGTTGAAATGGAATTGTAATTTTTCCTGTGCCAAATGGAGCATTAAAAGTTAATTCAGAGATTTTGACATCTTCTTAGTGAATAAACCCTTAGTTGCCGTAACCCATTTCCAGCTACTGGCGCATTTTTGCATCAGTAACTTTAAAGTTTTCTCCAGGTGAGCTTAAAAGTGATACTACCTGACACCATAAGGATTATGATTGTATGGAATTTTAAAAATATACATTATTTTTGGTTTGAGTCGATTCGGTATTTTACATGAATTTTACTCCCACGGCGCTTTTCGAAGTTTTCGAAAATTCCGGAAAATATTTCAAATTACAATATCGAAAATTGCTTTTCAATAGTAAGCTTTCATAATTTTTATGAAAGGTGTTCTATAGGAACGACTGTGAAGGTATGTGATGACAGATAAAGTTTAGAGCCATATATAGACTCTGGACTAGGGCGGGGCGATTTGAACACCTTAATGGGCGCTTCGCGTTTCTGATTCTTCGGATTTTACTGAGAAAAAAGTCCACTAGACCATACGTCTACGGTGAAAATCGATCTTCCTGATTTTGATTGCAGTTTTTTTCAGACTTTTGTCAGGTTTTTTTTTGGATATTGTGACCTATAACAGCGAAACCATTGAGATTTTTGTCTTAGTATTGGATCGAATACCGTAGACGTATGGTCTAGTGGACTTTTTTGCTCAGTACAATCCCAAGAATCAGAAACGCGAAGCGCCCATTAACACTTTTTTCCTTCCATACTAATCGCCCCACTCTACTTTGGACTCTGAACTTTTTGATAATACGAGATTTCTTAAGACCCATTTGACTACTACGTTTCTTACTACTTATTTTGTTATATAAAATTATACTATGAGTTTTAAAAAATGTAACTGTTTTGCGTATAATAACATTATAAAAACAAATATTGTGTAAACATTGTTAACTTGCAATAAAAATAATAATTTTTATTCATGATTATTTACATTGTATGTATTTTACCATTTTATTCCACTTATAAAATACACTAAATTAAAATCAGTATCTGTGTTAAAGTTTTTTTGTCAACCGCTTATGCCTAGACGTTGCTATACCACTATACAAAAAAACTCTCACAAGCTCAATCGATTGTAATACAAAAGAAAATGTAAACGCAAACTCAGTCGATCAATTAGCCAACCAAAAAACATCCTTGAACACGAATTAACCCTTAACCAGCCATATTTTTATGTATTCAAAAAGTATATTTAAGGCATTTGTGGGTTAAGTTTTTTAATAAAAGATCCTATTTGGTAACTTATTTTTTCTTAAACCGTTTTTAATTAGGAGGTTAACATTCAAATACACTTTTAACTCATAAGCAACCAAATATAAAAAATGCCAAATTTTATGTTCAATGCATTAGTTTTGCAAGGTAATTTCAGCAAAGAAAAACTTAATAGATTGCTAATGTCAGAAGTAATGAACTTCCAAATTAAAAGTACATAAGTACGGAAACATAAAGCAAAACTACTTTTTCCAGATACTAACATTTGTGTAAGGTTAACACACAACCCTATTGCTTCAGACAAAAATTCTCTTGCTGGTTGTCAAAATTTCTACTAGCCCTTGGGGCTACATGCATTTTTGAGAATAACTTTTTAAGATACTCCCCTCATTGATGTCAAAAATTATCTTCCCGACTGTTAAAAAATCATCATACGAATGAAAAGTTTCCGAATGGCACACATCCTGACTAACAAAAAAAATTAAACATTTGGAATTGATTGATTCATTATTTTTACAGTGTACATATAAGTCCGCGGTCGCGGACTCTGCCAGCCCTCGTGTTATTGGTAATTTCTCATTGCTTCCAGATTTAAAATATTTTTGATGTTTTTGTTGTTGTTGTTGCTTTTGCATTCTTTAAATAATTTTCGTGGGCTTCGCTGATTTAGAGCACCTGACGCCTTCGCTTATGATTTCATATAAAAACAGAATGTACGTTTGAGCTGATCTTCTGTTCATATGATCATTTTTCTTTATAAAAATTATTTTTCATGTAGGAGTCATGCAGCAGCTTAACGACATAGCGGTTCTTAACAACTGCTTGAAAGAGATAAAGTGAAGAAAAAAGTACCGTGAAATAATTAACTATAAACAAATAGCGAACGTTTGCTGCCGCACAGTGGGGTATTGAACCCGAAAAATGGATATAAATTCACCTGAAAGAGGAACGGAACTTTTGACTTTGTTTTTAATTGTAACGAATTCCAAATAAGAAAAACAAATTTCCGTTCGTCTGTCCGTTTGTCTGTCTGTCGACACGATTACAGCCGAAATTTGGAAGCTATCGTACTGAAATTTGGTTTTTAAGCTTGTATCTAATATAAAGATTAAGATTGAAAACGAACAAAATCGAATGAAAACCACGCCTACCTTCCATACAAAATGACTTAATCAAAACGGTAAAATCTCTTTAAATTCCACAAAACTTAATATATGGTCTTGAAATTTTGTAAATGAGCTTTGATATTTAATATCCGCTTTAAGTATGGAATTTAACCAAATCGTATGAAAACAACGAATACCTCCCATACAAAGTGACTTTATCAAAACTTTAAGAATAAAAACAACCGAGAATAAAAACAACGTAAAATCAACAATTCCAACTTTAAATCAAAAATAAACATTAACAAAAGCAGGGTAAAGTCGAAAATTTTTAAATCAATTACGATATTTTCATTTTTAAGACGATTCTCATTTTTATTTAAAAAATGAATCATTTTTAGTTTAATACTGTTTTATTTTCAATATAAAAATAGAAATTTTTTATTTTAAAGTTGATAATTTTTGATTTTAATATACATAATTTTTGATTTTAATATACATAATTTTGATTTAAAAATTGACATTTTTGATATACACACATTGATGTTTTGAAAATGTTTTATTTTTATTTCAAAAACGAAAAATTTTGATTTTAAATTGTACTTTCTTACCTTTTTATAGCCTTTTCCACGGAATCACATTGAATTTTGGCAATAATTTTTAATTTTTAATTGTTAAGTTATTATATAAAATAAAAATAGTAAATTAAATATTTTTCAATTTCACATCTGTTTTTCTATTGTTTATAATCTTACCCTTCAAGAACTCCATTATGCACTCCATATCAAATTTCTTTAGGAGTACCCCGAGTTTTTCATCATCCTCGCTGGCATTCACTTCTTGGAATGAGCATTCCTCTAGTAGAGATGTAGATGATGATGTGATTTGAGGGCTAAAATCAGCCGCCTCACCATCTAAAGCCAGCCATTCTTCATCACAATATTCCATATTCAATAAAGACAATTTCATTTTATTTCGCACTTAACGACGCGACGCAATAGATACGAAAAAAACAAAATGGCGTTGTTATTTTTTCTGTATCTGTTTCAAAATAAAATTAAAAGTGCATTTTTGTTTTAAAAATTAACAATTCAAAATGAAGTTTTTATATTGAAAACGGTCAGACTTGATTTTAAAATGCAATTTTTCGCTAAGTGTAACTCCCATAAGGGGGCATAGAAGGTATAGAAAAGTATATATATTCTTGGTCACCATTATCACCCGAGTCGATTAAGAAATAACCATCTGTCCGTTTGTCCGACTTGCTGTCTTTCTGTCGGCCTGCGATCACGATTACAGCCGTAATTTTGAAGCTACCGTAATGCAATTTTCTACTTAAGCTTGGATAAAAAAATAAATGTCAAGTTAAAAAATAAGCAAAATCGGATGAAAACTACGCCTAGCACCCATACAAAGTGGCTTTATGAAACAGTAAAATATCTGTAAATTTCACAAAAATTAATGCATGGACTTGAAATTTTGCATATGAGCTTTGATATTTAGTATCCACTTTTAATATGAAATTCAACTAAATCGGATTAACACCACGCCTTCCACCCGTACAAAGTGACTTTTTCAAAAAAATAAAATATCTTATATACATAAAATTTTATTTATTTATATATTTATTCATATATATATATATCTACTGGGCCCAGCCCAAACAGATATCACTTAACCTAATTCCTTAAATAATATTCAAATAAATTCTTCATAAAAATCATTCTATTAGAACTAAAATCAACATGTTAAGCAACTATATTACATCGAGATAGGCATTTAGATATTGGTTCATTGCTACCATAATTCGTTCTATGATAATATACATAAAATAAATTTGTTTCTCTTAGAGATCTTGTTGGAGCATAAAATGGAATGAGAGCAAGCAGTTCCGGACTGTCAACCTTGTTATCTACAATATCTTTAATAAATAAGACACTCTGCGTATTGCGTCTAATGGCCAAGCTTTGCAAGCCGAGTAGTTTACAACGGTCGCTATACGCAGGCATATTTTTTCACGAAAATAATCGTCTTAGAGCGAATCTCTTAAACCGTTTTTGAATTTGCTCGATTCGATTTATGTCACATTCATAGCAAGGATCCCAGATTATGTTCGCGTATTCGAGAGTAGATCTTACCAGACTCACGAAAATTGATTTTAATGTGAATGGGTCTAAAAATTCTTTAGAGTTTCGCTTTAGAAAACCGAGTTGTGAGTTAGCTCTTGATATGAAATATTCCCTGTGGGACCTGAATGGTAATTTGGTATCAAAGTAAATACCCATGTCTTTAATGGATTCGACGCGTGTGAAAGTAATATTAGACTTATAAAAATAATTGTGATATATGGTTAATTGTTTGCGAGAATATGTTAAGATATGACATTTAGAAAAGTTTAAATTCATTCCATTTATGCTACACCAGGAAATAAGTAGGTTAATATCATTTTGAAAATTGTTACAGTCCTCAAGGTTGTTTATAATTTTAAACATTTTCAAATCATCTGCATAAAGCAGAAACTTACATGAAGTGAAATTTTTAGATAAATCGTTTATGAACAAAATAAACAAAAGGGGGCCTAAGTGGCTCCCTTGCGGAACTCCCGATTTTACATCTATTGCTTTTGAAAATGATTGATCGATCTTAACTATCAATTTCCTATTTGACATGTATGAGCTTAACCATCTCAAAAAATTAGAGTGAATTCCCATTTGACGAAGTTTAGATAACAGAGTCTTATGGTTTAAACTATCAAACGCTTTTACAAAGTCAGTATATAAAACATCGATTTGCGATCCTTTTTCTACTGCGTTTAGGCAAAAATTAGAAAATAAAGCTAAATTAGTGCTTGTGGATCTTCCAACAAAAAAAACCATGTTGCTGGATTGCAATATGGTTTTTAACTGAGTTAAATAAGTGTTTATTCACAATTTTATCCAGAACCTTTGGTATAACCGATAGCTTAACGATCGGTCTGTAATTTTCAACTAGATGTTTTTGACCAGATTTGAAAATCGGCGAGATATAAGCAGTTTTCCACTCTTCAAGAAAAACTCCATTTGAAAGAGATTTATTAAAAATTATTGTTAAAGCAGCATATAGTGAATGAGCGCATTTTTTTTAAAATAAGGGAGGTAGCAAATCAAAACCGGCTCCTTTATTCGAATCAAGTGTCCTGAGAGTATCATATACTTCATCTTCTGATATTACTAAGTGGCCAATATTAGTAATTTGCTCTACCTGTGGATGAATATTTAGATGTGTCTTATCGCAACTGTCAAAAACTGATCCGAAGAATATTGCAAACAATTCGCAAATATCTTGTATATTATTTGCTTCGCTTTCCGAATACTTCATTGATTTTGGAAAACCTACACTTATACGTTTAGAGTTAAGAAATACCCAAAAAGACTTCGGGTTTGACCTTATATTTGTCTCTATAGAACTCATATATTTTTTATATAAGAAATTCGATAAAAAATCAAATTCTTTTCTGCGAAGAATAAAAACTGCTTCATCTTCGGGCAGGTTAGTTTTTTTGAATTTCTTATGAGCTTTGGTCCTCAAGTTTTTGAGATGAATTAAGCTGCGGTTATACCAAGGCAGGTTAAATTTGCGCTTTCGTTTTTTTATAGGCACATACATATTAAGGCCTTCATTAAGTATTATCTTGAAATTTGAATATAAATTTAGCACATCTCCAGAGCCCAAAACAGTATTCCAATTCACGGAATTGAAGTAATCGTTTAAAGCCTGATAGTTTGCATTGTAAAAGTTAAAAGACAAGACATCATCACTATCTGAAGAAGCAATTAATTCGTAAAATTGAAAGTTCACCACAATAGCTTTATGATGCACCGAATCATTTGTGAGAGGTGTATCACATTTCGATATTGAATACAACAAATCATCTAAAATCATAAAAATCAGATCTAAAATTATATTTATACCATTTTTAATAAAATTAACTTGAGTTAGATTATATGAATAAAGCGTGTCACAGAGTAGCAATTCTACATCAGTTTTTAAATTGAAAGGAATAAGAATCTTTTCATCTGAACAAGATTTCCACTCAATATTTCCTAAATTGAAATCGCCTAAGACACATACGGTCTGCTGAGGATTCAGCGAGCTGATAATGCAATTTATATTGAAAATATGATCAGCGTATAAATCTAATTCACTATTTGGCGGAATGTAACTTAAAATGTATATAATTTCATTTATGTTCTGAGAATTGACTACGTTAAACCTGACAGAGACGCATAATTGTTCTATGCTGTTTGTATGTCTTGGAAGAAGAACTTCTTTGCTGGCATAGGTTGATGAAACTGCGATCATGACACCACCTCCTCTAGAAACACTCGAAGATAGAGTTCGATCTCTTCTGTATACTTCGTACCGTCCGTCAAAAAGCTCTGATGAATGAAAGTGTGACGTTAACCAAGTTTCGACAATTGCAATTACATCGAAATCATGCATAGCAGCAGCGGACAGTAAGTTGTTCGTTTTGGTGCGAAGACCGCCAGCATTATGGAAGTATAGTACGAAATTACGAATTTGAGGAGGCGTAAAACTAGCCAACGCCGCTGTTGAAGAGCCTAATGGTGATATAATATGCGAGAGTGGTAGAAGCGGTGACAAAGTCGATAGATTCATTGCATTTGGGACTACTTTCGGATCTGCAACAGAGGCAGTATCGTCTGTATACGGTAAAGCAGCTTTGACGTCTGATACAGCGATTTTTTGCGACTGAGAGCGTGTTAGACGACCAGTACCAGTATTAGGCGTTAATTTACGAGCAGTTTCAGAAACATTTTTTTTTAGAGAGATGGTACATATGCATAGTAGGAGTAGCAAAACTTTCAGTCAATGATATGGATTTATCATGAACAACATTTGAGGGAACAAACGACGTCGCAGGCGAGGAAGGCAAAATCTTAGCATGAGCAGCAACAACAGAGTATGACAAGCGACCATTCGACTCTGCAGAGCCTAAGGGATGAAGAGAGCTTCTTAATTCTGACAGTTTGGCAGAAATTTTTGTGATGACAGTCGTGTATTTATCATCTAAAACACTTCGCTTATTTATTTCTGACTCCACAAGACTTTTTACATCGGCGACTTGATCACTTAACAATTTGCTTTTGGTTTCAAAGACATTTAAAAGCTTTTCAAAACCTCCTCTATGTAATTCCATGACTGCATCTAGAGCTTTAGTGAACTTAGGTGCCACTTCAACACATTCATTGCAAAAATATCCAAAATTTCTGTTGAGTTTGAGTAGCTTAACATCGTATTCCGTGATCCGACCCTCACAGCAAACACGGTGATAATACTTTATAAAATAATAAATAAAAATAAATAAATAAAAGCCATAAATAAAAAATGAATAACAAATGAATAATGAATAAGAAACGAATAATGAATAACAAGTGAATAATGAATAAAAAATGAATAATTCTTTAGTAAATTAGTTATTCTGGTTAATTGAATAATGAATAAAAAATTAAAAGGGAATGAAAATTATTGAAAATTCTGAAATTCTTCGTGAATTGCATTCTTTTTGCAAATGAATAAAAAACTTATACATTATTATTTATTATTTATTAATCAATTTTGCATTCATTGAAAGCATTCTTATTTCGTTATTCACTGATTCACTTTTTTGTGTATAAAATCAAATTGATCAAATCTTTTACAGCTCTGGTAACAAATGTATTCGTACAATATATATTTGTTTTTGTACGAATACGAAAAAAATATTTGTAATATGTACCAAACCTCGTCCAATCTACGAATGCTATTCTTGACTGAAAACTACCAATAAAATTCATGGAATGAACGTAGTTATTAGTAATATTTACACATACAATTTTTTGAGTGTAAGAATACTGTAGTATACCTATACATATTATTTAAATTACATCAAGCTATAAATACTTTTCTTAAAATAAGTAATAATATAAAAACCTCTACTGTAAGAATTATCGAGACCATGCACAATAATATTCAAACAATAAGAACATATGTTCATTCTAAACACTACTATCTATCTCATTCGCACACATGTACCCATATGGCTGAATACAAAACATATGATATTATATTATACTTTTTACTCCTACACAAATATGTTAACATATGATTATGTTTACGTTTTCTATTAATATAAGTCTACTCACTCACACATATTAAACTATTAATACTTAATTACAAATATGTATTACGATATTCTACTATTACTCTTACACTAATTAAAGAACATATGATTCTATTTACATTCTAAACTACACAAACAATTGTTAACTAGTTTTAAGACAAAATACCGTTATGCTTATTATAAAAGGATGAACATATTTGAAAATAAATCAATTAGTTTTTGAGCTTCTAAGCTGCCAGCTAATTCATTAATTTTATTTTTCAAAAGTCTCTGAGCTTTTCTAAGCTGCCAACTTGTGAAACTAAAGCCTTTGCACTATAAAGTGGACGGCTGTAATAAAAAAAACAAATTTAGAGCCAGTGGCGAACTTCGCCGGCATCCAATTAGGCAGGACCTAAATAAAAATAAAACAAGAAAATATATTTTTTTATCGCGAATCTGCACAACGCATAAACCAACCATCGAAAACTCTACATGGCGATCCTGCCAAACCATGCGCAAACAAAATTGCCGAACATAAAAGAAAGCGAACCGGAGTACGTTCCTGAAGGCGCACCAAAAAAAGTACACAGCTACATACCAACAAAGATTCCAGCTAACCAAGGACCGAAAAGGATTACACTCGAAGAGTATGCGAGACGCCAAAATCGCATCAAGGAGGCCAAGAGGACAGCCATCCCTCTAACTGATAAGCCCAATCGAAAACGCGGAGGACGTCTAGTGCGAGACCGACGACGACTGGCAAGCTTACGGAGGATAATAAACAGTGAACCTCCACCACATTGGAAAATAGCCAGCGAAATTTGGCTGCTTATAGATAAGCTGGAACGCGAAATAAAAAACCGACAAAAAGAATAGGTCACACAACTAAATATTCATTTTTGCAAAATTTTTTATACAATTTAATTATTTACTGAATTTTTTAACCACGATCTTAAGATGTAATTATTATTTTAAACAAAACTATAAAATGAATTTTAATTTCAATGAACTTATTTTGCCTATTCATTCTTTTTTATTGTTGTTACTCGTTCACATATTTCTTTAACCAAGCACCACTACATTTACATATGGTGCAAATTTTCGCAACACTACCGATTGCTAATTCTAAATAATAACTTACACTAAAAAAAAAACACCAAAAAAAGAAATACAGAACAAAATATTGCATTATTTTAACACTTTCGCACTAAATATACATAATTAAACTATCAATTTTTTTTTACACACGACTTAGTAACCGAACGTAAACAACCGACCGACATTTTACTTTAGCTATGTATATTGTTTTCTTTTTTTGACATTTCTTCTAAACTTGACGAACACTTGTTGCGCCACCTGCACGTTCAACTTTTAACGAAAAGCTGAATGTAGCACAGGGTGTTCAGAGATATTAAAAATTTTAGGTATAAAGTACTAAACAGTACGGGTATTCAAGATTAAATGGAAAATCTCCAAGAAAACATAAAATTTTTAGAAAAATTAAAACTAAATATAAACAAAAGTAAAAATAGAGAATATACTGAACAGTATATTGAAGAAAAATTAAAAACATTAGAATGTCTAAAAAACAAAGTAAATATTGAACAATCGATAGATGAAAATCATGAGATTTTAAAAGAAAAATTTAATAACCTCTATCAAGATTTAAATACAATTTTGAAAAATTTACCAATTAAACAAAAACCAGAAATAAAAGAAGAAAACAATATGGCTAGTTTTGATATCAATGTTGTGGGAAAAAACCTACAAATTTTCAAAGGACAATTTATCAATTTGGAAGATTTTATATCACAAGCAGAATTGCTTCATGATATTTTAAAAGATGAAGATAAAGCTCTTTTCATTAAATATGTATATAATTTCAAACTTACTGCTCAAGTGCGTAGTATAATAGGTAGAACTAATAGACCTTCGACATTTACTGATTTAAAAAATTCATTGGAAAATGCTTACCCCAATCCGAAAACGTTACAACAAGTTTTAAGTGAAATCGGTACAATTAAACAAAACAATAAAAGTATTTCTGAATTCAGAGAAAAAATTTCAGAACTTTCTGAACAGTTAATAACTTTCGAAATTAAATCTTTAACTAATCCGACGCAAGACGCAAAAGATGCAATTTACAAGGTTAACGAAAGCATGGCATTGAATGTTTTCATGAAAGGTGTTAATTTAGAATACCAAACTATTTTGTTAGCAAATGCACCTAAAACATACAATGAAGCGGTAGAACGATGCATCACTGCAGAACAAAGTTTAAAGACAAATAAATCTAATATTTTCCAAGTTAGAAACAGAAATACTTACAGAGAAAATTACAATAGATTCAACGACGTTAGAAATAGCTACATTCCACAAAACAATAATAGAAATAATAACAATTTTATGAATACAAGATACAATACAAACTATACAAATAATACAAATAGAAACTTTAACAGAAACAACAATTTTGCAAACAGTAATAATAATAGAAATTTTAATGGAAACCATAACTTTGTAAATAATAATAGTAATCCCAACCGAAATTTTAATAGAATTTCCAATAATAACAATAGAAATTTTAATAATAATAATTTCAACAACTCGCAGGGAAACCGCTATGGCCGGGTAGCAGAGAATGTTACCCACAGGGGCCAAAATTAATTTGCAAACTTAATAAAAATCTTTCTTTTTACATCACATTAGAATGCGAAAATACAAACGATGATTTGAAATTTCTCATTGACACTGGAGCGGATATCTCCATATGTAAAATTATAAATATAGATCACATAAACACACAGAATATTTCGACAATAACGGGTATTACAAATGAAGAAATTGAATGCATTGGTACACAAAATTTAAATTTAATAGTGGACGATGAAGATATCCAACATAAATTTTATATCGTAGAAAACAATTTTCCAATTGCCACGGATGGCATTATAGGACGCGATTTTTTAGAGAAGTATTTGGCAAAAATTGACTTTGAAACATATACTTTAACATTAATCATAAATGATAAAGAAATAATTTTACCAATAATTTTAAATAGTTGTAGTAGAACAAATATCGTGATTCCTGCTCGTTCAGAATCTATAGTTCCAATAAATATTAAAGTCAATGAAGATAGTATTATTTTAAATAAAGAGATAGAAAACGGAGTATTTTTAGGTAATAGCTTGATGCCAGCAAATGGCAATGCTCACGTTAAGATTCTAAATACGAATAGTAACAATGTAATATTGAAAAATCTTGATTTTGAAACTCAACCACTAAAAAACTATAATATATTTGCCTGTAAAATCAATAATAAGACTGACAAAAATAGACTAGATACGTTAATAAAAACTTTAGACATTGGTTGTAACGACCCAGATGCCAAGACATCAATAATAAACATTATACAAAAATACAGTGACATTTTTCATCTCCCTGGAGAACACTTAAGTACAAATAATTTTTACACGCAGACAATACAAACAACAGATTCGACCCCGGTATACATTAAAAATTACAGACTTCCACAAACACAGTTAACAGAGATAAATGAACAGGTTGACCAACTTTTATCAGACAGCATAATCGAACATTCAGTAAGCCCCTACAACTCACCATTACTAGTAGTTCCCAAAAAGTCAACAGATGACAGCAAAAAATGGCGACTTGTAGTAGACTTTCGCAAATTAAATGAAAAAATTGTGAACGATAAATTCCCACTTACAAAAATAGAAGACGTTCTCGACCGACTGGGAAGAGCTAAATACTTTTCGACTTTGGACATGACCAGCTCTTTCCACCAAATTAACTTAGACAAAGACTCAAGACCGTTAACTTATTTTTCAACTGGAAATGGACATTTCCAATTTAAGCGTTTACCATTTGGATTGAAGATATCATCCAACAGCTTCCAAAGAATGCTGACTATCGCATTAAGTGGTTTAGATACAGAAGCTTTTATTTATGTAGACGATATAATTGTTTTCGGTTGTAGTTTAGGACATCATAACGACAATTTAATCAAAGTTTTTGACAGATTAAGAAAATATAATATAAAATTAAATTCACATAAATGTTGTTTTTTAAAGCCGGAAGTTATTTACCTTGGGCATCTTATAACGGCCAATGGTATAAAAACTGACCCGTCTAAAAATAAAATTATAAAAGAATATCCAATACCAAAAAACGCGGACGAAGTACGAAGATTTGTTGCTTTCTGCAACTACTACCGTCGATTTATTCCAAGATTTGCAGATATTGCTAAAAATTTAAACTCATTATTAAAGAAGAACACAAAATTTGACTGGAATGAAAATTGCCAGAACTCTTTTGAAGAGCTAAAAACAAAACTTTTAAACCCACCGATACTGCAATATCCGGATTTCAATAAACCCTTCATACTCACCACAGATGCTTCAAATTACGCTCTTGGTGCAGTCCTATCGCAAGGCGAAGTAGGCTTAGACTTACCAATTTCTTACGCAAGCAAATCTCTTGCAAAACATGACCTGAACAAGCCAATTATTGAGAAAGAGCTCTTAGCTATACATTGGGCAATCAATTTTTTCAGACCCTACCTCTACGGTAGAAAATTTTCGGTTCTAACAGACCACCGCCCGCTAGTGTCTCTTTTCTCTCATAAAAATCCTTCTTCTAAAATGACACGCATAAGATTAGATCTTAGCGATTATGATTTCAATATTATTTATAAAAAGGGTAAAATGAATACCAATGCAGACGCATTGTCAAGAATAATTTTAAATAGTGATTCCCTAAAAGCTATGATTCCAACCGGAATGGAAGATAGCACACAAAACATACTAGCAATTACAAGAAGTATGAACACAGATAAACATACAAAAAACACTGATTTAAACAAAAGAGAAAGTTCTGCCAGCAAAAAGCCCGCAAAACTTTTTATTTGGGATTGTACATCCATAACAGATATAAAAAAAATTAAAAAATTAAGGTTCATTACAGAAAGAAAGTTTAAGGATACCAAAATTGAAATACATGATGAGGAAGTAATTATACGATGTAGTGATAATCCACTGTTCACACCGCTGACTTTGGAGAAGCTTTCATCAAAAATGTATAATGTAGGAATAGAAGAATTAGCGCTAAAGAGAAATGATGAAATATTTAAAACCATAGAAATGGATAAGTTCAAAGATATTTTTAATAACATAAAAAGAACAAACGAAAACTTAAAAATTTTAATTTATAATGAACCACAAAGAATAGTCGACAAAATAAAACAAAACAAATTAATCGAAGAATACCACAATTCGACACATGGAGGACATCTCGGTATAAGAAAAACAATAATGAAACTAAAACAAAAATACATATGGAAAAATATGAGCAAAATGATAAAAAATTTCATTCTCAATTGTAACAATTGCACAAGCGCGTCGGAAGCGAATTTCATCTGGGGGGGCAGTACAAATGGGGGGGCAGTACAAATAGTGGTGCAAAAAAGTTCACAAAAATTTCTTCACATGAAACATGAAGAAGAGAGAAAGAAGAGGAAAATATATAATACAAAAATATTATCGTTGCAAAAAAACTGATATTTTGAATAACTTTTCCTTTTAAATTGTTTATCTAGCTAAAAAAGTGGGGGGGGCAACTGCCCACCTTGCCCCCCGCTTCCGACGCCAATGCAATTGCAAAATTAATAAACAAACTAAACATACAAAAGAAAATTTAACAATGACAGACACACCAAGTACCAGCTTTGAAGTAGTTTCTATCGACACAGTAGGTCCCCTACGCTTATCCAACAATTACAGATATATATTAACGATGCAGTGCGACTTAACAAAGTATGTAATAGCATGTCCAATGGAGACAAAAGACGCGAAAACTGTTGCTAAAACACTTGTTGAAAACGTAATTTTAATATACGGTCACTTTAAAATTTTAAAATCGGATAGAGGTACAGAATTCCTCAATGAATTAATGTCAGAAATATGCAATTTATTAGATATTAAACAAATTTTTAGCACTCCATATCACCATGAGACTCTAGGCTCGATTGAAAGAAACCATCGAGTATTAAATGAATATTTGTTAAACTTTTGTAAAAATGAAGAATGGGACCAATGGATCCCATACTTCACTTTTTCGTATAACACAACACCTCATGTTGATACAAATTATACACCGTTTGAGCTAATTTTTGGAAAACTTGCAAATCTTCCAAATGATAATCGTTTCGAATCAATAGTATATAATACAGACAATTACGCACAAGAACTGAAACATAGATTAAATTATTCTTTACAAAAAGCAAATGAATTAATAAATATTGCAAAAATTAATAGAATAAAAAAAGATAAATATATAAATCCGTTAAATTTAAACATTGGAGATAAAGTTTTGATAAAAAGGATGAATAGAAGAAAAAATCAATCTCCTTATATTGGTCCATACATTATTGTAAATAAAAAAGGAGTAAATTCAATAGTAAATTTAAATGGAACACTTAAAGAATATCATAACAATATGTTAAAGAAATATTTGTAAAAATTATATCTTTTTATTTAAAAATTTAATTCTTGTAAATATATGAATTATATTAAAATATTGTATAAGTTAAAACACAAAAAATTTTAATTTTTTCAAAATAAAAATTTTTTTTTCTTAAGGGTAAGGGTGTAGTATACCTATACATATTATTTAAATTACATCAAGCTATAAATACTTTTCTTAAAATAAGTAATAATATAAAAACCTCTACTGTAAGAATTATCGAGACCATGCACAATAATATTCAAACAATAAGAACATATGTTCATTCTAAACACTACTATCTATCTCATTCGCACACATGTACCCATATGGCTGAATACAAAACATATGATATTATATTATACTTTTTACTCCTACACAAATATGTTAACATATGATTATGTTTACGTTTTCTATTAATATAAGTCTACTCACTCACACATATTAAACTATTAATACTTAATTACAAATATGTATTACGATATTCTACTATTACTCTTACACTAATTAAAGAACATATGATTCTATTTACATTCTAAACTACACAAACAATTGTTAACTAGTTTTAAGACAAAATACCGTTATGCTTATTATAAAAGGATGAACATATTTGAAAATAAATCAATTAGTTTTTGAGCTTCTAAGCTGCCAGCTAATTCATTAATTTTATTTTTCAAAAGTCTCTGAGCTTTTCTAAGCTGCCAACTTGTGAAACTAAAGCCTTTGCACTATAAAGTGGACGGCTGTAATAAAAAAAACAAATTTAGAGCCAGTGGCGAACTTCGCCGGCATCCAATTAGGCAGGACCTAAATAAAAATAAAACAAGAAAATATATTTTTTTATCGCGAATCTGCACAACGCATAAACCAACCATCGAAAACTCTACAATACGTATTGAAAAGTGCCTGTGAAACAAGGGTAAATGAAATGGTATCGTAACTTATCTCTGCGAGGGGTACAAGAAACTATTTAAAAATTCATGCATGGTTAAGCTCAGCTTTATTTATAAATATACCTTAAATGAAGGTTTTTTTAATTCTCTTCAAAATATATTAACAAATATAGTGAAAATATCGTCATATAAAATCAAAAAAGTCGTATTCGTAATAAATTCGAAGTCGACTTTTTGATTGATTATTGATGAACTTTATCAAAATACATGTTCCTGCAAAATTGTACACTCCTACGACGGCGCCCCCTACCCCACTGTGGACGCCTATGTCTTTATATATTTATTCATACGTAATGTATTAAAACATTTTTTTTTAATCACTCATATAATAGGTATATTTCCGAACTCAATTCTAGTAACTTGCATGCTGCTAGAATTGATGCATATTGGAATTGGTATCAACGCGGTGTGAGATCCGATCAAAAATATTTCCCTTAGCATGCGGGGATCAAGAATAGCGCCAACTATTATAGGCTCCCAAAAATGAAAAAAATGGTCTAATAATTTTGCTGGTTCTTTCTGATTTCCAAAAAAACAACATTGTAAAATATTGGGAGACTTTTGTATTCTGATTTGAAAAGTTGAAAACTTGGGGGCTCAATAAAAATAAATGCTATTTCATTTAAGGATAAAGGAGAACTCACATTATTAAGCTTACTAAACTACTAAGTTTGATAACAAATTTGGTACCAAAAATATCAAAAAATAGAATTATATAGGTTAAAATTTCTTTATGCGCATTCTAGACTACTTTATACCTTTGCCCAACCCTTAGAACAAATCCTGCGGACCATGCATGCTACTTATAAAATAAAGTTCACAAGCATAATGGTCCAGTTAGCCTCTCATGGCATAGCAGTGCATGGCTTAACAAGCGTCACATCGAAATCTGCTTAATGTGATTTGTGTGTATCTGATTATGCGCAACATGGCAACGCATGGCAATGCTCAGATAAAAACAGAAATGCATCTCTGACTATATAGATAAACATAGAAGATCTATTAATTTTGATTTCTGTGTATTCGTCTATGTATTTGACGTTTTGACAAAACAGATGTGAAGTTGTAAAATTGTTTGACCAAGTGCGGTAAATTTATTAAAATAAAATCATTCTTTTCTTTTTTTTATTGTTTTGTTTTGACTATGTGACTATGTGTTGCATAATCACCATTTATTTCGCTGTTTATCTGAGTTGCATGCGCTGCTGTACCATGGGAGGCTAAATGGGCCATAAGAGTGCATTAAGTGCTTAGGAGAACATTCCCTGCTCTTTATTTAAGTAAAGGAAATAGTAAGTACGTATGATGCTTTTTATACTTTTAGAAGGAAGCCAACTAAAAACGGCCATGCCTTTGTAAAAGTAATGGGGATTCGGAAGGGAAGTTTGCATGCCTCACGAACGAAAAGTAAGTAGGCTATAAGGCATTAGAGAAGGATGGTTTTTCCCACTGTGTTCTCCAGCTTCTCTACACACATGGAGCGTCATCAATAACCGCATTCCTAACCCAGTTGGAAAATGAGCCCTGCTGTATGTCTGACGGCACCATGCCTCGGAAGGTCAGGCGACATGCTCGCCTCCATACCCGCTTATATCTTTTTTCTATATGCATTTCCTAGGCCGGCATGTCTGTGTTTATATATGTTTTTACCTTCTTCGCTACCACTGACGTTTGCAAGAATTTAACCTCGTTTTCGATTGAATTTTAACTGAAAAGCGAGAAAGGTAGGAACGACTTTATTGCATTTGTAGTAGTATTAATTGCAGCTGAACGTGGGTCATAATTTGAAATATTATTTACATCACTGCCTGAAAGCAGAATTTCCGTTGCACAAATATTTCTTAGATTCTTTTGGTTCCATTAAAAAGAAATGCTTAAAAAATTATTTCAGCACGGATTAACTCATCTAAACAAAATTGGGTGACATTGGATGGAGATTTACTGAAATTTGCTAATTCGGAATAATTGGTAATTAATTCAAGATAGCTGCAGGCAATGTGAATGGAGATGAATGAGCATGTGATGTTGTGTATCTGTATGGTATCTTTTATGTCTGTTTGCAGAAGCGAGAGCCTGCATTAGACATGAGATTCTCATAAAAAGCTATCAATTGCGTTGTCGAGTGTCAGCCAAGAGGCAAATCCAAATGTGAAAGCTTAGTGCCATCGCACAGTAGGATACATCCAAAACTAAAAGTTAAAAAAGTCAATTTATTGGTTTTTTTAAGTTTTATCGATTTTTGGCGATATTTTTTCTTTTTGATAGAAAAATGTGGTGGAAGAGAAATGAAATGTGGGTTATTAATATATTTTCGAGGACCCTTAATAAATTTCTGTCAGTATTTTTTCTATAAAATGAGTACTAGGGGTGGATTTTGCTACGAAATATTTGCGCTATTTTATACATTATTTTGGCAAAAGAATGGAGAAACGTGAAACACGGACTGGTCGAATAACGAATGCAGGTAAACACACCTTAAATGGCATCGGCAAAGGAAATCAGTAGCTAGAATTTTATTTTAACAGCATTTTTATTCACGTTATTTTCGAAGAATGCGTTTTTATCATGGCATTATATCATGGCAACATACGGTTCTCCGCATAGGAGTGGGCACTTATAATAACTCGACAGATTTTTAAAACATGCATGTTTGAACTAAATTTGAATAGATATAAAAGATTGGATTTTTTTACATTTGCCCACCTAGACTCACGATCTATACCTCTGTGCGTCGTTGGATTAATGTCGATAGCAACATTGAAGAATTAAAGAAAAAACCAAACACTAAACAAATATTCACATATTATCGAACAGTCATCGGCAAATACATGATTAAGGTCTGGATCAGAGATTTGCATGAGACCATTCGTAATTTTTGCCACTCGAGTAACAATCGTCGCCAGTCGTAATCGCACTCAAAAAAAAAAATGCATAAACACCACTCGAGCACACTTTGTCACGATTGCGAATTGATGCAAAGGCAGCCTCCAGACAACGAGATCATTCGGATGCTTCGCTTAACGCTAGAGTGTCAGCTGCTGCATGAATTTATGTTGTTTTCATACTTCTCTGACCTTCTCTAGCAGCGCGTTCTTCTTTGTACTGTTTGCAAAAACGTAAAATATAAGGAAATGGTGTTGCTTACACATTAGGCTGGGTCAAAAAATTAATTTTCTAAATTACATGTTCTAATACCAATTTTTTGTTGCTTTTTAGGACTGATATTACGTGTGTAAAATATTATTACAATTGGTCAAGAGCATCTGCCTCTGGATTAGCATCAAAGTTTTAAGACTTACATTTTTTTTTCTCCGAACACAGTTTAAGAAAGCGTGTATAAAAAAATAGCCGCCTTAGAGCCTGAACAGAATCAAAAATCGTTGCGACCGACGATTGAAATAGAATAGATTCTAAGTCTGCGATTGATCGTTGCGGAAAACGAGCTTCGGTTTTTCTATATTTTGCATGTATTTTCCATCAACAACAAATCGTCGGCCGCAACGATTTTTGATTCTGTTCAGGCTCTTAAAAAATAATATAAAAGAAATGGTTTAAATTATACAGAAACTCTGTTAGATTATGTAAAATCCATTTTAAATGCAAATATTAGTACTAAAATTTTTTAAAACCATCTAAAAGATTCCATAAAATAAAGCTTATGCAACACTTTGACTTTGCAAACACTTTGCAAAATAAGAAGAGAAAGAAACAAGGCCCGTATAAGTATTTTAAAATACGATAAAATGTCTAAAGTACCTGCACTTTACTTTGACGGCCGAAGGGCAAGAACATTAAATAATAATTATAAAGGCGGTAAATATTACAAAGAAATAGAAAAAGAAAGAATCTTAGAAGAACACATAACTCTAATTAGCTAGCCAGGAAGTAAATATTTGGGCTACCTTACACCATGAGCTGGGACAGAAAAACTTATACAAAATGAAATTATGGATTTCTTAAAAAAAATATATATATTTTACCTGAGAATCTTTTGGCTATCGGATGCGATGATGCTAATGTTAATGTCGGGAGAGTTTTTGGTGTAATCAGGCTTATGGAAAAAACAGTAAACAAACCATTACAGTGGATCATTTGCTTACTCCATATGAATGAATTGCCATTTCGCCACTTGTTCTCTTATATTGACGGTAAAAATTCTGGCCCACAGACATTTACAGGTAATTAATATTTGATATATAGTTCGAGTTTAATATAAGTAAATGCAAAAATTTTCAATCTATAAGAGTACAGAAATTAACATTGAACAAACTTTACAAACTTTTTAAATACCATTAGAAAAGCATTAGAAGATTGTGAAAAAAGTCTATTGTAAAGTTTATAGTTATTTCTGGTGAAATGCCAGCTATTGATACAAAAGATCTCAGTTCTGGCCAGCTTTATTTCTACAACATAGTAGCAGCTGTTATGTCTGGTGATTACACAGAACACTTAGCTAACAAATCGCCTGGTATAATGTCTTACGCTAAGTGGCTAACGCAAGCAAATCGAGTTCTCCGTCTCTACTTAGCATCATCTGTTCCTTCTGATCAACTCTTCACTTTAGCAACTTATGTTGTCAAAGTGTATGCACCAGTGTGGTTTCTAATAAAAAGCCACCTAACTTGCAAGGACAGAGGAAGACATTTGTGGAAATTAGTTTCCAGAACCCGATATTTATACACAGATCAGAAAGCAATAACTGACCCAGTAATAAAAAGGTAGTGCTTATTTTGCCCACCCTGAAAATCTCCTGTTATCAATGCTGTCAGATTCACCTAAGCATATTAGGGAACTAGCTCTACTACTAGCCACATTCTAAGCTCACGGGTTGAAAAATCAATCAAATTAAGACTCTTCCAGGTTCCAAATATGGAAGAAAAAGTGTATTTCCACCTTATCAATTGGCAAACTGAAGTTACTGAACCTCCAATATTAAAAAGTGTGTCAAATGCTGAGCTTGAGTCCTTCATAGTCCAAGGAGAAGATGAACAACTAACTTTTTTTGCGATTACCTTGTCACACGCAGGCAGTCGGGAGGGCAATTAAGACAGTAACTGAAGCAGCAGCAACCTTTAAAAGTGCAAATTAAGTCTCGCAAACTTATGCCTAAATTTGAAAGCAAACAAGATTTTTGTGTGAATTAAGAATCCTTTTTCTTGTAAAATATATAAAATTTTTCTTAATATTATCAAAATTAATCAAATATAATTTACAAATATGGTGTTTCTTTATTTATATTGGTAAAAGGAATACACATAAAAAGTTTATTAATTTTTCAAAAAACATATATTTTTTAGTTTTCAAAAAGTTTAAAGCCAATCTGGAGGCAGAAGACCATTTTTAAATGCTATGAAAGTTTGTGTTTGAGTTCATGTAACCATTTGGCAAGTTTCTATCGCTATTAGAACTAAATACTAAATATTTTTTTTGCCTCCAAGAGTGGCCCACCCTATTACACATACACTGTACGTGAACTGTCGCACCATCCGTAAATTGTTCGAGCGAGACAGAGAGTGTTTTTTGACATTTCTGAGAATCCCGGCATTTGATTGGAAGACTCCTCAGCAAAATAGTTAAAAATAATGTCATTTTAATCATTTTTCACTGCTTAAAAAGCAACAAAATCAAAGAAAAAAACAACAAAAATAAATGAAACATAAGTTGTGTGGTTAAAAATTGTAAAAATTCCCGAAAACTTTAAAACAATGCGCTTTCGTTCCACGGGTAAATATGTCCATATGGATTGAATTATTTCAAAAAAGGTGCTTGATTTAGTTTCTTACGATATATTTTTAACTAATTTGTTTTAGAAATGTATTAATTTCTAATTAAAAATGGTTAAAAAATGCAAATAAGACTACTTTAATTTTGCGCCAGTTTGATCAAACCACATCTGTCAAAGCACAAACACTGCTTCAAGGGCGTAGTAATTTTTTACAGTTGAATATATTCTGGTTGATAAGAGGGGCTCTTGTTTTCAGTATAGTGAATCAGATTTAGTACTGGTTTGTTAAATTTATGTGATTTCTGTGCAACAACTGGACAGAAACACTCAAAAAAATAAGGATTTAAAAAAATTAATCTAATTTCATATGTAATTTAAGCTCAAGTTTAGAATTCAAATTTAGAAAAATCTTTCAGTTTTTCTAGGTTTTCAACAAAACTAAGCTTTATGGGTATTAAAACAAAGTTAATGCGCGTATCTATTCAACGAGGTGTCAAACATACAATTCCATGCTATGTTATAAGATATAATTTTTTTCTTATAAAAAGAATTTGTCTGTAAAATTAGTGGTTTCCCTTTTGCGAAAGCAATACATTAAAAAGAGAATTATTAAAAAGATAACTACATCCAGAAGTACTGTAGACAGCGAAGCCTGTGTTGGACTTACTGAGGGTTGTAATCCCTAAGCTGCGGCTGAAGGCCTCTTATTAAAAAGAGACAACTATTTAGTCTCAAATCAAAACATTAAGATGTTTTGTATTAAATTTGGAAAAACCTCGCGATCTTAAGTAAAAAAAGGGTTATATTTTAAATGCATGTATTTTTATGTTTGATATCTTGTTGAATAGATACTTGTATTCTTTCTTTTTATACCCATAGAGTTTAGTTTTGTTGGAAAACTTCAAAATCAGCTTGATTTTTAGTCCATTTTTTTCCAGCGTTGGATGCTTATAACTTCTAAGCCAATTGCGAGCGATCAGAATTTTTTATAAATTAGAGTTGTTGCTATTCTTGAAATGTTCCAAAAATGTTAAGGCATAATAACAAACTTTAACAGTTTGGGCCTTCTTTTACGATTCAACCGAATACGCCCTTGTGTGATTGTTTTTGTGTTTGTGTGAAACAACACCAATATAGAAAATACCACACTTTTCTGCTATTACACCACTTCCTTATATTTTACTTCTTTGGCTGTTTGTTTCCTTTTAGTTCATTGTTTTCTTTTCTCTGCTGTGACGCGATCAGTATTGCCAGTAGCAAGTTTTATGACAGTAAAATTTTTCAAGAAATCGGATGAAGTCTTTAACTTAGAGTGCATGAAAATTAATTTTAAACGTGACCTGAATTGGTAAACAAACTACTATTGAAAGCTTTTCGGTCAAAGAACAACAATATTCTGCTTTCAATGAACATTCTTTCTGCCAACGTACGAAATCATTGTTGAAAAGTATAAAATTGTATACACGTGCATACATATATATTTATTTTACATTACGCAATTTCTTTTCAACACGTGTTTAGATTCTTCTGTTACTTTGCCGGCCAAGAAGCAAAAATGCAACGAGTACGCTTGATATTCTCATTAGCGTTCTCGTTCGAAGCGATGTGAAAGCAGAGACTATGGTATAATTAGGCAAGGTAGCGTTAGGACTGAAAACCAGTGACCAAAATTGTCAAAACGAAGATGACAGCTTATGCAAAATCTGCTATTTTTAATGATATTTAAAATATAAATGGAGTACAGCGACCATGCGCAGTCTTTGCATATGTAAACCTGCGTTGTAGTCAGAGCTGGGCATTTTGAGATTACAATTACTATCTGATTACAATTACAGTAATCGTAATCTTTAAAAATGTAAGATTACGATGTCTGTAATTGGAATGAAAAAAATATTACTACAATTACTGTAATTGGTATACATGTAACAGTATTTTTATCTTATGGCTGAGGTCAGCTCAGCCGTGCCAGGATCGAGTGAAAGATTCACAAACTTTCATCAAATGAGAACGCAGTCGGTGTTGGTGTTAAAATTACAATTTCCAGTTTTATTGAGACTTGCTCCTTAATATTACTTAATGTAGCGTAACGTCAGCAGTTTGGGTAAGAGTGAATGTAAACGGTCGAATGGTCGGAGGCTGTAGGTCCAGCTGGCGGCAAAATCGGTATTCGGTAAATCGGTGAATCAGTGAATCGATGAATCGGTAATTCGGTATTCGGTATTCGGTAGATCGGTTAACCGGTGAATCGGTGAGTCCTGCCAGGGCCCCTGAAGCAAAGCTCATTATTAATAATAGAAACAACCAGAAGGAGTCATGGTGGAAAAACCTCTATGAGGTTCGCGCCATGGAAATATATAGTCAATAAGAAAATTAATATATGCCGACTGCGTTGGACGAACCAAAGATTGGTTCTCACCGCAAGTGCGACTTTCAAACAGAGACTCAAAGGGAAGAACCAGCAAGCTGGCTCGCCATCGAGTCCCTGCGACAAAACCCAAGCAAACCCCCATTAGAGTATGCCGACTGCGTTGGGCGAACCAAAGACTGGGGCCCTACTCAGTAATGCGATCCGATAGTGAGATTGCTCGAATTCGAAGAAATGGTACTCTGTAGTTTGACATTCGCACTTAAATTCCTTACTTTCGCATTTCAATTTATCCTTTTTCGCTTTTCGCGTTTTCGGCACTTGGCAACGTGAATGTCAAAGGCACTCGATTTCGCAAATTTTTATTCGACAGGTAGCTGGCTTGCGCATAAGCGAAAAATAAATTAAAATGTAAGTTTTTATGTAAATAAATATGGTTTACTTTCTTTAAACAATTAATTTTTCTAAACAGGGAATTTTCTGGCAAAAATATGAGCACAAAGGCACGGCAATTTGAAATGTTGGTGGATTTTTTTCAGCAGCACTCCGACTTGGCCAAAGGGCAATTGAAGACGGCAACGGCAAGAACGAAAACCATCTGTGGAAGAGGTTGGCAAATGATTTAAATGCTGCTGGGCCACCATCGCGAGATGTCCTTGGATGGAAGAAAGTAAGAATTTTACAAATTTTGCTTAAAGTTATCATAATGCTAAAGACTAATATTAATAGGTTTAGGTGGACTACAAAAACCATCTCAAAACAAACCTACAGCGCAACAAGACTTCCATTTCAGACACGGGTGGTGGACCTTCAAGATATTGTCCACTAAACGAATTGGAGGAGCAAGTCAGCCAGTTGCTCTGCATGAACGAAGCAGTCAGTAGTATGAGCGCAATGGAGTTCGGTATTGTTGAAGGTTCCAGCTCACAGTTGCCGGTGTCAGAATGTGGCGAAGTAACGGAGAGAGCCAGCAGCATTTCCCCTGTGTGCACCACTGCTAATGCCAGTGCACCGCAGTGTGGGCAGATGCGATCGGCTTCGAGGAATAAAGAGAACCTTCTTCAGAAACAAGTCCACAATCAAATTAAATACCAGGAAAATTCCATAAAGGTTTGTGGCATAGCACAAAAACATTCACGTTTTTAATAATTTTTATTTTTAAATTTTCTGAAAATTCATTTAGGTCTCTAAAGATATCAGAAATAACCTTAAAGACTTAAACAAAAATGCAAAGAGGAAGTTAGAGTTAGAAGAAAAGAAACACAAGGTAGCGAAAGAAAAGTTCGAATACAAAAAAAGCGACAGCGAGAAACGAAAATGACTTCTTACAAAACTCGAAATTAAACAGAAAATGCTTGATATAGAAGCTAAAAGGATGCAATAGAGGCTATAGATTTATTTTTGCAATAAATAATCTCATATCATTGAAAAAAAGTGATGTATTTAAAATTATTATTTAATATTAAAAAATGAATTAAAGATGCGAAAACAGTGATATATTTAAAATTAGTATTTAATATTAAAAAATGAATTAAAGATGTGTTCTTTATTTTACTATTACTTTTACTCAATTACTATTACTTTATTTTACTATTACTTAACATTTTTGTTGAACTCAAATAATGTAACAATTTAGTTTTATAACAAAAGATTTCATTATAATATAAGAAAAAAAAAATTGGAGTTAATATCATTAAAAATGAATTCAAAATGCTTACGTTACCTTCAAATGTTATTTCTTATTTTTGTTTTTAAATAAAATAAAACAATAAATTTATGATATAATGCTGTTTCTTATTTCATCTCTTATTCGCTTAGCAATATTGCTTAAATTAACATTTTCAACAAAATTTTCATTGAAAGGCGATGCTTCTTCTTCTATGATCGGCAAGTGTGTAGGTATATCAACATTATATAACAAGCAAATGTTATGCAACGCACAACAAACGTTCAAAATTTGAACAGCCTTTTCGGGAGCGTAATGCAGTTCCCTTGCAGACAAAAGGCAACGAAATCGTCCTTTCAGTACTCCGAAAACTCGCTCAATAATGGACCTTGCTTTGGAGAACTTCTCATTGAACAATGATTCAGACAAATTTTCGTCGGTATTCCTATATGGTGTTAATTACCTAGGTTCCAAAGGATATCCAGAACCACCTAGAATGAAAAAAGGAATTGCATATTTCAATGAACTTATTTTGGTTACATCTTAAAAATGGTAGTTTGTTTTCTTAAAAATGGGTGGGTCGCTGAAAAATAAATACGGATCGGATTTGGTTTACGAATCGGATTGCTTTTCGAATCGCATTACAGAGTAGGGCCCCTGGTTCTCACCGCAAGTGCGACATCTCAAACAGAGACTCAAAGGGAAGAACCAGCAAGTTAGCTCGCCATTGAGTCACTGCGAACAAAAATATAGAGTATGCCGACTGCGTTGGACGAACCACGGACTGGTTCTCACCGCAAGTGCGACATCTCAAGCAGATACTCTAAGGGAAGAACCAGCAAACTGGCTCGCGATAGAGTCACTACTTCGAGCTTACCTGAAGCAAAGCCACTTTGGTTGGTTTTGTGTCGTGTTTTATTTGATATGGCGTGAAAACAAGTTGGGAATTATACGTTTGGTTATTAGCTTTCTATGTTCTTGGTCCCTTAAGAGTTTACTAGTTGCCTACCTGGCTATGCATAGATAGGTGGTGTGTGTAAATTAATTAGTTTTATTTTTATGGTGTCATGAGTAAGTATGTAGCGTGTGTCGGTATATATGGTCTGGTGTTGTAGAACGGTTGTGTGTTGTCGTTGCTTTGTCTGGAATAAGTAAGGTGTGTCGGTCTGTAGCTGCTTTAATATTTATATAATAATAATATTTAATTCTTATAATGGGTAACTAGAATAGAAATATTTAAGTAATAACATATAATATGAATATATATATATATATATATATATATATATTAGGGCGGGTCAATTTGTATGGACGAATTTTTTGGAGGTCTGGCTCAGCGAAATTCGTAAAATACATGTAATTTCAAGACTTTTTCTCCACTACAGCATATACAAATTCTGAAAAAAAGCTGTGCGGACTTTCGTAAATAGATTTTGTTCTCAATTATAAAATATGAATGTATGAATGTATGTGTATGAATCTATTTACGAAAGTCCGCACAGCTTTTTTTCAGAATTTGTATATGCTGTAGTGGAGAAAAAGTCTTGAAATTACATGTATTTTACGAATTTCGCTGAGCCAGAATTTGACCCGCCCTAATATATATATATATATAAATCTAATATTATAGTTTATGTAGTATATAGATATATATAATATTTGTAACTTCACGTTACATACACACAAATTACAATTGCGTGTACTGTTATTGTAATAGAAGAATTTACTAATAACAATTAAAATAACAATAAATCGTTTGTAAAAACTGCAATTACAATTACTATATACATAAAAATAAAAAATTATGATTACAATTACAGTAATTTTTATCAATAAAAAAAATTCAAATTAAGAGTCGTAATCATTAAGAAATCCTTATCATTATTTTTTAATTTAATTATTGCATAAATAAGTATATTTATCTTATTTATAATGTTTCCTTTACTAAAAAATAAATAAACTGCAGAAATAATAATTCCAAGCCTATTAAAATGTTATTTTATTCCGAAAAACATGTTTTTCAATGCTCAAAATCAAATATAAAGAAAATATTAATTGAAAGGAGCAAACAACCAATAATATTTTATTATCTGAAGCATTTAAAAAATATTGTTTTTTATAATTGTAAAAAATATAATTTTTTTTAGAATTATATTTGAGCTTAAACAAATATTTGCAGTTAATGAGACTATTTTTTCGAAAGAAAAATCAGAAAAATCGTGCCGCCGTGGATAATTCATTATTCCAGCAAAAGGAAAATATTTTTCTTTTTTCGCGGTTATCATTAAGTAATGTCAGAATTAAAAATTAGCTATCACAATCCATTTCTTTGAGAATTAAATTAAAAAAACAAAATTACGATAATTGTAATCGTAATCGTAATTTTGCTTTTAAAACAATTTCTGTAATCGCAATCAGAAAATGTTATTCTGACTACAGTTATCTTAGTTGCAATTTTTAATTGATGAATTTAAAATTATGTTATTGTAATAAAAAATATTTTGATTAATATAGTCATTGATGTTATGATTTTTTTTATTAACAGCGATTACTGTTAATAAATTTTGATCTATTATTTAAATTATTACATGAATTTAATTGCAAGCTTTAGGATCAAGTAAGGTTTATTTAAGAACGCAACAACAACAACAACTCTGTATAGAGTCAATCACTCAGCTGACTAGACCAGCCTGTTTCGGATATCGCTACATTTCCTCTTCAGTAGTCTTTGATTGATTAAGCTGTGATCAACTCACTGTTAAAGTCGAATATAATTTAACACATGTTTGAACAAATTCGTTCGAATTTTACGTTCAAATCGGCTACTTAATCATACGACATTTAAAGTAGTAAGGTATTCATATATCATAGCCATCAACTCTACCAAGGGTTGCCATCTGTTCTAGTTGCTTCTTATTTATTTCAATATTCATTGGTGTTCGACAATCTGTCGAAATGCACCATAGAATTGAAACGAGTTTTGCTTCGCTTGACTACTACTGTAATTGTAATAGAAGATATTTCGATTATGATTACAGTAATATTTATTTTTATTTTTCAAAGATTACGATTATAGTTTTAAATTGTAGTTGTAGTTTACCTGTAATCTGACCAGGAATCAATGTAGGCACTTTAAAGCTTTCCAACGATATCTGGAAAGTGAGGATCGCATTTGAAATTGTTAAGTTTTTTTTTTAATTTTAGTAAAATAAATTAAAAAATAAAGAAAGAACAATATCAAATTTTTTGCTGCAGATTGGAAGAAATTTTTAGGGACTATTATTTCTGACCGTTTGCAATTTTTAAACTACCACACCAGGCCATATTTTTACAAAAAAATATATTTTTAGAAGTTAATTCAAACCATTTCGGCTCAGGGATGTAGTTACTGTCAAAATATTTGGGAAATCATCATAACATTTGCAAGGATTATTTTGAGGAACACACTAAAATATTTTTTGTCTCGTGAGGTGCCGTATGTGTTGCCGTCACGCACGGTAGAAGTAAAACCTTCAGAAATCTGCAGAAATTTTTAGTGAAACTACTTTTTCATAAAATGTCGTTACCTAAGAATGAGAAAAAAACGACTTTAAAATCAAAGTTTTGAATTTCCATTGTTTTTAAATATATATAATTTAAAATTTTTTATTTATCAAAACTCCAATAAAACGGCATAGCAAAAATAGTTTCAACTGTGCCGTTAGGTCAGAATATATATTTTTTATCTCTGTTTCAAAAATGTCCAAAGTATTGACTTTTTACTAAAAAAATTGCTCAAAAGTTTATTTTATTATATAATTATAAGCAAGTGAAAATTTCATTACTGACTAGTTTTGCCAGTTTTGCGTGAAAATTGTGAAACTGTTTTTTAAACGGTCCAGCCCTTATTATTAGTGAAAAATCAGCCTATACGTCAAATTAATGAGAGCCCTGCTGAAAATAAGAGTAAGATTGCATGATTTTCAACAGGTAATTGAGAATTTTTACCTGTTTGTTGAACGCTTAAGAATTTTTAATTTCAACTTCCTACTGTTTGAAGTTAAGGCTGCATAAGCTTAATATAAAGATGACGATGAATTAAGGCTATTGATGATTTTAAGGCAGTGTTTAAAATAGATTTAGTTTTTACAGTGTGTCCTTTGTAAATGTTCTTAAATTCCTCACTTTCCTGCTGCTGCACAAAGTTTTATACCCTATAAAAATGCTATATTTCAGTCGGTTTGGGTTGTAAAGGGCCGATGTTGAATGTGAACCACACCGAAACGTCAAGTTTTTTCCTGCATTTCATTTGTCATTTCTCAATTTCAGACTAATTCAATTTGAACCATGGAAAGATACACAATCGAGCAACACGTAAAAGTTATTCAGGCTTATTATGAAAATGGACGTTCAAATCAAAATGCATATCGTGCACTTCCTGATTTTTTCGGTCAATTTAATCGTTCAAATGTGCGTACAATCGGAAAAATCGTGCAAAAATTTGACCAAACCGGGTTTGTAGGAGATGTGAAAACACCAGTGCATGCTCGTAGAGCTCGTACTTCAGAAAATATTGCTGCTGCTCGCGATAGTGTGGCTGAAGAGCCGTCCACCTCAACTCGTCGTCGTGCCCAACAATTGCACCTCTCACGCTCGTCGTTGATAAACATTATGCATAAAGACTTGCATTTACACGCTTACAAGGTGCAATTGACTCAAGAACTAAAGCCTCTTTGCCATTTCAAGCGTAGTCAATGGTCAGAATGGTGGAAAGGAATGGCAACAGTGGATAATCAATTTCCGTGGAAAATCATCTTCAGTGATGAGGCACATTTTCACCTCAGTGGATTCGTCAGTAAGCAGAATTGCCGTATTTGGGCGAATGATAATCCAAGAGTGATTCTCGAAAAACCAACAAAGAATGACTGTTTGGTGCGGTTTATGGAATGAGGTTTTCCAAAATGAGGCCGGTCAGGCAGTTACTGTGAATGGTGTTAGCTATCGTGAGATGACAACGAACTTTTTATGGCCCGAATTGGAGGACATGGATGTCGACTATATGTGGTTTCAACAGGACGGTGCCACTTGCCACACAGCTAACGAAACAATGGCTCTTTTGCACGACAAATTCAATGGCCGTGTTATCTCACGTGGTGGCGATGTCAATTGGCCGCCAATATCATGTGATTTGACACTGTTGGACTTCTTTCTTTGGGGTTATTTGAAAGAAGAGGTGTACGTCGATAAGCCAGCAACAACTCATGACATTAACGGCATGGAACCTCAATTATGGCTCAGCGTCATCGAAAATTTGGACCCTCGGATGGAGGTGTGCCCCCGCGACCATTTGGCTGATATTTTATTCCATACATAATTGAACCATACCAATATTATCATAATAAAATGAAATGGCAATAACTTTCTAAATAATTTGTGATTAATTCAAAATCACCATCAGCCCTTAAAATTTAACCACCCTTTATAAGGCTGAGTAATGTAGTTTGTATGGTTACTCTCGGTAACAGTACTAAAAGTTTCCACACCCCCTTTTAACGCCCACAAATCAATGAAAATGATTTATTTCAGACGGTTTTGGTCGTATCAGACTTGAATTTGGTAATTTAGTTTATATGGTTTTTTCAATCGTCAATCAATATAGCGGCCATTCTTCATCAGAGAAAATGTGAAATTGAGATACCAATATAAATAAACGCAACACGTAATTACTTCTCGCTCTAACTTCATCGTCATCATCTTCCATAGCTTCCCCATATTCAACAACATCATCATCGACACAAGCATCAGCGACAACAGCAAAAAGTCATTAATATCCTCCACGCTGATTGCGCAATTAAAAATTATTATCATATTTCCTTGATATAAAAAGTTGGAATGGCTGCCCATAAAACGTTTCGAATAAAGCAAAAGCTGGCCAAAAAACTAAAACAGAATAGATCGGTACCACAATGGGTTCGACTACGTACTGGAAATACCATAAGATATAATGCTAAAAGACGACACTGGAGACGAACTAAGTTGAAGCTGTAGTTCTAATATATATCCAGTGCTTTAAACGTCCTTGTACCGCTTTATTGTTGGAGTAACATTTTGTGTACAGAATTCGGCCTATTCATGGTTGCTTGAAATAAAATAATTTGTATCATGTGGTTATTGTAAATTATTGGTCGTGTTGTTCAAAGTAATATGTTTATTCGGAAATGCATCATTATGCGAAAAAAAAAAAAAAAAAAAAAAAAAAAAAAAATATAAATTGGCCACCCTTGCCACACTTTCGGAAAAAACTAAAAAAGTTATTTTTCTAAAATTTTTAACCGACTGTTAGAAGGTTTTTTTAGTAGCTTCACAAAATGAGCTTGGCACGAAGTTAAGCTATTTTCCTCTAGAACAGGTTGTCAAAAATTGCATTTCTTGATACAGCGGTTGCCATCATATACAAACTCACTAACATGCATAGCAACACATTCTAAAAAATATCCTTGCTGAGTTTAGCTTGTTTGGCGAAATGTTCAAACTTAATTTAGTTTTAATTAAAAATTTTCACATGCACTCGTTGTGTAATGTTTGTTAAGTGGGGCATGTGTTTGTGTACATGTATGTGCATGTTTGTGTTCCCTTGGATCATTATAGACGCGTATATATTCGTACGTACATATTTATATTTGTCGACTTATTTAAGGTTTATCGCTTTTAGTACACGGGTGTGATTATTTTTATTTAACATCTTTTGGCAAAAACATTGTCACACAGATGCAAATTCACACACATATACAACCAGTTATCACACTTATACAACTTTAATCTCTATATTCATAGCCACCCAGTCTTAAAGTAATCTGAAATGAATCATGCACTATTTTTCTTCCTCTTTGACAAAACATGCTGATTCGGTTACACATTTTATTAACGAAAATCTCATATAAAAGTTCCAAATTCGTGAACTGTTCAAAAACTTTATGTTTTCGATGAAAGAGATTTGTTAAAGAATAATCGACAAAATGTATCCATGCAGTTGGTTTCTTTAATCATCATGACATATTCTTGCACGATGCCGCGAACTGCAGGGCACACTAGAAATTATTTGTATGTTTGTTTTTATATTACTTTAGCCACTGGCGAACTAATACAAGTCGATACTTATCAAATTCTCCTAAATCTATAAGTCCGAAGAAGTCAGAGAGCTAAGTCTGAAAACAATATATGGAAAAAATATAGTGTGGAACATTTCACTAACGTAACTCGTATGGTTTTTTCGCTAAAAATTTGAAATTAACAAACAATTAAAAATGTAAAATTGTATTTCATCGATTTTTTTCTTCAAAAATGTATATCTCTTTTTAATTTTCATTAAAAATGTTCCTAAGCTTTATCTTAAAAATTAAAACTCTTTTTTTTTGATTCCGCGTGAAAATTTATTGCCGGTAGGGCTGAATAAGAAGATTGTTCTTATTTAAACCATATTTTATGACTTGCTATTAGATTTTTAAATATATCTATGTCAACAAGGAATAAAGACTAAACTCAAATTATCGTAAAAAACGATATTTTTATTGTAGTAACTCCGACCTTTTCCCTGAAATATATGAAACATTACAAACGGCAATAGGTGTAGAATCAAGTGGTTATCTATTCTGAGCAAAAAATGTTTTTCTGCATTGTATCAAAGATTGGCAATAAAGAAAATGTCATATCGCTTTTTTACGATTTTTTGAGTTTAGTCGTTATTCCTTGTCGACACAGAGATATAAAAACAAAATAAACGATTTTTTCAATTCGTTTACTTTTTAAAAATAATACAATACGAGTAAAAAAAATAAAATAAAATTTAAAACAAGCGTGTTTAATTTTTAACTATACACTCATTTCTTTCTTTTCGTATAATTTTCTATTATTTCCTTGCAATTACAAAAAATACGTAACTATCTGAGATTGAATACGTAACTATCTGAAAGATTGAAAAAAATTATGTGCAGTGGATTGATTGACCAGACAATTAAGACCAATCTGAAGATTACATTTTGCAAAAAATGATCATTTTCTCAAGCTCATATCTTGCAAACCGTTCGAATTTTTGATTTTACATTTGATTGTTAGAAAATATTTTTAAATTGGTTCTACAAATATTTAACATAAGATGAAATAAAAACTATGTAATTATTTTAATACTAAAAATGCTTTAACATATCAAGCCTCCGCAAACTTCATGGGATGCAGTTTAAATTTGGTATTCAAGGAGACCTAGGGGTCGCTGATCACGAATCTGACTTCACGAAGTCGTTTCAATTATTTTTTTTAAATAAATTTTTTTAAACTGAAAATTTTAACTGTAAAGGTATATTTAAAAACATTGTTTTGAAAACAAAAACTTTTGTTTAAAATTTTCCTTTACAAACATTTGTCTTTAACTTAAATAAAATTGTTCAAGCTCTATTTCAAAAACAAATTCGTTTAATATGAACACAATTTCATTTAATTTTAACACATTTTCACTCAGTGTAGATTAAACCGGGAGTTTAAACTTTAGTCAAATTAAGCTTTGCTTTGCTCACCAAAATTTGACGCTTAAACTAGACATTTAGCATTTGTTGAAGTTGAATTCGCTTAAATTTATAAATTAAAGTGAATTTTCGATTGTCTAATCAAAAACTCTTAAAATCAGTACACATGAAAGTTTGATGATGAATATCTTTTGAACGCTTAATTTTATCGCCAAAACATATAGATCCATTTTTATAGAGCTGATTTCCTACAAAAATTTGTATTGCGCATTTAATAATAGTCATTTTTTGTCGAGTTATAAAATTCATAAACCATAATTAAATACGTCTTAAAATAATCAAACTTAAATCTACAATATCACTCAAATGGTGAGGTTTACGGAAAAAATATAGGAAAGCTTTTTTGTAGAGCATTAAATTTCCTACAAAATTCTTGGAAAACATTTTTCTGTGCAATCAATTAATGATGAGGTATGAATTTTTATCAATTGGACTGAGAAATAAAAAAAACTGCGATGAGGAACATCTTCCTATTCAATTTAAGAGCTCATATTTGTTGAGAATTTTTTAAAGGTGTCTAGCAACCCATTTTTCCGTATCACTTTAAAAAAAAATAGATTTTTTGACCCACTCTAATAGATATAGATATAGATATAAATAATAATATAGGTATAGATATAGATATTGATATAGATATAGATATAGATATAGATATAGATATAGATATAGATATAGATATAGATATAGATATAGATATAGATATAGATATAGATGTAGATATAGATATAGATATAGATATAGATATAGATATAGATATAGATATAGATATAGATATAGATATAGATATAGATATAGATATAGATATAGATATAGATATAGATATAGATATAGATATAGATATAGATATAGATATAGATATAGATATAGATATAGATATAGATATAGATATAGATATAGATATAGATATAGATATAGATATAGATATAGATATAGATATAGATATAGATATAGATATAGATATAGATATAGATATAGATATAGATATAGATATAGATATAGATATAGATATAGATATAGATATAGATATAGATGTAGATATAGGTATAGATATAGATATAGATATAGATATATATATATATATATAGATATGTTAATGTTAATGTTGTGTGGTGGAGATGCGTACTGCGAACTAAATCAGATCTATTGTACCTCCTTCTCAAAGCTCCGCTGGGTTTGCGGATTACAGAATTCCATCCAGCCCTATTTCTCTAATGAATTTGAGAATATTCTTAGGTTCAAGGGATGAAACCTGCTCTAGACTCAGCTCATAGTTCCCCAGTGCTAGTTTACGTCTGCGAGCCACGGCGTCGCAGTTTGTGAGTAGGTGTATTGGAGTCTCCTCTGCTTCTTCACAGAAACGGCAGTTACTATCGGTTACTATCCCCAATTTCATCAGGTGGTATTTGAGTTTACAGTGTCCTGTAAGGAACCCCGTTAGAATCCTGAGATTCGGTTTGCCTAAGCTTATGCACAATTTTGCTCTTCGAGTGTTAAAATCTCTGAGGAGCAATTTGGATTGTCTTAGCTTTGGAAGGCTTTTCCAAAGGTTTGAACGTTTATGCCTCTCCTCCCTTCTTAGTTCTTCTTTTATAGAATGTGTGCCCAATCCACAGAATGGTTCTGGTCCTATAAATTTGGTGGCTGCACCCTGTCGCGCTAGACCATCGGTTTCTTCGTTACCCTGTATTCCTTTGTTTCCTGGGACCCAAAGTATAGTAACAGTGTTATTCTTGCCTAGTTCGTTGAGTTTTGTTAGGCATTCCCATTTTATTATCGATGATATCTCACAGGAAACTAATGCTTTGATTGCTGCTTGGCTGTCTGACATCACAATTATATCCTGACCTTTGTATTTGCGGTCCAGATTGAATTGTGCACACAGCTGTATTGCTAGGATTTCCGCTTGGAAGATACTGGGTGTTGTCCCCATATGTTCAAAGTGCTTGGTTTTTGGCCCGTACACCCCTGCGCCTATACCTTCCAATGTCTTGGAACCAACTGTATACCATGCTATACTGTGTGGTTTCTTGACTTGCGATATCATCTCGCTGTCCCACTCTATCTTGGTACTAAGCTTAATTCCGAAGTGTTTTTCGAAGTTATACCTTTTTACTATATCGTCTCTTGGTAGATCGATGTAGGGAGTGTGCTTTGCAATGTCCTCCTTCTCTCTACTGCTGATACTTTTAGATATAGATATATATATGTGGGATCAGGCCAAAACAACAACACACCACATGCAACACGGTTGACGAGTAGCGGAAATAAATACTAGGGGCAACACTGACTGAACGAACAGACGTTAAGAATGGACGAAGCTTGAAGGGAGGTACAGAAAAAGTGTGCGTTGAAGACGAACGGACGTGTTTCTTTTGCTTCGAATGAAATTAACTATACTATAATTTTATATCCTAAAATGATTAAACGTTTGAAAAACTAAAACAACTATAAACTCTACTAAAATATATATTAAATGCTATCGAACAAAAATGAAACAAACTTAATTCTAGTTGAAAAGCATAAAAATGTTAAAAATACATTGAACTATTAGCCATTTTAAACGAGTGTGAAATTATTAAATAAATATTAAACTACATCTTTAACAAAAAGTGTTTCATTTGAGTAAATCCTACATATATAGATATAGATATAGATATAGATATAGATATAGATATAGATATAGATATAGATATAGATATAGATATAGATATAGATATAGATATAGATATAGATATAGATATAGATATAGATATAGATATAGATATAGATATAGATATAGATATAGATATAGATATAGATATAGATATAGATATAGATATAGATATAGATATAGATATAGATATAGATATAGATATAGATATAGATATAGACATAGATATAGATATAGACATAGACATAGACATAGATATAGATATAGATATAGATATAGATATAGATATAGATATAGATATAGATATAGATATAGATATAGATATAGATATAGATATAGATATAGATATAAATATAGATATAGATATAGATATAGATATAGATATAGATATAGATATAGATATAGATATAGATATAGATATAGATATAGATATAGATATAGATATAGATATAGATATAGATATAGATATAGATATAGATATAGATATAGATATAGATATAGATATAGATATAGATATAGATATAGATATAGATATAGATATAGATATAGATATAGATATAGATATAGATATAGATATAGATATAGATATAGATATAGATATAGATATAGATATAGATATAGATATAGATATAGATATAGATATAGATATAGATATAGATATAGATATAGATATAGATATAGATATAGATATAGATATAGATATAGATATAGATATAGATATAGATATAGATATAGATATAGATATAGATATAGATATAGATATAGATATAGATATAGATATAGATATAGATATAGATATAGATATAGATATAGATATAGATATAGATATAGATATAGATATAGATATAGATAAAGATATAGATATAGATATAGATATAGATATAGATATAGATATAGATATAGATATAGATATAGATATAGATATAGATATAGATATAGATATAGATATAGATATAGATATAGATATAGATATAGATATAGATATAGATATAGATATAGATATAGATATAGATATAGATATAGATATAGATATAGATATAGATATAGATATAGATATAGATATAGATATAGATATAGATATAGATATAGATATAGATATAGATATAGATATAGATATAGATATAGATATAGATATAGATATAGATATAGATATAGATATAGATATAGATATAGATATAGATATAGATATAGATATAGATATAGATATAAATATAGATATAGATATAGATATAGATATAGATATAGATATAGATATAGATATACAAAAGCTGGAGACTTACTCGTTCAACTAAAAAAAGGCGAAGGCCAAGCCGAAAAGCTCAGAAACGCTATAGGTAACACGCTTGGTGAAGATGTCATGATTAGAGCGGTTACCAAAAACCATATTCTTGATATCAGAGACATGGATGAGTCAACAGATAAAGATGAACTTGTTAATGCTCTTATGAAGGCAACAAAAGTAGAAGAACCCACAACGTTCAAAATATTAAATTTTAGAACATCGTTTGGAGGAACCAAACAAGCGCTCGTTCAACTACCTGAGCACTTAGCAGCTCCACTACTCCGTACGAGGCAAGTCAGAGTAGGATGGGTTATGTGTAGGCTAAGGAGTAAGATTAGAGTTCAGAAATGCTTCAGGTGCCTAGAACAGGGTCATATTTCGAGCCAGTGTAAAGGGACAGATAGAAGCAATCTATGCAGAAAATGCTGTAATCCGGGACACAAAGCTAAAGAATGCAAAGCGGAAACGAGATGCATACTATGCCATGAAAGTGGCTCAATAAATTCTCAGCATTATATTGGTAGTACAGCGTGTGCAATCAACATAAGAAATAAAGCAAGAAAATGATCACGAAATTTCTACAGATCAATCTAGGACGGGGTAGAGAAGCGCAAGACCTGATGATACAGAAGGCGACAGAGATTAATGCAGACATACTTTTAATAAGCGAACCGTACAGAAACCCACCATCTCAAGTTTGGTACGAAGACAAAAACCATTGCGCAGCCATCATGGTAAGAAACAGAAGATTAATAATAAGCGAAGTTGATGAAAGTAACGCTGGCTTCGTATATGTCACAGTGGGCAAAATTAGGGTATATAGTTGCTACTTTTCACCAAATATAGACTTTAATTTGTTTGCAGAAGCCCTTAACATACTTGATGTTTCTATCAGGTCCTCAAAATATAAAGTGATCATTGGAGGAGACTTCAATAGTAAATCTACAGAATGGAACTCCAAAAAAATGGATAAAAAGGGTACTACAGTGTGTGAAATGGTTGCTAGTCTTGGTCTAACAATATTTAATATCGGAGACAAACTTACCTTTCGGAGAGGTACAGGTGGTAGTATTATCGACATCACCTTTGGAACGACAAACCTCACCAATGAAAACATGAATTGGATAGTGCTGGAAGATCTCACCTTAAGTGACCACCAGTATATCTCATTTAATATAGATGAACGTCCAAATATGAGTGTAGAAGATGCAAATTTCCCAAGATGGAACGTCAGAAAACTTGATGACAAAAAATTGTCCGATTATATTACTCTGGCTAAGGATAGAAATATGGATAACCAATCCGAAAATATAAATGTAGAAAATGCCGCAGAGTCGCTGACGAAGATACTCACAAAAGCGTGTAATGTCGCAATGCCAAGAGCTCAAAAATACAATAACAAGCGCCCAGTATACTGGTGGAATGCTAAAATACGTGAGTTGAGGGCGAAATGCCTTGCAGCACGTCGAGCGTCAACACGAAACTATGATAACCAGCTCTTAACGGTTGAGTATAAAACGGCACGTAAAACCTTAAGAACAGCCATAAAAGAGTGTAAGAAAAGATGCTGGACAGAGCTATGTAACAAAATAGATTCCGACCCATGGGGCAAACCGTACAAAATTGTGATGAAAAAGCTTGGTAGCATTAAACCTATACCCGGCATTAAAGAACCAGTGTGGGCAACAACAATAGTAGAAACACTATTTCCATTCGATGAAGATGGGCTAAAAAGAGAACCAAATTATCAAGTCGAAGGTTTCATCCCTCTGAACGTAGATGACATTACACATGCATGTAGTAAACTAAAAATAGGTAAGAGCCCAGGACCAGATGGTATACCAAATGAGGTCATAAAAGTAGTATGTGAGATATGGCCAGATCTTTTACTTGAAGTCTTCAATTCATGTCTAATAAACGGAATCTTTCCAGCTAAATGGAAAATACAAAGTTAGTTTTGTTACGAAAGGGAAATAAACCATTAAATGAGCCTAGTTCCTATAGACCACTCTGTATGTTGGATTCACTAGGAAAATTATTAGAGTACGTAATGCTAAAACGTTTGGAAGAGCGCATAGATGACCTTGGCGGACTATCCCCTATGCAACATGGCTTCCGCAAAGGGAAGAGTACAGTTGATGCCATTAGCGCAGTATGCAATAAAGCTATACAGGCCAAAACAACAGGAGAATACTGCTCAATAATAACACTAGATGTTAAAAATGCTTTTAACACAGTAAAGTGGAAAGTAGTACTACAAGCTTTCAGAAACCGACGTTTAGATAACTATCTCTTTAACATAGTATCAGACTATCTGGATAACAGAATTTTAATCTATGAGACGGAAAATGGTATAAAAGAGCACCAAATAACAGCAGGTGTACCTCAGGGCTCAGTATTAGGACCATTCCTGTGGAATGTAATGTACGATGGTCTACTGAATTTGGAATTACAAGAAGGTGCAAAACTAATAGGTTACGCTGATGATATTGCTCTGGTAGTAAACCAGCGAACTACCGAATTAATCGAGATAGTGGTAAACGATAGCTTATGTCGTTGTAACAGATGGCTGCGAAGAAACGGTTTGAAACTTGCAGTTCCAAAAACGGAAGCAATTCTAGTGACAGATCGTAGGGTCTTCAAAATACCGAAAATACGTCTACAAGATAGAGAGATACCCTTTAAACGAAATTTATGCTATTTGGGTGTGCAATTAGATGACAAACTTAGCTTTGGACAGCACGTAGTAAATATTCGTGACAAAGCTTTGCGAACGGCAGCATTATTGGCCAGAATAATGCCAAACTGTGGTGGCCCAAGGCCGCAGATGAGAAAATTGATAAACAGCGTAGTACACTCCCAGCTTCTTTATGCTGCTCCAACCTTTGTCAGGGCACTGAATCTGAAGAATAATATGAGGAAACTACAGAAAGCACAGAGAGTTAGTGCTCTCCGTATTATATCAGCGTACCGTACAGTGTCCACAAGTGCGGCTTTAGTGCTTGCAGGTCTGCCACCAATAGACTTATTAATACTGGAAAGAGAAGAAATATATACCCAAACTAAACTTATAAGTTGGGCGAACACTAATACACAAGAGCGAAAGAAAAAAATTTCAGAAATAAAAATTAATGCCAGGGACAATGTAGTGACTAAATGGCAAGAACGTTGGAATCAAAACATGAACGGGAGCTGGACATATAGCCTTATCCCCAATATAAAAGTCTGGCTGGAAAGACGACATGGAAACATGGGATATTTTCTGACTCAGGCTATGACAAACCATGGTAGTTTTAACAAATACCTGCATAGATTTAAAATTAAAGAAATAAGCAGCTGTGATTCATGCGCAGCGCTAGAAGAAGATGCAAAGCACATACTTTTCGAATGTGAAAAGTGGTTGGAGGAGAGACGAGCTTTAAATGATATGCTAGGTGTTACATTAACTGAAGAGAATCTGTTGAACGAAATGCTAAAATCTGAACATGCATGGACTTTGTGTGAAAGACACATAAATAAAATATTAAAGGAGAGAAACTTCAGTAGTTCCGAACCTCCTTGCTTAAGGAGGACGTAGGAATCTTACGAAATCAAACCTCCGTCCTGATGAAATGCTGACGCGGTTCCGGGGTGGAGCTGGTGGAGTATCGTGGGGCCACTAGATGATAGCGCGCTATCACTACGTCCAATGATAATTAAAAAAGAAAAAAAAGATATAGATATAGATATAGATATAGATATAGATATAGATATAGATATAGATATAGATATAGATATAGATATAGATATAGATATAGATATAGATATAGATATAGATAAAGATATAGATATAGATATAGATATAGATATAGATATAGATATAGATATAGATATAGATATAGATATAGATATAGATATAGATATAGATATAGATATAGATATAGATATAGATATAGATATAGATATAGATATAGATATAGATATAGATATAGATATAGATATAGATATAGATATAGATATAGATATAGATATAGATATAGATATAGATATAGATATAGATATAGATATAGATATAGATATAGATATAGATATAGATATAGATATAGATATAGATATAGATATAGATATAGATATAGATATAGATATAGATATAGATATAGATATAGATATAGATATAGATATAGATATAGATATAGATATAGATATAGATATAGATATAGATATAGATATAGATATAGATATAGATATAGATATAGATATAGATATAGATATAGATATAGATATAGATATAGATATAGATATAGATATAGATATAGATATAGATATAGATATAGATATAGATATAGATATAGATATAGATATAGATATAGATATAGATATAGATATAGATATAGATATAGATATAGATATAGATATAGATATAGATATAGATATAGATATAGATATAGATATAGATATAGATATAGATATAGATATAGATATAGATATAGATATAGATATAGATATAGATATAGATATAGATATAGATATAGATATAGATATAGATATAGATATAGATATAGATATAGATATAGATATAGATATAGATATAGATATAGATATAGATATAGATATAGATATAGATATAGATATAGATATAGATATAGATATAGATATAGATATAGATATAGATATAGATATAGATATAGATATAGATATAGATATAGATATAGATATAGATATAGATATAGATATAGATATAGATATAGATATAGATATAGATATAGATATAGATATAGATATAGATATAGATATAGATATAGATATAGATATAGATATAGATATAGATATAGATATAGATATAGATATAGATATAGATATAGATATAGATATAGATATAGATATAGATATAGATATAGATATAGATATAGATATAGATATAGATATAGATATAGATATAGATATAGATATAGATATAGATATAGATATAGATATAGATATAGATATAGATATAGATATAGATATAGATATAGATATAGATATAGATATAGATATAGATATAGATATAGATATAGATATAGATATAGATATAGATATAGATATAGATATAGATATAGATATAGATATAGATATAGATATAGATATAGATATAGATATAGATATAGATATAGATATAGATATAGATATAGATATAGATATAGATATAGATATAGATATAGATATAGATATAGATATAGATATAGATATAGATATAGATATAGATATAGATATAGATATAGATATAGATATAGATATAGATATAGATATAGATATAGATATAGATATAGATATAGATATAGATATAGATATAGATATAGATATAGATATAGATATAGATATAGATATAGATATAGATATAGATATAGATATAGATATAGATATAGATATAGATATAGATATAGATATAGATATAGATATAGATATAGATATAGATATAGATATAGATATAGATATAGATATAGATATAGATATAGATATAGATATAGATATAGATATAGATATAGATATAGATATAGATATAGATATAGATATAGATATAGATATAGATATAGATATAGATATAGATATAGATATAGATATAGATATAGATATAGATATAGATATAGATATAGATATAGATATAGATATAGATATAGATATAGATATAGATATAGATATAGATATAGATATAGATATAGATATAGATATAGATATAGATATAGATATAGATATAGATATAGATATAGATATAGATATAGATATAGATATAGATATAGATATAGATATAGATATAGATATAGATATAGATATAGATATAGATATAGATATAGATATAGATATAGATATAGATATAGATATAGATATAGATATAGATATAGATATAGATATAGATATAGATATAGATATAGATATAGATATAGATATAGATATAGATATAGATATAGATATAGATATAGATATAGATATAGATATAGATATAGATATAGATATAGATATAGATATAGATATAGATATAGATATAGATATAGATATAGATATAGATATAGATATAGATATAGATATAGATATAGATATAGATATAGATATAGATATAGATATAGATATAGATATAGATATAGATATAGATATAGATATAGATATAGATATAGATATAGATATAGATATAGATATAGATATAGATATAGATATAGATATAGATATAGATATAGATATAGATATAGATATAGATATAGATATAGATATAGATATAGATATAGATATAGATATAGATATAGATATAGATATAGATATAGATATAGATATAGATATAGATATAGATATAGATATAGATATAGATATAGATATAGATATAGATATAGATATAGATATAGATATAGATATAGATATAGATATAGATATAGATATAGATATAGGCGCATTTTTCATAAAGTAAATTTGTTCGTAAAAGTGGAAAATAAATAGAAACGGTTTTTGGGCCATTTTTTTCGCTCATTTTTTAAAGTTTTTTGCGATTTTGACCTTGAAGATGAAGTTTTTTATTTTATATGTTCACACTTTTTGTTCCTAATGACAAGAGCTAGAACTTTTGCTCAGAGAGTAAATCAAAATTCCAAACGGTTTGTAAGATATGAGCTTGAGAAAATGATAATTTTTTTGCAAAAAGGACACCGAGGACCCACATCTTTGGGGGCCCATAAAAAAAACCTGGGGGACTTTGGGCCAAACTGGGAGACAGGGGTCTCTTTTTTTTTGTCTTTTATCACGTAGTGATGTCCGTATATGGTTATTTTGCCATGACTTAAAAAATTACACACTGTGTTATACTTGTTATGTTGAATTTGTTCAATTTATTTGTAGTTGTTTAACTTTATTTCAATTTAATTTCGTTTTCGTTTCTTGAAAAAAATGTTGCATTTTTTCTGCCCTCTTTCTGTCATCTCTGAGAATTCTGAATTTTTTCTACTTTTAAGGTCAACATTTTCAAGAAAAGAACACGATTCAATTTTAGAGGTCACTATTTTTTTATCTCAAGAGAGCAGAATTTAAAAAAAGGCAGAAAAAAGAAGCATTTTTTCGAGACACAAAAACGCTATAAGATTCAGTACAGTTAATTATTAAAAAAAAAATTTCATTTTTACAAAGACTTAATTTTTATTGAGCTTGAATAACTAGAAAAATCTTTTTTAAGTCTTACGACTTTGTTTATTGAGTTCTAATTTACTACTGAGCTTAACAATTTCTACAACTTAATAATTACTACTGCTCTGCTCCTGCAGGAGCAGGTCCTGCCTCTGCCGATGTATCGTTGCACGCGCGCTGCAGTTAAGGTGTTTCGATGAATGTTTGTTGCTTGTACTAATTCCTCGGAATTTCGTTGCACTGCTCCAGATCAAGACCAATTCATTTATATGAGCCTTGCTCCATACCTGTAGTTAGCAGTTTATTTGGGAGCGGATGTTCCCACTGTTTGGCCATAGGAACGTGTTGTTCGTTGACCTTACGTTTTCAGCTTACAGGGTGTTAAATTATATTCATAGATAAAAAATCATTTGTAAATAAAAAAAGCAAAAAACAAAACCTACTTTTTACGCATTTCACTAAAATCAAAACTATGGCTCCCATGCTGCAAAGAACCACTTGAATTGTTTGCAACCTACATTACCATTGTACATATTTGCGTTGTGGCATTAGGATGAACATTTTGAGTTTTACTATTTGCATATGTGTTGGTTTTGCTCTGTATGTTATGTTTGCTCTCTGGTGCTTAAAGGTGTGTGCAGCGTTGCCAGATTTAAAAAAAAACTGAAATAACAAAACTTTATTTTCAACAAAAAACTGTAACCATAAAAAACGAAGCAACTTTAATTTTATTGGTATCTATATCTATAAATAGTATGAAACAAACTATTTTTATTTGTTCACTTACTTCTTCTGAACTACGCAATGGATTTTAATAGGAGTTTTCCCATTCTGTGGGTAATTAATTACTTCCAAAAGACTTAGGCGCACTATACGTTGGGAAATTTTAATAATAAGAACCTGTAATTAAAATATTAAGTTTTTTAAAAAACCATTCACAATGCCATGCAATGCTTGATCGTTAGCTATTTACGCGTTTGTGCTCCGAGAGCTTGAATAAACTCCATGTTACTCTCTACTCTTTTCTATTTTTGTGCTCAGCAATCACAGCACAACCATGATACAATCGTCAATGTCAAAAATTTAAGAAAATAATAGAGCGCACACTATCGGCCATAGTTTATTTTTTAATTCCGTTCTTAGGAGACTTTCGTCAAATCTTACCTGTCGTGACGAGAAGGACACTTGCTGATGAAATCAGTGCTTCTTTGAATTGATCTTACCTTTGGCCATATTTGATTCAGATACAACTTAAAATCATTATGAGAGTTTCTTTTTTCCAGATTTGTTGCTTAAAATAGGAAATGGACAGATTCCACAAGAAAATGGACGTATTAATCTGGACAACAACAACCTTTGCATTTTGGTAAACGGTATTAAGAAATTGATTGATAACGTTTCTCCGGCATTAAATAATATAAGTACTAAGTACTAAGTATCTAACTAGGATCAAGGAAAGAGCAATTTTATAACTTTCCAACGAGCAAGTAGGCAAAGTAAATGAGCTGCTACTCTCGAAGATTAATGCACCGACGCAAGCATACTACTCTGAGGACACTATGGTCAACCTCGATGAAGCTGTTCATTATCCAACTGAATTTCTCAATACCTTATAGCCTTTTGTACTCCCCCCCCCCCAACAAACTGGTGTTAAAAGTAGGGTGACCTATTATTAAATGACAGAATCTTAATCCGCCTAAACTATGAAATGGTTTTATGAAATCATTAAAAACCTTGTTGATTAAATGCAGCATTTTGACCAGATGTGGTACTGCAGATTTCCATTAATACCAACATATCTACCATTTTAATTTAAACGGCTTCAATTTCCAGTAAAACTGTGATTCTCTATGACAATTAATACAGCGCAGGGTCAAACATTCGGTGTTGTAGGAATCGATTGAAGCGTTGATTGCTTTTCACATGGACAGCTTTATATTGCCCTTTCACGTGTAATTTCTAAACAAAATCTGTCTTAGTTGTTTCATGAAAAACAAAATCGTCAACATTGTTTACAGAGAAATTCTTAAAGAATTGGTAAAGAGGAAACGTACGCACAGTAGTTCGTCTAGTAGACAAAAATTAGAATTTTTATGGTCACGAAATCTTACAAATCTGGTATTGCTGTAAGGGTGAAGGCATTTCCTTTAGAGGAAACCCAAAATATCAGAATCCAAAAATTTATTTTTTGAATGCTACATCTCTTCAAAGTCAGGGTTTTTGAATGTTATTTACCTTTTAAAATTCTCTTTTTTTAGTGTTTAGAAAAAAATATTACGAAATAATACATTTTTAAAAAATTGAAACCAATTTTTTTTTATATTATCTTATTAAATATCAACTAAAAATACAATTTGTCATCTCTGGCAAGGAATTGAAAATTTTATATTTTATTGAGCTTGAAATGCGGCAAGAATCATAAGAAAATACGTAAAATTACCTATTTTTGCGAGGCAATAACTTCTGACTCCTGCATATTCCCAAGCAGATTAATATAAATTTTTCGAGATTTTTTGCATTCCTTTGATTGAGTACAACTTTTTTTTTTCAAAGAAAATTTGTATTGAAATTTCCAATTTTTACACTCTTTTATATGACAAATAATTTATGGTCAAAAATTGTGTCAGTATAGCAAAAAAAACTGTTTTTATCACTAAAAAAGAAGGCACCACCATCTATGATTTTTATAACGATAACTTATATCATAAGAAATGTTGCTTTTGTATATCTTATCAAGTTGTACAATTCCAAAAATAATTAGTGTGAAAAAATGTCCTAAAATTGTTTACCAGTCAATAGGTAGTTATTCATAGAAGTTTAATGTTTTAAGCCATTTTTTATCTTCTTACTCACACCATATTTACGGCCACTTTGAAGAGATCATCAGAATTAACTTCTCTGCACTTTAATGCCAATATTCGTAACAAGTAGAAATTCAAAATTATTTCTAGTTTTAGTTGCATTTCTTTTACTTACGTTAGCAAAAGCAAAGTCTTTATTACTTCTTCTATACATTTTCAAGCGAAAAAGATACAGTAAAAGCTCATAAATAAGAACCACTAATTAATTGAGATAATCAAATTTTTAAATTATTTTTTTATTTCCACTTACAAAAATATTAGGTATGCTCGTTTAAGTCATACTTGGAAAAAATCGAGGGAAAACACAAATGCGGACTTAATGGCACATATGATTATTTAGTCAAACTCCCATTTATCTTTAAAAGGAAAATTTAATATAATAATATTTTGAAGGGGAAGATCCAGATGTGGAGTTTTTAAGGAAATGATGGATCCAGAAAAATAAATCAATGAAAAAGAAAATTTAATCAAAACTATAAGCAATTGTCAAATAGCATTTTCTAAGCCTAAAAGTGCGCTCACTAAAAACATTATGTCCTGAAAACTAAAATACCTTTTGAAATAAACAAATATAGTTTTAAAAAGAATTAAAATTCATGCATTAAACGAAAACTATTTTTTTATGCAATTTGTATAATTTTTATATATCCATAATATTTTGAGAATGCTTGAGAATTCGTTTTTGAAATAAACTTAAATGCGAAATTACATAAAGATTAAACTACTCCTTCTATTTTTGTCCATCTTTTGTATGGGATCGAACTACTTTGGGCTTCGCCACGGACCACTGTGGCCTGCTAATGTATTAATATTATAAACTTATTGAAATAAAAATAATAAAAACAATTCATTTACAAAAATCTCAATAACATAAACTGTATAAAAAAAAACTTTAAGTAGCAGCTGCGTTCCATTCGCTTCAAAATAATCAAGATTATTTTCTTAACAAGCAAAGGAAAAACAAAAATAAAAATCCTGTAACAAATAGGATTATTTGTGCTATCCATATAAAATTGTGATATAGCCTTTAAAAAATTTGAAACACAGTTGCCGCACCTGTATATTTTTATGAGCTGTCATTTAATTTTTTGAATTAAATTACATGATACAATCACTTTTAGGTAGCCTTGACAGCTACCTATTTTCTCACGAGCTGCTACCATCAAATGTTAAACAAAAGATAACAAAAAAAACAGCATGTGTCACACACATTGGCCGTGTTTAGCGGAGCCAACAATTGCACTTAAATTATTTATATAATTGCATAATAATAATAATTAAATTAAATAATTTACAATTTTTCTGACGTTTAGAGTAAAACACATTTAGAGAAAAACATCGTTCACTAAGGTATCGCTACCATAATTGTTCATAACAGTTGTGAACGGCACACGTTCTCATGACACCTAATTGTTTGAATTGAATTTTGACTGCATAGGTAGTGCCCCTACGAGTCGTTTTTCTTTCCATTCCTTTGAGAAAATTTGTTATCGCGATTATATAAAGGCGAAAGGAACGCAGCTAGCATTTCATCACATTTTGTTTTTCTTTTTGAAATTTGATTTTATTAAATTTCATATGTTGACTTGTCAATTTTTTTAGTAGATTTTAGTTGATTAATGAAATTTAATGCATTATTTTTTAGAAGATCTTTTGTTCTTAGAACACCACAAAGTGCGGCAATTTGTATCTTGTTTCCAAGTTTGGTTTTATTTGCATTAATTACTTAAAATATTCTGTCTACGTTTGCAGTGACTACTGTAATGCATAGAGTAGCAGAAACCCTTTTTTCTAAAAGAGGAAACGCTTCACTGCCATCGCTTCTTTTTATTTAAAACATAGATTAAAAAAAATTCAATATTACTGTTAACACTTAAATTTAAATCGCTAAAATTACTTTGACGTAATTCGCGCCATTCACCATCAACTTCTTGCAATTCATCAATGTTTGTAAGATTTGTCAAATGTCGACTCAATAGCGATATAAATGGTTAATAAGTATTGAAACTTTGGATGGAGAAGAAGTTCTACTGTTTATTAAAAAGCTAAGTCGATTTCCTTCGATTGTGGTAATTTATGAGCTGAATCAGTGATGTGATTTTCATTCCCAAATCCCAAATGCAAATGTGTAAAAATTCCTTTTTGGTTCACCTTATCTCTTCCAAAAGATTGTGAAATGCCGCGAAAAATCCCTCGAATTTTAATATAAGAATAAGCAAAATAAATACTTTTAGTTTCTTTATATGTATGATTATTTAATAAAAATGTAGTGAAATAAAAATCGTATTTGCCTGTAGTTTTAAGCTGAAACTTGGACATTCTACTTGATACGCGAATTCACATACCCTAGTGGTAACGGAATGCCCCTTGCCACGTATTTTGTACTTCCCTTTAACACATCGATGTCATTGACAAGGAGCGAACGGACGCAACGTGCATTAACATGCAATTTACAATTCTCCTGTCCCATTGGGCCATACTTTTAAAGGCTTGAGCAGTGCTCCCAACTTAGGAGTTTTCCCCTTAAATTTAGCTAAATTTAGGAAAAAAGTTGAATGGGTTTTTTTAGGGGTGTAATGTTTTTAGAGGGGATAATCCAATTTACTACGAAGTTTTTGAAATTATTCCGATTTTGCTATGCGTTTACTCTTAAATTTTTTTCCCTTTTTCATTCCCTGCTCATTACCATGATGTAAACGTGACGTCTAAATATTCTGCTAATGCTGTAAAACTTGTTAATGAGTGAAAGAGACAGAAAATGTGATTTTGTATGGTTTGACAACTCAAGTGTTTGATTCTTACAACAAAAATTTAAAATCGCGTTCATCTTGTTTTAAATGAAAATCGCAGAAACCAATTTTTTTTTGGAAATATTAAATCTTTTATAACTAAAGATTATAACAATATGTTAGTTGATCTTTTTTTATTTTGGGGGGACTCCCAAGTAATTGTAGCGATTTCAGGCGTTTTTGACTAAAGCTTTAGGGATAAATATTTTTGCAAGTAGGAAACACTGGGCTTGAGATTGTCCAAAGGGAAATGCTGCCACCAGCCGAACTGCAGAGTTATTTCCTAAAAATTCATTGAGATAATAAAGGAGCTTTTACGTATCCATTGAGGTGCCTCGACTTGTATGGGGAGAAAAAAGTTCCATTTGTACCCCTCTAAAAATTAGCCTTGATCTATTTTATAATAATTTTCAAAATATTTTGGCTGTAACAAAAGCCATCAGTGAGCTAAAACTTTTTGCAAAATCCTACAAAAATTATGTTTTTCGTAAATAATTAGGCTGCTGTAATTAATATCTAGTTGGGAAAAATAAGCTGTCAGGAATTAAAGTCTGGAAAAAACTCTTTTAATCTGCATAAAACAATTTTAAATTTTTGAATCGAATTAAAGATAATGCTGTTTTTTGCAGTTTTTTTGATTTTTTTTTTTGCAATTTGCATAAAACAATTTTAAATTTTTGCAATCGAATTAAAGATAATGCTGTTTTTTGCATTTTTGTTTAACTTTTTTTTAAACTATTTTCATTAAAATTCAATTACCTTCATGATTTCGAATGCGATCCTCACTTTCAAAATATCGTTGAAAAGGTTTTGTGTGCTTACATTGTTTCTTGTACAGAATTGCTTAAATTGATACACATAAAAGCTTAAATATTAATTATAAAATAAACACCAAATAAAGAAATATTGTAGAAAATTTAAAAAAAATAGTTTCTTAAATTTTTATAGTTTTTGTATGGAAATAAAACAAATTTTTATTTATTTACAACTTTTACACAAGCCAATATATTTACGAAAGACATGTTTTTGAGGTTTTTTCACAAATATTTTGGAATATGGTTCATTTTTAGGGGGGTGCCAATTGGCCTTTTTTTCAATGAACCTTAGTATTCATATAATAATATTGTATTTATTCAAGCCAAGTTTTGAATGAAGCTGAATAAAGTTTGAATCCAAAATGAGGTACAAATCAATTTAATTGAAATGTATTGAGAATTTTTTTTAATCAATTACAACGAAAACTCAATAAAACACAATATTGAATCGGCAACTGTACAAGATTACAGGCAAAGTAATGTCAATCAGTTCTTTAAAAGGATTTCAATCTTTCAATCCCGCACACAGTAAAAAATCCCGCGAAAAAACTCAAACGCCCTCTCGCTCTTTTATGGTTTAAAAATCCCACAAAAAGTGCGAAATCCCACCAAATCACATCACTGACTTGAATAATCTAATTTTTTTTTCAAATCTGAAATGTTTAAAAAACTGTAATTTGCACCACGAATCATTTTAAAAAAAAACTGTTTGCCTGTTTAAGAAACTGTAATCTACAGTTAAAACTGTGAATATGGCTACACTGGGTGTGTGTTTGTTTTTTTTTTCTATTGCTGAATCTCTGTTTCCGTTTCTGAACAAGAGTCAGACATCCTCTCATGTTGGCATCCGGTCCCTGTCTATCCATTGTCCTTGATAAATGCTTCGGTTACGATGTGGCTTTTTAATTAATCAAAAGTTTAACTACTGCTACATACATCTGGGAATGAAGAGTCAAACAATGAAACAGTTATAAGGAAAAATTGGAACGTTTAAAAATAAAATTAATTCAACAATGATGTAAAGGCTTGAAAATGTAACTGCTTGCAAACAAAAGTTAATTGTAATTTGTGGTTACACTTTTAGATTATTTAGAATGTGCTAGTTTCTTAGTATTATATATTTTTATAATATATACGGGACGCCAATAAGCTAATGACGTCAAATTTTGGTAAATATATGTCATTAAAAGTACATATTTCCAACAGCTAAAAGTCAAATTAAAAAACATTTTAAGAACCAGCAAACGGTTGTTGCCTTTATTGATTCGTGACAAAGAAGTAAGCAAAGAGCACAAAAATCATTGCAGTCACTTTTTCGAACTTTCGCTTATTTCGAACTTTTGCTTTTTGCAAAACAGTAGAAAAACTTTGCTTTGAAAGGCAATAGCCACAAATACTTCTGTTTTGATTAAACAGAACTTTAAACCTATTAGCTTATCAAAGTGGATCAACTGTAGAAGCCACAGAAGACTACTGAATTATTTCTTTTAGAATTATAAAAACCAGAGATAAAGAGAAGGGAAACTTACATTTTGTGACGTCAAAACATATAGCTGCATGAATTTTTTCCATTTTTTATGTACTTTGGTGAAACTCATGAATTGTGTGAGTTCACCTCATAGGGTGTGTGTCCAAAAGAAACTTTTCAGTCGTGGAAGGATAAAAAATATCCATTTGAATAAAATTTGTGTGTGTTGAAATAAAATTGTCTTTTTTGCTGTGTCAAATGGACGATAAAATTTTGGCAGTTACAAATTTTAACGTTTCACATTTCGGTCGTGTTTTAGCGCAAATATTTTATTTAATTTGCATTTGTTATGTACTTGCAACTTATTTCGTAAACTTGTAATATTGTAAATTAAAAAACTTTTTTATTAAGGATTTTTATACAATGTAAAAGTAAAACTCGGTAAAAATCAACCACAAAAATATCGGCGGAGTGGTGAGTTAACATATGAAATATCGCCGGAGTGGTGACTTTCCTCGAGATTTTTTTAGCACAGTTATACATTTTGTGATAGTATTGACTAAAATTGGCCAACAATCAGATATAATGTTGTTTCTCTCTAACATAGTTTCCCATCTGTTTATCTCTGATAAAAACAATAATAAAAACTATAAAACAAATATAAAAACAATAATCAGAGATAAAGAGATGGGAAACTATGTTGAAGAGGAACAACATTATATCTGATTGTTGTCCAATTTTAGTCAATACTATAACAAAATGTATAATTGTGGTAGTAAAATCTCGAGGAAAGTCACCACTCCGGCGATATTTCATATGTTAACTCACAACTCCGCCGATATTTTTGTGGATCAGAAATTTTCATCAGAGGGTGTGTGCCAATCGAAAACTTTTCACTCGTGGTAGAATAGAAAATTCCGAGTTGAATAAAACTTATATCTGTTGAAATGAAATTGTCTTTTTTGCTGTGCCAAATTGCGCATGAAAGGTTTATTCAGAAATTTTAAAGCCTTCTTAGCGAATAAGCCCCCAGTTGCCTTAATATCATACTTTTTCATAATACGAGATTTCTTAAAACCCATTTGACTAATACCTTTACTTCTACTTATTTTATTATTAAAAACTATATTATGAGTTTTAAAGAAATTTAACTGTTTTTCGTTAAATAGCATTATAAAAACCAAAATTGTGTAAACATTATTAACTTCCAAAAAAAAAATAATTTTTATTCATGATCGATTGTAATACGAAAGAAAATATTGACTCATACTCAGTAGATCAATCAGCCAACCATTAAATATCCTTGAACACGATTTATCAGCCATATTTTAAAATATTCAAAAAGTATATATAAGGCATTTGTGGGTTAAGTTTTGTAATAAAATAACCTATTTTGTAACTTTTTTTAACAGTTTTTAATTAGAAGGTTATTATCAGTGCTGCCGCGACCATTTGAAAATAGTATGCATGAAAAGTTCAAAAAAGTATCCAAAAGTTTCCACTTTTGAAAAAAAGTACCCACAAAAGTATTTAAACAGATGACGACCTGGTAGGGAATCTACTCCAATGCAACTAGAGACTTCATTTTGGTTTACGGCTTTATAGGTGTCATATGTGCAGAAAACTCCTGGAATGCGTGAGAGCACCAGCGACGATTTTTATTTTAATTTATTATGACCTGGTAGTAAACCTTTTTCAATGTAGTTAAAGAGTTGGGCTTGGTGTCAAAAGGTTCTTAAAAACATACACTTTGCTATTGCCTAGGTATCATATGTGGAGAAAACTCCTGGAATGCATGAGAGCCCCAGCGACGATTTTTATCTAAATGGATGACGACCTGGCAGGGAACCTGTTCCAATGCAGCTAGAGAGTGAATTTTGGTGTCAAACATTTTAAAAAATTACCGGCTTTATGACTATATAGGTGTCATATGTGCAGACCGTTTAACCGCAGAGCGTTTTGGACCTCTTTTTGTTATGCAAATATTAAAGAAACCAACAAGAATAAAATCATTATTTTGTTTTTAAAATGTTGCTTATATGTTTATTATTGATTTCTGATACTTTTTTTATATATGTCTTATTTTATAAAATAAAGAGTTTTACTATGTTGATTTTTTATAATTTAAATGCAAATTCTAAATGTTGATAGTTTAAATCATACTTGATTTTAAATACAAATTCTAGATGTTTGATAGTTTAAAATCGTTTATTGAGCTTAAGGTCAAAGTTAGAACAATTAATTGTTCTAACGAATCTTTCCAAAGAAACAACAACAACAACATATTTTCAATATGAAAAGAAAAAAATCACTAGCTGATTTTATTGCAATTTCGGCCCTGCTAAAGACTTCATCAAATAGCAATAAAATCAGCTAGTGATTTGTTCTTTTTCATATTGAAAAACGTTGTTGTTGTTGTTGTTTCCTTGGAAAGATTCATTAAAACAATTTACTGTTTTAACTTTGACCTAAAGCTCAAAAAACGAAAGTTTTAAATTATCCAAATATACATTTTATGTATATACTTTTTATAAAAATCCTTAATAAAAAAGCTTTTTAATTTACAATATTACAAGTTTACGAAATAAGTTGCAAGTACAAGCACTCAATGCAATGCAAATTAAATAAAATATTTGCGCTAAAACACGACCGAAATCTGAAACGTCAACATTTGTAACTGTCAAAATTTCATCGTCCATTTGACACAGCAAAAAAGACAATTTTATTTCAACACACACAAATTTTATTCAACTTAATATTTTTTATCCTACCACGACTGAAAAGTTTTGTTGACACTGTCGATAACATTTTCTATAGCATAATTTTTCGTAGAATCCAAATATCATAATGATTTTTCTGTTTACAAATATTTTTACAAAATGTAAAACTTCTTACTTGAGAATCCTGTAAATCCTGAAACGATAAATTGCATATTAATTTGCTGCAGAAATTTAATAAATAGTCATTTCCAGAAAAAAATCTACTTAATAAAAGCTATTATTTTATGATATTATCTAAGAGAAACATTTTTATTTTATTAATTTAAGTAATTTGTGCATAAATTCATTTACCTTTTCGTCAAAGTTTAGTAAATGTTTCGTAAACTTTTTTGTTTTAGTAAAAATGGAAGTCATTGGCAAGAGATAATGAAAAAATGGGGGAAGCAAGGAAAGAACAATACATGAAATTTGTTTTTTAATTACTTAATTACATAATTACTTAACTACCTGATTACTTAAGTACCCAATTGAACTACAGTGGAAATTAAAGTAACGTAACGCCAGTAACTTAATGCAAGAGCAACTAATATTTTCCGATACACAGCATTGGAATATTGCTTGAATACACTCAATATATTTTAAAAACTTTATACGAAAATTGTTTAAATACATATATAAGTAAAAATCTTTAAATATGGCTTTTTAATTTTCATGGCATTTGACTAAGTCTTGCAATAGATTTTCTGTGTACTTTTGTATAACCTCTTTATATATTTTCATACTTGATGAATTTCCATGAATAATTGATGACATTCTTCAATTTGTTTTTGCAGTTTGTCGATGTTTTAGACCCCATTAACAAATCGCTTGAGCTATGCAAATTTTAGTCTTTTTGCAATCTTCCTGTGACCTTTACTAGACTCATTTAAAAATAAAAAACTAAGCAAAAAATTTCCATGATTTGCTTCCATAGTGCAGAGCAAACTTGAGTTATTGCTACTGAATCTATTCTGGTACACGGAAAACAATGCGGGTTCAAAGCATTTTAGTAATTATATTCTCCACAAAACTGGTTACAATTGGAGTTTGATTTATTTTTTCAGCTTGGGAGTTCTCTTATTATCACATATATAGAAAAATGTTTGACTCTTGTAAAAGATGAACTTACTCTGCTGACTCTGAGTGCACATAAACGCTTGAATAAAAGTCCTTACAACAGTATCTAAGAAATCAGTTCTGAAAGAAATTGTGGAGAGAGGGGAGCAGGAACATCCGCAATGTAAATAATCAAATGGCCTTATATTACCATATGAATACACTCCCGAGTAAAAATAAATAGTTTTTTAGCTAAGGCCAAACAGCGGCCGTGCAAGGCCTAATTTTTAATATTTATCTCGGTCATACGAGGGTCGTACAAGGGTCATTTGCAGGACTTTTTGGCCAAACAGCGGCAGCATAGAGGACGTTTTCAAATAATCTGGGCTGTACAGTGGCCGTACAAAGGCCGTTTTTAAATAATCTGGGCTATACAACGGCCGTAACGCGACCGTTTTGTGGCCATAAACCTGAATTTATGCCTTGTACGGCCGTTGCCTGACCAAACTTTCGGCCGCTGGGGTTTTTGGATTATTTTTAGGCCATATTTGACCCTTTGACGAAATTTGCAAAAAATAAAAATTGACATTTTTAAATCGTCTGAATTTTTTTTTTAATTTTTTTAACGTAAAATAAGCTAACACGTGTATCGGGATTTTTCTCGGAAATTGTTTTTTACGGAATACCGTTAGGTAGGGCTGCCAAAAGTCTACAGCACCGGACCGGGACAACATATTTGCAGATTTTTTTTTTATAAAAAATATTAAAAAATATAAATCACATTAATTCTTAGGTACACATAATATGTAATACATACTTAATTAATAAATCTTATAACAAAAAATTAGAAACATGAATTCAGTCCATAAGGTAAGAAAAAATATTGTTTGGACTTTTTCATAATTGAGGTTTGACCCAATCATATTTTACAGATTTTTTTGTTTCGTCAAGAATATGCTTTTGCATTTTATTGTAGTTATAAAATTGCACATCAGAGAATAATTAAATTTGAATCGCATAATGCTTTCTATGGCCATCTTTCCTTACTCCATGGCAAGGAAACTAGTGAAAATACTCGCTTAACATTTCCTTTGTGTCCTGGGACAGCGAACAAAAACTGTAATATTTTTAACAAGTCCATTTTCGCTTTTTTAATTTGATATTTAAAAAAAATACTTCAATTTTTCATTCCTTTACAAAAAATTTTCAGTTTTTACTGATGCACTTTTAATTTGTCCTTCAAATTTTTTAACGGGACATTTTTAACTGTGCACCGCGACACAGGGACACCGATCCCAAAACCGGGACATTTCCGGGAAAACCGGGACGTATGGCAGCCCGACGTTGAGTCAAAATTGTGAAAAATGGCAACATTTTGTCAATGTCTGTGTTACTTAAATCACAATATCTCGGGTTGTGCTATTCTGATTTTGTTCGTTTTGAGCTTCTAAGACAGCTAATTTATTGTTCTTTAAATGGTTTATGGTAAAATTTATTTTTCACGGTTTTACATAAATTTATAAAAAGTGATTGAACTTTTTAAAAAGGCTTTTTGATGATAAATGACCCAGATAAATGATATATTTGACAGCACCAATCAACGCGCCATACATTTTTACAAAATACAAAAGTCTCAAAACAATGGAGTGATTTTTTATAGATTTTATATGAATTTTATATAAAATCCCCCCCTTGCCCCCCTGACTACAGGCCTGGAAAGAAACCTTTGAAACGTTGGAAAAATTGAATATTATTAAAGTTTTTTAATTTAAAAATCAAATTGACCAAAAGAGCCCAAGCACAATATATATGCAAAAGTAGTGAACTTCATCATTTGCTTCTCGTCTGAACTCAAATATTGAAAATTTTTTTCCTATGGGGTTCAGCATTAGGGAGTAAGGAGGTAGATATTTAAGAAGTAGGTTGGTATTTGCTATCGTAGCACGAACTTGTTCCGTTTTGTGGATTCTTGCATTATTTAAAATCAAAAACCCTTCTCGTTATGGTGTTTCTTGGAGCTTTTCATAATTTGTCAGAGCTACGTACACAATTTGAAATTATCTCATAATGAACTATGCCATTTCTGGCATTACGTTGTCATGAGCGAAGCAAGTGCATGTAATTAGAGATAGGACTATTACGTTGCAAAGTATCGATAATTTTACTTGTTCAATGTAAATAATCAATAACTTCAAGCAAAGTATCGATAGTTGTATTAATAGTTTTTGGTTTAATTTAATTTGCGTTTGGGTTAATTTGATTTGCGTCTGGGTTAATTTAATTTGCGTTTCGGTTAAACTGATTTGCGTTTGTGTTAAACTGATTTGCGCTTGGGTTAAATAAATGTGCGAATGCTATATATAAAGCTTTTTACCAAATGTGTAATCCATTTTTATTCTTTCTTGGAAGCCGAGAGTCAAACCAGTTTACTTTGGTAATGAAAAATAAATAGTATACATACTTTTGAAGAATGGAAAAGGACGAGTACTGTTAACATAAATGACTAAAGGATAAAACTCACACTAACTTATTAGTTTAGAAACTGTTAAAAATATCTTGCAAAATGGCCATGAAAAAGTTAATCTCTCTAGAGGTTTTTAGTCTACAACATTATTATTATTTTCATGGCTTACAGTTCAGGTTTTGTAAATAGTTCTATTTTTTATGGTATAATGTTAATACAACGTAAATATTATCATGAGCTTTTTTCACACGATCTTTTTCGGTATTGCAGATAATTATTTTTTAAAAACTACTTTGTTATAAACTTTTCATAATTAATTTATTTTCGTTTTTTACAAATTTTACAAATTTAAGAAAAAATTAATAAATAGCATCTATTAGTTAGTTTATGACATAATTTGATATTTATTAATGTTAAATTAAATGATTATGATTAATGGATTAAAATTAAATTGTATTATTTAACAAGACTAAAAGCAATAGTACTTATTAGGTTTAATGCCTAATACTTGTACAACTTTGCAAACCTTCCTTAAACAACATTAAAAAATACATGAACGAATGCATGAAAGAATAAGCGATTGTCTACTACAATATCGCTTTCCCACATTTATCAGTCCACCCTCTTTTTAACTTAACTGACTCTTCACGTAAAAGCTCTTTACTGTTTATGATTGCACACATTTTTCTGACCCTTAAAAATTCTACCAATTTAAATCCATTGAAAATTGTTGAACCACACTAAATGAGTCTGCAACTGTACGTATGAGTGATTTTTTATAGAGCATCTACTTTTCTTTTGTGTATTTTTAATACTTAAACAAATAAAAGCTGATTAAGCTTATGTTTAAAACAAGACTAAAACAAAACAGAAAAATATTCAACAGGTTTGATTGATTTACAACTTATCTCGTCAAGGACACTAAACATGAAATTTTCCCACATTTTTTAAATTGAATCTGTATTCTCAGAGCCTTTAGCTTAAATTAAATGAATTTTGTAATTCTTGTCAGTTTTATATAATTCGCAAGGAAGTGTGCGTGCGTGAGTGTGGAAGAGTAAAAGCTTGTAAATTTTTGATTAAATGCCGGTAGTTAATTTGCTGTTTTGTTAAAAACATAATGAACTTTTTTGCTTACTCTCTTAGGATGATGTCTATAACTAAGTTTTTTAAATCCTATAAAATGGTTTTATATGTTAATTTTATATTAGCTTTGCTTTATGTTTTTTAGTATTAGTTTTAATCGAGTATTACTGGAATATTTTAAAAAATGATTTGTTTCCTTAATCTAGGTACTATTGCTTTCTTTTTGTTTTTGCGGCATTATCATATTTATTCTTTATAAACAAAATATAGTTTTTTTGCAAAACTTTAAATTTTTAACTATATTTAATATATAAATATGCTTTTTACTATGTAGTACAGGAAAAATAATAAATTCATAATTTTACGAAATATTTTATTTCCATTTATTAAACACAACATTCGTATTATCAAGCATAAATTACATGTTATTTCAACCAACATAAAAATTAATAAGAACAACAAATTCATCACAAACAAAATCAAACAAAGAATTACGATAAAAAATAAATTTGTTTTTAAATTATTTTTATTTACACGGTAATATTTTTTAAAATAATTTTGAAAAATATGTCCGAAAACAACTAAATTTTCTCCATTACCTTATAAAAGAAATTCTACGTCTAGACAAACGATACTACTAAATTGAGAAAATTATCTTTGATACCACTTCTGATGCCCAAAATGTAGAACCTTTAAAAAATTTAAATTTAAATTTAAAATTTAAAGCAAATCTAAAAAATGGCTTTCAAGTATACATTTCTTAAAAACAAAAAAATGCATATGGGTAAATCCTAGCGTTCGGATGATACATTCGCATACCTTTTTTCATAAATTTCTCTAATTTTATTTACAGTTTTCCAATTAAAATGTATCTGGTTAAATAGCTCTTCGTGAGTATAATTTGAAAGAGTTATAATATCCTGTATCTTACCGGAGTTTACCTAAAATTTGTTATTTTTTCGTGCACTCGGACGGCAATAAAAAATGGAAGTTCTTGTGGGACTAATACTCAAACTTAGAGTTTAAAAAAAATGCAAACATTATCTAAAATATCGTATTTTTAGAGTCAACAATTCGGACGTTATGTGTCGGACGTAACACATTTTTCCGTTATAGTTTAATTGTGTAATTAAGTAATCAGGTATTTAAGTAATTATGCAAGTTTGCAATTAAGAAACTGATTTAATATAATGTCTTTTCCCAGTGGCGGATACAGAGAGAAATTTTGGGGGGTGACAAAATTTCTTTTGCATTTTTTTTAAATACTTTTTTGTATTCTTTATTCAATGTAAAATAATATTTATTAATATTTTTTACATAAATTCACACATTTTATTATTTCAAAACTTAAAATTTAGACTTTGTTTTTTTTATCATACTTCAAACTTTACGGTGTGTTATTCCATTCGTAGTGAAATTCTATAGTTTTCTATGTTTGAAAAAATTTCGACCACATACTTTGTATTCAAAGCTATGTCATATTGAATATGAAGCAACGCTAAACCGGCAGAAAGAAAATTATCATTTCTTCAAAAAGCTTTTTTTTTTAGGAGATTTTTTACAAAATAATTTTATGAAAATCTTAAGGCCTGGTTTGGTTAGTACAAAGATGAAATGGAGCAACTCAAAATATCGTCCTTTCCTGATCACATCTTCCTGCTTTTAAATGTCCTCAAAAATTACATAAATTATACAGAAGAATTATTTGCAAAGTTTATTAGCTAAAGTTCCAGATACTTATTCATAATTATTTAAAATCGTAATATCTTGTAAAGTATGAGCCAAATCATCTGATAATAGGAAATTCTTGATGTTTACCAGAAAATCGAATACGAATTTATTTAAAATTGCAAAAATATTCACAAAAAAAGAGATCAAATATTTTGAAAAGGATAGAAAAATCTTTATTAAATAAATTAAAATAGCACATTTATAAAATTTTATTTTGAAATATGAGGATTTTACCGCAATCCAACTTTTTCTAGCACTTATTCAAATATGCCAAAAGACTCGACTTTTTTTCATTCAATATTCATATATATCAACATCGAATAAAGTTATAATCGGTTGATAGTTGGAATCAGCGATCATAAATCTATTGAAATCGACTACAATATTTAAACATGTTAAACGACATGATGTTATAGGACATTTTGAATTAGAAAGATGTTGACATATCGAGACCAAATTTTGTATAGATGATTTCTAACCTTATATTATTGACTATTCTCATTATTATTGCGATAAAATTAATTTTCGGAAATATATTGTTTTAAATCACCTTCCGCAGTTTGATTATTGGAAGAAATCGTGATGAAAGCTTCTATTATAGATCATTACACTTGTTTTCGAAGTGAAAACTTCTTTAGGCGCGTTGAACGATTTTGGTAGAGCAAAATCATTCGTTTGCATCATCGTATTTTTCCAAGGAATTCGTCATTCGGCCACAAGCTCACAAAGAAATCACTTGGCAACTCCTGAAATTAATGCATATAATCTGTTTGTTAGTATATAAATACTTAAGTTAGGTTGCAATAAGATGTTTGCAACCAAAACTTATTATTAATTCGGTTTATATATATATATATATGCCTTTAAAGTTTGGCAATTTCTTCAGTTGTTGTATTTGTCAACATTTTTGAAAAATTTGCTTTTACTCAAACAGCTGCTATTTATGGTGAGATTTAAAAATGGATCCATCTTCTTCTTTTTCTGCCTTTTTTCTGCTGGAACTTCGTTTGCAAACAAGAAAAATAATGTATGGATTGAGTGTTTTAACATTTTAATCTTTAAGTTGTGATAAAGGCATATGTTGAACATTCAAATAATTACATGCGTGCTCTTATTTTATTACATATTCACACTTGTTGTATTTGTCAGTGGCTTTTTATTTTCACCACTGCGGCATTTTATATTCAGAGTTCTCAACTATGGCTGTGTGTCAATCAGTCGTGGTAGGATAGAAAATATCAAGTTGAATAAAATTTGTGTGTGTTGAAATAAATTTGTCTTTTTTGACACAGCAAAAATGGACGATGAAATTTTGACAATTACAAATTTTGACATTTCGGTCGTGTTTTAGCGCAAATATTTTATTTAATTTGCATTTTATCAATTTGCGACATATTTAATTCGAGAGCTTGTACTTGCAACATATTTCGTAAACTTGTAATATTGTAAACTTAAAAAACTGTTAAAAAATTAAAAAAATTAACGAAACAGCAGGCAAACAGAAAATATAGCATGCAAATTGCTGTATATTTTACGCCGCCAATTCGGTTCATCCCCTCTAACGCTGCGCAACCGATGGGATCTTGTAATTCTTTGCGTTGTTGTTGTAAATTTGCTAAGTAGTTATTGTTGTACAGTAAGCTTTAATTTTTTGTGGATGTTTATTTGTAGCTACAGTCAGCATATGACATCGAACTAATTTAGAAAACAGTTTATACATATGAATTAAAGAGTATATATAATATTGGTAAATCTATTTGTTTTTAGTAAAAGTGTTACCGTATCGGAAATACATATATATATATATATATATTAGGGCGGGTCAATTTGTATGGACCAATTTTTTGGTGGTCTGGCTCAGCGAAATTCGTAAAATACATGTAATTTCAAGACTTTTTCTCCACTACAGCATATACAAATTCTGAAAAAAAGCTTTGCGGACTTTCGTAAATAGATTTTGTTCTCAATTATAAAATATGAATGCATGAATGTATGTGTATGAATCTATTTACGAAAGTCCGCACAGCTTTTTTTCAGAATTTGTATATGCTGTAGTGGAGAAAAAGTCTTGAAATTACATGTATTTTACGAATTTCGCTGAGCCAGAATTTGACCCGCCCTAATATATATATATACATATATATTTATATATATATATAAATGAGCTAAATTGTTCATATATATGAACTATATATATATGTATATAATTACATATTTACAAATATATATGAACTATATATATATGTATATATTTACATATTTACATATATATAGTTCATATATATGAACAATTTAGCTCATTAAGGAAATTTAAAGAATATTTATGTATATTTATAAAGTAACATTAACGTATTAAACCTGCAAAATAATTAATATTTTCAGTAGTAATTGAATAACTAAGGTCTGCTTATCCTAAGCATTCTAATATTCGAATATTCTATTCGAATATTCTATTTTTAATACACAACGCAATATAGATATGGTGAACATGTATATTGTGTTAGTGTTATGATATAAATAGATATAAATAAGCTTTAATTTTTTATATTAATCAATAATGAAATAATTTAAATAAATTACTTTAATTATATGTATTTTTGATATGGTAACACTTTTGCTTAAAAGAAATAGTTTCAGTAATATAAAAAAAATTTAATAAATTGTTATAAGCTCTTAACAAAAATAATTCTAATTTCATATGGCAACTGTAGCTACACGATTAGAATTCACAACACCTACAAAAAATTTCCGACTAACTGCGCCAACAACAATTACACAGGAAATCTACAAACAAGGACGCACAGAGAAGAACAAGATCAGAGCGGAACTTTAAAAACTATTTGATTTCATCCTGCATGTAGGACGGGCTGGAGTATGAGCTTTCGCACATCCTACATGTCCGTCCGACCTGTCAAATCCATCCTACATGTAGCATAGTCCGAAACCCCCTATTAGCATGAAAATTCTTATATAGCAGTAAGGCGGTCCGTGGCAGGACAACGTCTTCCATTTATATTTTGTATATAGGTTTTCGCTTCGGTCGGCAGTCCTCTCACTGCTATTTTTTTTTTATTCTGTTCATTATAAATTTTTTAAAAATCGTTTAAAAAATATGATGTTTTTTGCTCTATTCACGCAAAATTTTGTTTATGCTTTAATGTATGGCATTATATCTTTCGATCCCCTCTGAGCCAATTCAGCACAAGGCTAATTTTTCCATATAAAATCGCTGCGGTATACTATACTGTGCACATTAGCTTTATTCATGCAATTTATAATAAAATCCTTGTTACAGAATTCATATTTTTTTTTGTTCAGTTGGACGAAAAAGCAATATTTTTTAATGTTCGAAAAAGAAAGTGGAAAGGTGGGATAATGATTATTCAACGTAACGAAGGCAGCGCCATATTATGTGAGCAAGCTAGGGACACAACTAGAAATTATTAAAGCGATTGCGCACGCCTAGATGAAACCTAAAACTTCCTATTTGATTTTTGATTATCTTAGAAAAATATGTATGTTAAAATTACTTATTGTAGGAAATTAGAGATATTGGGTGGATTTCCCCCTTTCCCCCCGTGGCTCCGCGCCTGGCTTTCCTTTCCTCAACCATTTTTTCATTATCTTTAGCCAATCTTCCATTTATACTTATTTATTTATATATTTACTTGATTGCTAAACCTTAACAAGTTTTATAGCAAATTTAAAATTATAAAATAAGATATTTAATACAATTCAAAAATATAAAGTATGATTTTGAATGAAATAATGTATTATTAACAAACTAAAAAGTTTTAGTAAATTGCTTAAAGTATATAATTTTATTAAAGTATAAAAAATAATAGAAAAAAAAGTTAAGTCAAAATCGATAAAATCAGACAGCATAGCAGGGTTGCGTTTTCAAGACAAACAAGGTCAAGTTAGCAACAATTTTTGTATACGGCGGAGTCGTGTGACAAACAAGGTCTCATACCCAATAAAACACCACTCCAATAGGTATATATATAATATAATCGTTCTGTCTCCCTGAAGCCGGTGAAATCCTGGCTTGACAGGGTGGTTACTCGACAAACTAGGTCAACTTCACCAAACCAATTTTCATAAAATAAAGAAAACCAGTTGCGAACGCAGGCACCAAGACAAACTAGGTCTTATCGGCCACTCATATTAATATATTACAAATCGATCTAACGTAGTGTTTCAAGAGGTAAAAAGACACCAAGACACAACGGTACCGTCAACAAATGTTGTCACAACCATCTTGAAGATATGAGGCAATTGAAGATCCCAGGTTTAGGTCCATTCAGATTATTTAGATATATTATACACCAAAATTTTCCATTTTACGCTTAGGTCCATTTAGATTGTTATATTAATGTGTTTACAAATCACCAGATGCATCAGGTATATGTTTGAAAGAACTTTACATAATCAACGACGGTACTGCAGGTAATCTATAATTTTATGTTTGATTGAGTCCACGGATTCACTTAAGGATATAACATCAGATACAAAATTAAAATCACCGCAAGCGCTTCTAAGAGGTTCATTTTGCAAATAATTAGTTCTACAAAAGTTCATGTGGAGTAACTCAAAAGATCTTCTAGGACGAAGAGGAATATTAAAATATATTTTACTCAATAAATATGGACTGTTTACATAGCCATGTAAAAGTTTTATAATCCAACAAGCATTTATCATAATTCTCCGATTTTTTAAAGAAGGAAGATTTAAGAGTTGTAACCGATATTCATAAGGTGGTAAGTGAAAATCAGTATTACAATAAAGATAGCTTAAGCAAAACAAAAGAAATTGTTTCTGCACTGATTCAATGTCGTCTATGTAACAACCGTATCTTGGGCACCAAACAACTGAAGCGTATTCTAAGATAGGCCGCACTAGGGAAGTGAATAAGGTTTTCGTTATGAAAGGATCATTAAACTCTTTTGCCCAACGTTTAATAAATCCTTAAGTACTATTTGCTCTATTTACAATATTATTTTATTTACATGAATATTAAAGCGTAGTTTAGGATCCATTGTAACTCCAAGATCATTGAAGCTATCTAAGGACTCCAATGGATAACCACAAATTTTGAAGGTACATTTAATTGGTGGTTTGCGCGAGAAAGACATATGCTTGCATTTCTTCATGTTGAGGTTCATACGGTTCGTTTTGCACCAGTTATGAAGATGATCTATGTCGGCTTGCAAAAATACAGCGTCATTATCATTTTTAAAAGAAAGGAAGAGTTTGACGTCGTCAGCAAACATTAAGATGCTGGAATGCATTATGACAGATGGCAAATCGTTTATAAAAAGTAGAAACAGAAGAGGCCCAAAATGACTTCCTTGAGGTACTCCTGAAGTAACAGGAAACTCGTGTGATTTCTTGAGCTTAAAAAGAACAGATTGTGTTCTATTGCTTAAGTAAGATTCAATCCACTTTACCAACGGTATAGGAAATCCAACAAGATGTAATTTTAAGATCAGTAGTTTGTGATTTACAACGTCAAAAGCTTTGCTAAAATCCGTGTAAATGACATCAGTCTGCATGCCTTTTCCAAAGTTTTCTATAGTTTTTGATGTAAATTCGAGAAGGTTAGTAACAGTGGATTTTCCAGAAAGGAATCCATGTTGGAAAGGAGACATTAAAGATTTAGTTCTATGCGATAGTCGTGATGTAACAATTGCCTCTAAAAGTTTAGGCAAAGCGCTCAATTTTGCGATGCCACGGTAGTTATCAATTAAAGACCTATTTCCGGATTTATGCAGCGGAATGATAAATGAATGCTTCCAGGCTGCAGGAAAATAGCAGGATTTTAATGATGAAGTAAATAGTAAAGAGATTGGAGTTACTTATTCTTCACAGCAGTATTTTAATATACACGAAGGTATGTTATCAGGACCACTTTTATATGATGTTTTAATATTTTTTAAAAATGATAAGACTGTGTTTGTGTCAATTATTGGGAAATATATATCCCCAGATTGAATATTGAAAGGATAACTTAAATAATCATAGGACGATGATGAATAAGTCGACTTGAAAAAGTCAGCAAAAAGATTGCAAATACTATTATCATTATCAGACTCAACCGAATTATACTTCATAAAAGAAGGATAGGAATCAATCTTGCGTTTTGTGTTAACAAAGTTACAGAAGGATTTAGCATCAGATTTGATGTTTAATTTTACTTTTGTTAAGTAGGTATTATAGGATTGTTTGCATAACTGTTGATAACTGTATTTAATCGAGGTATAGCATCCAAAATCACATATGTTATGTGTTTTTTGATATTTTTTATAGTATTTAGATTTCAAATTCCTCATTTTTCTTAATTCATTTGTATACCATACCGGACCCGATGTCAAGGAGGCTTTCCTTTGCGGAACAGCTTTAAGAAAACAATCATTGAGCGTTCTATTAAACGCATATACCGCATCATCAAGACTCTGAGAAGATAAACTATTTGTATTAATATTTAGAATAGAATTCCAGTTTATATTAGACAAGTTATTCTTCAAAATCACGTAGTTTGTTTTTTTAAAGTTAAACTCAATAGGTGGTTGAGAATCAGAATACTGCGCAGATGGTTTTGGAAAATTTAAAATAATTTCTAATGTTGGATGATGAGAATGTTCGGGTGTAACCAGAGGATCTGATTTAGACACAGAAGCGATATTGCTGTCATCAAAAAACACCAGATCAAGCAAACGATTATTTTTGTTAAAAATGCAGTTAAGTTGGAATAGCCCTTGGATTGAGAGCTCGTTTAAAAAGTAATTATCGGATGAACTTTCAGACGAAGATAAAAATATTTCAGGAATTTCAGAACAGCAGTTCCAAGAAACGTTTGGCAGGTTAAAATCTCCAGTTATTAAAATATGATCATTTGATTGCAGTTTTGAGCAAACTTTACTAATAGAAGCCAAATGTTTGCTATAAACTTCTAAGGAAGAAAGGGGAGGAATATATGGGCATGTAATAAAAAGGCTCAAGGAACCAAACTTAACATGAACACAACAGAATTCAATGTCCAAGGATTCTGGAATTAATAACTCTTCAGAGAAATGTGTCGCTTTGACTGCAATCAACACACCCCCACCTTTAGAGCAAATACCAGGAATGGAGTTTCTATCTTTGCGGTATATGTTAAATTTGTTGCACAGAATTTCAGTATTTAGAGTGTTAGGTTTCAGCCAAGTCTCACTAAGAGCTATTATATTAAAGTGAAGGTTGTGACTCAAAATTAATAAATTATTTAGTTTTGTGTTAATGCCAAGAACGTTTTGGTAAAGGATAAGGAACTGAAAGCAACAATCTATTTTTTTTGATTCTTGTTAAAAACCGAAAAAGTAGCCAAGGAAGTTGTAGGCCGAGGTCTAGAAATAAATTCATGCACCATCGTATTTTCAGGCCAAAACTTTTGATCCAATACCTTGTGAAAAAGATCACCAGGCAAAGATATTTTAAAAGAGGACGTAATTCGCTCGTATGAAAAATTGAATTTGTAAACAGAGATATTTTTATTTATAACATTCAGCTTAGAGTTTATATAGAATAACACGTCTTCACCGGATGTATCAGCTGCAAAACGAGAAACAAATATAGATTTTGCAGGCTCAATAATCACAAGTTCTTTATGAACAGGGGCTTTGATACTGCTGTTCGATACTTGTTTCGGTATCGCTCCTGTAGAAACCGGAGTAATCTGAGAAGGTGCAGGGACCACATTTGAGGAAATACAAGTTTCAGCGTAAGTTTTTTTTGTGGCAGAAACGCGAGGAGAATCAGCATTTTCCTCTATGATTGGTATTGCTTCAACAGAAAGAGAAATATGATCAGCTGACGCAGCGACCTTAGTTGGTGCGATATTATCAGTCATTTGATCAGTATTGACAGCACCAATTGATTGATCTTCAATCTGTATGTTCACATTAGGGAAAACAGTTAAAGTAGAAGGTAGAACAGTATTATTATTGGGTGACGGCATGGCTATATCAGTAGTTTTAGCTGAACTACGAAGATTTTTGTTTGAACGTTTACGTTTTGGAGAATTGTAAGCATCCTCCATAATTTTAAACTTTTTAAACAAATCTTCGTATTCACTCAGTCTATCTTGTGCTACCTTTAGATCCTTAGCCACCTCCAAAAAACCTTTCCGAGATTGTCTAATAAGTTTAAGATCTCAACGTTTGTAAACCTGCAATCTTCACATGACCAACGAAGTCCCTTACTTTCGTTGAGTGCATCGAAGATCCTCGCAGTCAACGCTGCACACTTGATGTGAAAAAATGAATCACACAACCAGCAAGTAACCAGCCGGTCTGATTCACCCTTTACAGCGCAGTTTCGGAAATTGCAGATCATTTTCAGTTTAATAGTAAGTTTTGCAATATAGATGAAAGTAAAAGGAGAAAAATGAACTTAAATGCTTTTAGTGAAAAACAGTTTATTTTGTTTAAAGACACTGTACTGTAGAAACTTTGCAGCCCTGATTTTATAGAACCAACTTATACTTATACTTAAACAAAAAAGTTTACTAAACATTTACACAACATTTACGAAAAAGAAAAACTACATTTGTGAAACAGTGTTGGCTATTTGATCATCATGGTAAATGAATTTATATATAAATTGATTAAATTAATACAATGAAAATGTTTCTCTTAGCTAATATCATAAATTAATACGTTTTTAATAAGTTGAAATTGTTTGGTCACGGTTGACTTTTCTGCTGATTTGCCCATATGCGAAAAATGTGCAAATATTTAATTCGCCAAATTTAAGGAAAACGTTAACACTATAATCAATCCAACTAAAATTTAGACCATCAGATAACAATCAAAAGTTCTGGCCTATATAGAGTGTTCATTTAGATTCGAATATCCTTCACACAGGATACTGTGAATAAAAATCGAGAAAGGAATCGTATTTGGACAGATAATGTTATATATTTGCAAATTTGATATATTTGCTTTTCCTTCAGAACATATATAGTTTTTCTTCCAAAAATCAAAGCATTTCGATCTCTTCTTGCGGGAGAGGAAGAAATCCTTTGTTTTTAATAACATTTTTTTTTTTGGACAATCCTATGCAACTTTTGAGACCTCTTAGAATGTGAAATTCGAAAAAAATAATTGTAATTCGATGCGCACATCATCAAAACCAATACACCGAGAAAAAAGTATGTAGAATCAAAAGAAACTCACTTTGCCGCAAATACTCGAGCACAAAATCAAAACTTCTTTGTGGCAAAGACAAAATTATATTGAATTAACGAAAGCGCGAAAAGTTTTTTCATTTAGTCGCTTGCTAACAACAACGAATTGAATCTTTTTGGCCAAGAACTTACCTTTGCGGTTACTTTTTCCATGATTTATCAAAAGAGATCTTTTGGCTTTTTTATTTGAAGAATAATTCCTTATTGCAAAGATTTTGTCTCTGTTGTAAAGATATTTCGTTAACAGTTTTTTAAAGACACTTTTTTCTTGATTTTACGGATTTCATTTCTCTCGATGTAGATTTAAGTGCGAGACAGGGTTGCCAACTTATTTTCCCAGCAGTGTTTCTCAAAATTCCCTAAAAAAAAATTTTTATGAATTTACTTATACACTTTTTTAATTAAATACTACAATAAATAATGTAAGGACATTATAAATTTTATAAAAACAATTCATTTTGATAAAAAAAATAGCACACTGTAAAATTAAAAAAAAATATTTTTTAAAAAGGAAAATATGTTTTCGAGTCGCGACTTCAAACTTTGAAGCCACAAAATGTCAATGGCCCGATTCCAAAGTATGTTAAGGCTAGTTTTAGGCAAACAATTTTTTGAAAATTAAATTTATTTACATTTTATTATTGTTGTACAACTATTCACAAATATGTCAAAAACATTTATAAGTCAATACCGCTTACAATACAGATTCTCTAGCGCTTAAAACCCGATGCGTCAGAGTACTTTTAACTAACCAGAGTAACTTTATACGCGTTTTTCTCGAAACATACTTTTTCGAAACAGACCGCACTCCTGCAAATAAACTAATCGACCGATTTAATTTTTTTTTTTTATATATCTATTTGTATTGTAAATCTACACATATTTTACCAAAATAAGCGTCTTTGGAGAATCTGGCTAGCATTTACACCCAACAATATGGTAAAAAATATAGTAAACTTACAACTTTTTTTCCACGCTTCATAATTTTCTTTATTTTAAAGGTTTAATTCATCTTTTTTTCAGACGATCTGGAGCTGAGCTATGGTATGTCCCGATTTTCACTTTTTTTTAGCACACTACTTCAGCGCAATCTTTGTATTTAAACAACATATTGCCGCTGTGCCTACAAAAATGGTTATGTTTTTTTCAGCAACTTTTCAGAAGAGCAAAAAACTGTTTTTTTCAGAGTATTTCTACTACTGCAAGCACATATCTGTTTTGATCACTTCTTAACCAAAAGAGATCTAAAAAAGCAAATTCAGAAATATGGGCGAAAGAAAGTGTTAATAAAATATGCAATAAAAAAAAATTACAAAAATCTTATAGCCATTTTTGTAGGCGCAGCGACGATATGTTAAAAAAAATTTATTTGAACTGATGATGTTAAATTAACATGCAAATGAAATTTTTTGTACATATAATATACTTTTTTAGAAAACTTTTTCTTAAATATGCTTTAATTTTAACCGCTTTTGCCTAAAACCTCTCTTAAGTCAACTTCGCACATTTACGATGTTATTGAAATGCAAATCGAATTTTTTCAATTGTGCAATACCTTCCAAGGTCATAAAAAAAAATTTAACAAAAATGTATTATTAAAAAATTAATTTTGCAACAAGGATTTTTTTGGTAATGTTAATTAAATTTTTCTAGTGTTGTAAGGAGAACATTGTATCAAAAAATTTTATATAAAATCAAATTCCCCGCAAATTTTACATAAAATGTTATATTCCTCGAAAAAATCATTAAAAATTAAGTGAATTATTGAATTCCCCACATATTTGAGCCCATTCCCCGATCGACATGAAATTCACCGCAAATCAGGGAATTCCCCACCAGTTGGTATACCAGGTGCGAGAAAACATTCCAATACATCAGTTGTCGAGACACAAGCGAAACTGAATTCAGTAAAGTTTTGAATAGGGCTATCGGTAACAGCATAGAATTTGTTAGTTGAAGTGCTCAAGGGAATATCTATAAATTTCTTATTTAACGCGTTGGTATCTTCAGTTAAGGACGTTCAAACTACATTTTTCGCCGTTCGCAAGTTATTGTATACTATATCACAGAATTTAAAAAAATGAGATGAGACTGATTTTTATGCAAATTTTTCGAGATCTATCGATCTGAGTAATCAGTCTGCTCTTATCTTTAATAGTTTCCGAGATATGAGACATTGACTTTGTGCTATACAAAACGCTAGTGACAAGCTTCGTAACCTATTGTGTTCTATGTGTAAAAAACCGCGCATACCCAGTGGGCAATTCAGTGAGGACTCTTGAAAAAAGGCACGTATTAACTGCTTCTTTTGGCGTCAGTACACCTCACAACATCACTGCATCGATTAGGGCTTCTAAAATGCCTACCTGTTAAAAGGAAGGCAAGAAGTTTTCATTATTTCTCTGTGATGTACATGTGAGTTGAAAGTCCTCTGTTTTTTTTATTGATCTTAAAGTTTAAATGTTTTTATAGAACAAACAAAATTTAATCTTTTAATTAATAAAATATGCTTAAAAGGTTTATTAATTACATACTGAAACCTTTATAAAAATGTCAATTCTTTAAAGAAACTCTGCTTAACCCTTGGACAAACACATGGTTCTGGCCAGGCATATTTCATTTTTGAGCGTTAATTAAACATACTTCTAGATAAGATAGATACCTTAATTTCCCGGTAGCCGCCTAAAATATTGTTGGCTTTCTATTTTTAAAAAAAAATTCTAAAATATCGTTCTAACATGAAGAAAACTGCATAAAAGTCCCCCTCGAACAAACACATATGCCTGGCTCTAAAAACAAACACATAGACCCCTATACAATTTGTATGAAATATATTATTGTTATACACATTTTGGGTTATTTTTCTGCAAATACAATGCAGATTGTTGTTTCCAGGTTTTTTTTTTTTTAGATTTTAGGTTGTTTTTATGTGAATTCAATGCAGATGTTTGCTTCCAGGTAGTTTTTGTGTTAATTTTTCTCTTATTTCTTTCTTTCGTTTGTGATTTTGGTTTTGAACTCAGTTAGTTTATTATTGATTGCTGAACATACAACATCGACAGTCCGAAATATAAATTTTTTGTGCGGAAACTAATTTGTGTACATGTGATAATTTCCAACTACAACTATCAGCGTAATTTCGCACTTCACACAGAAGCAGACGAAGAACTACATTTATTTGAAGACCAAAGCGGTGAAAACACAGATTTTGTGCCCGAAGATGACGCCTCGGACATTGAATATGAAGCAAATGAAATATTCGACAGCGATGAAGAATCCGAAGAAGAAAGTGAGAATGAACCAACTCAAGCTGCAGACGGTTTTTTGCTTGGAAAAGATGGTACCAAGTGGAGTACAGCTGAACCTGCTACAGTGAGATTCCGCCAGCACAACATCATGCATTTCAGAGGTGGACCAAAAATAAACGTTACTTTGACGCGCGCATTTCGACAACAAACCGACAAAGTTTGCTCCCATTCGAGACATATGAAACTTCTTGAATAACAATCTTGCCAGTAATTTTGAACCATACGAAAGTGTAACCATCGATGATCAGCTATTTTCATACCATGGGCGCACAAAGTTCACGTAATATATCCCATCAAAGCCCGCAAAGTATGGCATAAAAGTATGATGGGCAAGCGATGCGAAAACCAAATACCCGTTGCAAGGAAAACTGTACACTGGTAAAGAGGGAGAACAACGAGAGACAAACCAAGGCAAGTAAACAATTGGTGCTTGCTAATACTGAAAATCGCATGAACAACAACCATATTTTGGTACACCATTCAACCTATTTGGCCATTTAATCTTTCTTTGGAAGGCCGTTGAATATTCCCAGCAACATGCTGCCTAATCAACAAAGCGGCCCTAGTACACTGAATTCCAGAAAAGATTGCAGAATTTGGGCCACGCAACGCAAAACGAAAAGCTACGTAGGAAGACAGGTTTTTACTGCACCAAATGCACTAATCCTGTGTGCCAACAACATTAAAAATTGATTATACTTGTTTTTCATGCATTCCACAAAATGAATAAAAAATTTTTACATTTAGGTAGCTACATATATCAACAAATCAAAAAAAGAATTCTAAAGACAAAAATAATAAACGAGCATATTTACATACTTACCCTTTTTGCCATACAAATGAATAAAAACGTAAAGGGTCTGGCCAGGCATATGTGTTTGTTCGAAGGTTTCAGAATATGTGTTTGACGGGGGGTTAAATAATGGAATTGAACAGTTATTCCAGAAAAAATAATTAATAAAGCGTCGTTAAAGAGGTACGAATATATATTATATAATGACTAATAATTTTTTTTTAAATGATGTTAAAATGCACTAGCAAACATAATAAACTAAGTAGTATAACCAGGGCTTATGAGAAAGTACTGTAAGAATGCATTTTTAAAAAAGCTCTTTTAGCAGGGATTTTTAGCAAAGTGAGTGCAGAAGTACTGACAAATTTTCCTATTCCATACAAACAATAAAACGGTGTTTGCAAGGAGTGTGAAAGGTCTATTAAATTTTAACAAAGGCCAGCGGAGAGAGCACCTATTTCAGGAATAGTGAACGAAGTGCAATACTCAGGGCTTATGAAGAAAGTACGTAATATTGTATTTTAAAAAAAAGCGCTTTCAGAAGGGCTTTTTAGCAAAGCGAGTACGGAAGTACTAATAAATTTTTCCATTTCATACAAACAATAAAACGGTGTTTTTAAGGAGTGTGGAAGGCCTATAAAAATCTAACGTAGGCCTGCTAGAAGGCCTTCGGACTCCTGTAATTGCCTAATGGGTATAGAACAGTGTCGTTCAGCTTTGCACACTTGAGATTGTGTTTGTGCAGTAAAACCCAGCGGGTAAAAGTAGCGCTGAAACACTACTGATGATGCGCTGTTTTTTAAGCAAGTGGCGCATCTTTTTTGATGCAGCTTACTTTCCTTTTTTGTTCTACGTGTCCGCAAAAGTAGGCGCATTTTTACTGCATCTTTGGTAAGCTTTGATTCGCTTTGATGATAAGCTTTGAGTTAAATTCGAAAACAACATTAAAGTTAAATAAAAAAACTGCTTTGCATAGCCTAGGATTGAACTCGGACTGCGTAGCTTAGAGTCGAACGTCTTAGCACTGTGCTATTTTCTTGCTTGATTCTGTATGAAAAAAATGTAGATAAAAATATGTGCTCAACAACTCTGAAGTCTGAAGAGCGCGTCCTTAAAGCGTACCAAAACTGCGCATAAAATGCGGTGCTTCTACAAGCGCTTTTTATTTTTCCGCTGGGAATATGTTGTAATGTTGGACGCGCGACTTTTTTTAATACGCGGCTTACGCGTTATACGTGTATTAAAGTTTTACGTGGTTATTTTTATAATACGCGTATAATATTATTGCCAGCGCTTAAGAGCGCTACTGGCCAGTTTAACAAAAAAAGATTCCTTAGCGCCGTCACCCAAAGGTGCCTTCAGGCGCTTTAGAATAGAAATAAGGAGCAATTATGGTCCAGTTAGCCTCGCATGGCATAACAGTGCATGGCTTAACAAGCGTCACATCGAAATCTGTTTAATAGGATTTGTGTGTATCTGATTATGCACAACATGGCAACGCAAGGCAATGCTCAGATAAAAACAGAAATGCATCTCTGACTACATAGATAAACATGGAAGATCTATTTCATTTTAATATCTGTGTATTCTTCTATGTATTTGACATTTTGGCAAAACAGATGTGAAGTTGTAAAATTGTTTGATCAAGTGCGGTTAATTTATTAAAATAAAATCATTGTATTCTTCTTTTTTATTGTTTTATTTTGACCATGTGACTATGCTTTGCATAATCACCATTTATTTAGCTGTGTGCTAGCTGCTTATCTGCGTTGCATGCGCTGCTGTGCCATGCGAGGCTAACTGGACCATTAGTTTAAAGCTCAAAACTTAAGTGATTTTATTTTCAGATTTTCTTCGGCTTATAAAGCCAAGTAACTGTATTTTTTAACTTAAAATAAATACAAAATTAAATATATATCTTATTTAATATAATTGTAACTAAGTAGAATATTAGTTTATGTAGTCGTTGTAATGTAGTTATGTAGTGTAGTTATGTAAACATAAAGTGCAAGTGAATAAGAATGTAAACAATAGTTATGTGTTTGTTTTGTTTGTTTGCTAAATAAATGTGCTTAGGCTACGTTTATAGAAATGTTAGTTTGTAGACTAGAGCTTTATGTGTTAAATGTTTATAAATAACAAGTGCATGGAATAAATGTGTTTAAGTTAGCGACTCTAAAAAAGCCTGCTAGAATCCTTTTTTGAGAATGTATATTAGAAAGAAAAGCAATATAAATATCAACTTGAAATAAAAAAACTTTTGACAATTTCAGCTTATTACTAAACTTAAGCTTACTTTGCATCATTAAAAATGAAAGCAAGCTTTCGGGAGCGCAAGTTTGGGACCCAGCTCGGACCAAAAAAATTTTTTTTGTATTTTTTTAAAATCTACATTTTTTTACAAACTTTTCTGTTAGTTTAAAAATTTTTTTGGAATTTTTTTGTAAAATTTTTTCATACAAAAAATATAGAAAAGACTTAGAATTTTTCCACATAAAAGGACTTATATAATGTGATATGAAATGTGTTCGATTTCGGAAAATTTTTTTTTTTGTTTTTTCTTTAAGTTTTGATTTTGACGTAGAATTACGTCTTACAGCGCGGTTTGTATGGGGGTCATTTTCACGAATTTTTTCAAAGTGACATTTGACACTTTGGGGTATACCTACAGCCTTTAATATTCATCGTACAAAGAAAAAAAATATGCCAAAATATCAGTTTTAGTGGGAATAAAACGAATATCTAATAAAATAGCAAAATCTAGGAAGATGAAAATTTCATATATCGCTCATTTCGTGCAAGACCGTCACAACTCAAAATTTGGGTTTTTTGAGTTAAATATACAGAAATATGCATTGTTATCATATCTTCAATTTGAGTGAATTCCAGACCGATTTGCTGTTAATTGACGGTTTTACAGACACTTGTGTCGTTTTGTCTTTTAGCGATTTCTTCACTTTTTTGTATCAATAACGTTTCATTTCTATTTATTCCAAAATTTATTTTAAATTTCTGCACAATTTTTCAACAAGAACGTCTTATTACACCATAAAACGATTTTTAAATAAAAATCGAAGCAAGTAACCTAATATTTTTTGTAGTAATAAAGTACCAACTCAAAACGTGACATCTCTCTAGCTCAAAAGTATGTCATCATATTGTAGCAAAATCGTCACAACTCAAAATTAAACACTTTTTAAAATGAGTTTTTGTAGTAATAATGTCAAAACTCAAACAGACACTTGCAAAAATATTGCTCTAAAATTCACTATTGACGCAAAATGAAAAATGTATAATATTTTTGGTAGAAAATATAATGGGTAACAAATATTCTTAACAATTTTCAGTCTACCTTTACAATTAATACTCGTGATATCATTTCAAAATTTCATAAGGCTCTCCTGAAAAATACCAAATTTTGAGTTGTGCCAGTCTTGCACGAAATGAGCGATATTCGTATGAGTAATGCACAAGCTGCTTAGCTGCAGTAGCTGCTTATCCTGCTTTTAAGGTTGTTGTTGTTGTGTTTGCTTGTGTGGTTCGTTATTACGTCGTTCGTTGTTGTGCTGCTTTTGTTGTTGTTGTTTTTATTAATACGTATGTAAAACATACATATATAAATACACATGAGTTGCTTTTTTTCCCAGATAGCCCAGATCGGCTGCACTGAAGCGGACCGTTTCGTTGACAGCAAACTATGCGCTGTGTGTTTCATATAAGCGTGCCATTTATTAAGTTGTATATTAATGTTGATTTTCTATGATTTAAATACAAATTCTAAATGTTTGATAGTTTAAATCATTCTTGATTTTAAATACAAATTCTAGTTGTTTGATAGTTTAAAATCGTTTATTGAGCTTTAGGTTAGAACAATTAATTTCTCTAACGAATTTTTTTCGAAGAAACAACAGCAACAACACTTTCAATATGAAAAGAAAAAAGGCACAGTTTCGATAGTATCGTAAGTATAGACGTAGAATTCCTTTTTTTATAGTAATAGAGAAAAATTCGGTTTTTTTCATTCATATTTTTGAAAACTATTTAAAAACATTTCATCTTCTAAATAAAAATTATTTAAAAACGAATTTGTTGTTGTTGTTACCTTCTTCAAACTTACTTGATCTAAAAAGCTCTCAATTAAATTCATGTTAAAATTTGTTTTGTTTTATAAAAACTTTTCGTTTGATATAAATATTATATATGTTAATGCTCCTTACTACAGGAAAAATAAATAACTCAAATTTTTCCGATATTTATTTTCATTTATTAAACGTTACTTTGAATTACATTTAGTTGTAACCAACATAAAAAATTAACAACGAAAATATCAAACTAAAACTTTTTATAAAACAAATTAAATTTTTACATGAATTTAATTGTGAGCTTTTTAGATCAAGTAAGTTAAAAGAAGGCAACAAAAACAACAAATTTGTTTTTGAATAATTTTTATTTACAAGATGAAATGTTTTTCAATAGTTTTTAAAAATATGAATGAAAAAACTGTATTTTTCTCTATAGTATTTATATAGTAAAAATTAATTCTACGTCTATACTTACGATACTATCGAAACTGTGCCTTTTTTTTAATTGTTCTGATCATTTATAATTTTTTCATATAAAACAACATGAAAAGACTCCAAACCCTCAAAAGGTAGGCCTTACAGAAGCACTCATCAATACAGCGAGCATGGAAGGTATATTGACGCCAATAAGAGCACTACTAGCATGCTTTCTTTTGCTTATCAGTTTATCCTTGGCAAAACACCATAAGCAGCATAAGCACAATAAAAAACATATTTGTTTTTTTCATTATAAGCCTGCTTTTTTACATTTCCGTCTGTCGGTCTGTTTTCTTTTGACAGTCCGTCTACTGCTTATTTATTTAATTTCGGCATATAAATCAGAGCACAAAAAACTCCTTATGCCTCATATGATTTTTGCAAAAAGCGCTTTAGCAATAGTTTGTTTTCAGTGTGAGCTTTAAAGCGCTTATAAAAACATATTCAAGATGAGAGGTATAGGTGTGCAAAGCAGCCCGACACTGATATGGAACAAAAATGGAGCAAAAATAATAAATAAAAAATTTTTAATTCTTAAATTTTTTTCCTTTATTCCAAACTAAATAAAGTTTGGAGTATCTATAGTAATAAAACTCATTTTCTGTTTGTTTGGCCTTTATACAAATCTAAACGGCTCAACGGATTTTGCTCAAACAAGGTATACATATTAAGAGCATCCCAACTTAAAATGTTACATACTTAGTTTTTACAACGATTCCTTGAAATTTTTCAACTAACGGTAATTTTGTTACTATAAAATTATCTACCATCGGAGATTTTTGTGTAAATAATTTTAAAATTTTTTTGTTATTTTGGCATCAAAAATGCTCACATGTCTTCAAAATTGGCGAAATTTTCAGTACAACGACTTTTTCATAAACATCGTTACCTAAGAATGAGAAAAAAACGACATGAAAATCAAAGCTTGGCCTTTCGATTCAAATATCTCCGCTGTCCATTAATATAATTCATTCAAATTTTTTTGTTCAAAAGATTAATAAAATCACTTTACAAAAATAGGTTGAACTGCACCGTTAAGTCAGTGTATATATGTTTTATGATTATGTCAAAAAAGGTCCAAAATATTGAATTTTTTTAAATGTTTTTTATATTTTTTACAAAAAAGTCAATTATCAAAAAAATTTTATGTGAAAAAATTACCCCAATATCTCTTTCCAATCAAAAGTTATGGCTAAAAATCTATTTTTTATACCAAACTATTAATATAAAAGAGTTTTGTTTTAAAATTTTCTTTATTTTGAACGTCCCAATTTGTTGAATGTCAAATTTCCACGCCAATTAAATGTACCAACATACAAAAGACAGCGAAATTTTGACATTTTAACTCTACAATCATGGTTGTAAGCTTGGCTGCATTGAACACATTTTTAGGTTCAGATGCGTACTAACCGAAAGTATGTTGAAAATAATGCTGGAAAATTACTACATTTCCATGGCTAGTTGAGCCTGAGTTGGGTTTTCGTCAAGTTAACAAAATTTCGTTTCTAGCTCAAAAGTGTTTCCATGCACATCATCAAGTCGAGTTGGGCTTCGGCCATTCCATTCGCCATTTTTTCTTGGTATAAATGTGCAAGAGCAAAATTTACTAACCATGTTCAGTCTTTAATCAGTATCAGTTTCCGCTGCTGAACAGTATGCTACATTTTATGTCAGCGCAGTGGTAGAAATAAAATAAAATAAAAAGTAATCAATAAATTCAATAAAACCCCGCTCAACAGTTGAACAACTGTTGCACGTTCTGAACGCATCCAATCTAACTCAGTTAAATTTAACCAGTTTCTTGGAGTTTCGTAGATTTAACGAAATGCAACTCAACTCGCGTTTCCATGGGAAGTTAATCCCTAGTTATCCCAACTCAACTCGCCATGGAAACGTAGTAAATGTTATAAATTAGAAGTAAGCACTGTATTACCAACACGGTTTCAATGGCACTTCTTGCACTGCTCTTGCAGTTTTTTCAACTGGATTTATGTCTATCAAAACTGTTTACGTCGATAAAATTGTAACAGGTTGCTGTATATACTATAATTGGAAATTAAAAAGCGTCTGCTTTCTTAACTTACACCTTTTTGCTAATTTACATTAAGGGCCATTTTGTTCACAGAGAGATAAATTTATCCCCGAGTTAATTCCATGATTTTTCCAGTTTTTCATTTGTTCACAGTGAGTTAAGCATTTAACTCTTCAAGCTGGAGATAAAAATGGTGACGAGATAGCTTAACCCCAGAAATATTTAAATCGTGAAAATTGGTGAGTTAAGATTTTTAATTCGCTTTCATCACTCTCATTTTAATATTTTTTATTTACTTGGTGTCAAAATATTGAAAATACAGATTTTAAACATAGGGAAACAGTATTGGGGGTTACTGATTTCGAATCTGGTGTCAGAATTTTAAAATTCAAGATGTTGGATAAGGTTGCCACCTTAATTTTTTATTTTTACGAATTCGGGGCTGGCGCGAACTAAAGGGTAAAAATGGGTCGCTGAATCCGAATCCGTTGTCAGAATTTCGAAATTCGAAAATATTTCTACACATAGGGGTGCCACCTAAAAATGTTTTATTTTAAGAATTTTAAACATAAGGTAACAGTATTGGGGGGTTACTGATTTCGAATCTGAACTCAAAATTTCTAAATTCAAGATGGTGGATAGGGTTGCCACCTTAATTTTTTAAATTTTTACGAATTCGGGGCTGCCAAAAAAAAATGGTAAACCAAAAATGGGTCGCTGAATCCGAATCCATGGCCAGGATTTCAAAATGATAAAGTTTTGAAATAATAGACTTGCCACCTAATAATATGTATTTTTAAGAATTTAAACATTATTTAACAGAGTTGGAGCCACTGATTTCGAATCTGAAGTCAGAATTTTAAAATTCAAGATGGTGAGTAGGGCTGCCACCTTAATTTTTTTTATTTTTATGAATTCGGGGCTGGCGCAAACTAAAAGGTACAAATCAGGGACCGAAAATAACTGTTATGTTACAATTTTCAGATGAAAAAGGCATAACGAAAAAGTTGCCGGAGGACTTTTTTAAATAAACCAATATAATCGTAATGGTAGCATCTTCGAGAATATTAAACGCCTTTTAAATTTTCGACTGTTACTATAAAAGTTAAACTTAACTGTTGTTTTTTGCCTTTTATTTTTTCGGGCAAAAATAACTGTTACTTTTGACTTTTATTTTTTATGTAAAAAATAACAGTTATTTTGTGCCTTTTATTTTTTCGGTCAAAAATATCAGGCAATTTGTATTTTTTCAAAGACCGCTTGACTATATAAAATACTATTAAAACTAAAAAAGTGTAATAGCTCAAAATGTGCGCGCTGCTGAGACAATGAAAATTGCACTAAACTTTTTTTTGTCGTTCAAGCGGCCTTTAAAAAAATTCTAATTGCCTGATATTTTTGACCGAAAAAATAAAAGGCACATAGTAACTGCTATTTTGGACCTAAAAATAAAAGACAAAACTAACAGTTATTTTTGCCTGAAAAAATAAAAGGCATAAAATAACTAATATTTTTGTCGGAAAAAATAAAAGTTAAATGATAACTGTTAACATTTGATTTTTTTGATAAAAACCATAACCGGTACGGTCCCTGGTAAAAATGGGTCGCTGAATCCAAATCCGTGGTCAGAATTTCAAAATGATAAAATTTTATAATAATAAGGCTGCGACCTAATAATATGTATTTTCAAAAGTAAAAGAAACCCTATTATTTCAAAATTTTATAATTTTGACATACCATTTTTGGCATACCATTTTTTTGCCAGCCCCGAATTCATAAAAATACAAAAAATTAAGGTGGCAACCCTATCCACCATTTTGAATTTTAAATTCTGACATCAGATTCGAAATCAGTGACTTCCTAACACTGCTAAATAATGTTTAAAATTCTTAAAAATACATATTATTAGGTGGCAACCCTATTATTTCAAAACTTTATAATTTTGAAATTCTGACCATAGATTCGCATTTAGCGACCCATTTTTGGTGTACCATTTTTTTTTTGCCAGCCACGATGTGTAGAAATGTGCCCTATGTGTAGAAAAATTTTAGAGTTTTGAAATTCTGACAACGGATTCGGGATCAGCGACCCAATTTTACCTAGTGTTTCTCCCAGAGTTGAATTCGCATAAATAAACAAGAAATTAGGTGGCAACACTATCCGCCATCTTTAAATTTTAAAATTCTGACACCAGATTCGAAAGAATTAACCCCCAATACTGTTTCTTCATGTTTAAAATTCTTAAAAAAATGTTTAGTTGGCAGCCCTGTGTAGAAAAATTTTAGAATTTTGAAATTCTGACATCAGATGCAAAATCAGCATTTTTACCTAATGTTCACTCCAACCCCCAAATTCGCAAAAATAAACCAAAAATCCCCTCACATTTTTTAATTAATGAGCAACACTCTAACATTCCAATGGAAATCGATAAAAACTGAGAGCGAATTTATGCTCTAAGCATAAAGCTGGGATAAAATGTGAACAAAACTACTTTTTTATCTCCCGATTTATATGCTTGGTATAAAATTAACCCAGTGATAGTTATCCCCGAATTAAATCATATTTATGCCCTTTGAGAACAAAATGGCCCTAAGAAACGACTGTACAATTTTTCGCATAAAAAAGGAATTCTGAAGATTTAAGATCAACTATCAGACTCAGTTTATTTTATTTTTTATTTTAGACACAAACCAATTGTTATTTTCCAACTGGAAAAACTACTGCAAAATTTAGAAAGATTGGTGTCCATTTTCCTTTTTTTTACAAATTTGATTTCCATAAGCGAAGTGCAAGTAATATGTTTACCAGTAACCAGTAAATTCAGTTTAGAACTAAAAAACAGTTTTTGATTGTGGAAAAATAGTGATAAAATTATTCCTTCGTTAAAAAAGAGCGGTAAATTTTTAAACTAATATTTTCATAGTGGTCTCAAACTTAAATTCAACATGTTTTTACAAAATTCCAAAATTTAAAAAAACATTAAATCAAGAAGTGTATATTAAAATGTTTATATAAATTACTCTCGAGTAACACCGGGATGGTATGTAAAAAAAATTTGACACACCACCTTTAAACGTCCACAAATCAATAAAAATACTATATTTCAGATGATTTTGTTCGTACTAGACTTAAATTTGGAAATTTAGTTTGCATGGTAACTTTCGGCAACTGTGTTAAAAATAGGAGTGGTGTAACTAAAGATATATCTACTTTTTATAAATATTTAAAATTAACTATTGGGTCGATTGTAGATTTTTTTTGAATTAGAGATGGTGTAGGAAAAATGTTGTCAGAGTCTCTTTTCCCGCCCACCAACCGGTAAATAATAATATAAATACAATTTTAAATTAACTCCTCCATAAAACATCGTGACCTAAGAACGAGAAAAAAACGGTATGAAATAAAAGTTTTGACTTTCGATGCAAATATCTCCGTAATTTTTAAATATATCTCATTTAAATTCTTTTTTTTTTCAATAGTTGAATAAAAGCATTTAAAAAATATAGTTTGAACTTTACCATTAGGTCAGTGTATATATTTTTGTATTTTTTTCAAAAAGGGTCCAAAGTATTGAGATTTTACTCTAAAAATACTCAAAAGTTAATGCGCAATCCTTATATATGGAATACTGTATAACGAATATATTAAATATTATTTTGGTTGAAACACCTTAACGTTATACAAAATCGAATAAAATATTTTGAAATGTAGGTTAATGTAGGTTTTTTCCAAAAAATATCTTTGATTTTATTTATAGCTAGACGCGTTTCGGTAACAAAAGTACCATCATCGGTACTGATCAAATTTTCAACGAGTGAAAAATTAATATAACTTTTTATCGCTAGATACAGTGGCATACTACTAAAATAATTTGTTTAATACAAAATATAAAGAAATATATAACTTTTTTTCAACAAGCTTGCCCTTCGTGGAGTCGAAGTCAAGTGAATTTCATAAATTGTTTGCTTATTTTATAGTCGAAACTTGCCTTGTTTTAAGAAACTAACAAGTATTGATTTAAGTGAACTTATGAAAACATAATTATAAAATTATATCGTTGACCAAATCAAACACATTACGCTCACTACCGAAAACGGCAGAACAATCACTGCCGGCCCAGCAGGTTGGAAATAAAATTAACTTTAAACTAGATAAAATCAAAACTATGATTAAAAGTAATACCATTAATTGCCAGTTATATCGTTGTTATAATTTAATAGTTATAATTCCAAGGCATTAAGCTCAAATATAATTCTAAAAAAAAAATTTTTAGGATTATAAAAATAAATTTTTAACTGTTCAGTTTTTTTGTTTGATTTTGCTAAAATTTTTAAAATTAACCCCTGACTAAAATTATAAAATATACAGGTAGAAAATGTTGTATCCGTATGAAACCTTCAGTCATTAATTAAAACAATTAAGAAAGCATTTGAATACAATGACATTACTTTTGTACGCTTGACCTTAAGTTAAGTTAATTTTACCTTAAGCAACATCTTTGCATCGAACAAACAATCCAGGTCATATTTAAAATAATAACTGCAAACTATTTAATTACACTCTGATCCAAGCAGTACAGACAGTTTCGCTGCTGCTGCTACTACTACATAACAATTAAAATGTTTTCAGTCCTCTTTCCATGTTGCCGTCTTGAAAACAATGTCTTTAGTTATAAGAAACATTAATTAAATCGTTCGTTCAGTAAACATGTGAGTTAGTCGTAGATCACCAACAGCAGTAGCTTCATAAAATCCGGAAACTTTACTTTATTGTTGTGACTTATTTCTTCTGCGACATGGTGTAACGTTTCGTCTTTGTCGTAGTTAGTCATTTTTTTAAATACAGGGTGTCGTGTGTAAGGAGATGAAAAGGAAAGTCTACTTGAGCAAAAAATCATATTGGAAGGGGTCTATTTTGGTCATCATTATTAAAAACAGGATTTTTTTTTAAGAGATCAAACAACAAGGTTTGGTCTGTGACCTGAAAGGAAAGGGATAGATAGATTTAGAGGAATTGATTGGAACTATACGTAAATTATTGATTAGGCGAAACAACCGTGAAAGACACCTTAAAGATGTCTTTACATCGGCAAGCATTTCCAGCCCTTAGTTGTTCCTGTCCCTTAATTCCACATTTTCCACAATTTAGTTGTAGATTTTTAGTTTTCCATAATTCTTAAATGTAGGACAGAACAAAGAAAGTGTAAAAATCCATGCCCGACCCCAGATTCAAACCAGGGACCTTTGGATTGATAGTCTAGCGCACTCTCCACTAGACTACAAAGGCTGACGTGTTGGTATATAAAGACTTTGAATCACATTATTGTTTCTAACAGCTCCGAGTGTAACCACATTGAGCTTTTCATGAAGCTTATTGAAGCGCGGGACATGAACATACAAGGCGGTAGATCGTTTCTTTATTCTCCTCGTCCCTGCAGCTTCTGCAGAAGTCATTTGCGATGACTCTCAGTATGAAGGCATGTCTGCCTCTTAAGCAGTGCCCTGTGGTAACGGCCACTAACTTGGCTACCTCTCGTCTTAAAGCTAGAGTTGCTCTTGATCACTTTAGTATAGAGTCGGCCAGATAAGTTTTGTTGTTCTGCAGGTTGAGAGTTCAGTCCATCTTAAGTTGGCTTTAGATGTGCTGTACTCTTTGAGCAGCAGTTTGACAGTTTCCAATAGAATACTCGGTAGGTAATGAACCACTGATGTCACCGAGGAACCGTTTCTAGCAAGCTCGTCTGTTTTTTCGTTTCATTGTTTGCCTTTATGCCCCGGTAGCCGTATTAACCCGAATCACCCTGAGTAAATTTTTTTTTTAATTTTCAGAATGACTCGTTAACGCAAATTTAAAATGGTTTAAACTAAAATAAGCACATTTTAAGTGTTTGTGTTTGCGTTGCCATATGGCAACGATAGGGTGTTTCGGGTTAAGCTAATGTTGAAAAATTTTTACAATTCTCTTGATGCAGCACGGCATTCTTTTGCTACTTTAGAGTTGATGGGTACTTGTTCCATCGATTTGATCACTGGCTGCCTGTCCGAGAAAATGTGTATTTCTAGCTTTAGGACAACATTCTCTTAGGTCCATGCTGCATATTTGATTGCATGCGAACTGTCAAATTGAATTTCATGATATACATCTCAAGTGTAGACTACTTATATCATGAAATTGTTCATATCATGATGTTTATCTCTTGAAATATTTCCTGAGATATATTTCATGAGATGAGCTGTCACTTTTCAGTAAAATATGTATGTGTGTGCATTTTTAAGAACTTTTCAAGCAAAAAATATTGCGAAAGCATTAAAAGAGTGAAAAAACATAAAATGGAATGGCGAATGGAAGAAATTATTAATTTAATAAACTTTACCAACAAATTCCAATATGAAATTTCATGAGATGAAGTTACCAACTAAATATTATAGCATGAAATCTGGATATAATGAAATTAAATTTGACAGTTCGCACGCAATCAAATATTGTAAGTGGAGACAGTGTGTTATTGCCATAATTTCGACTTGGAAAACACTACAGTGATCAGGCAGCCTACTAGCCAGGGATACCCCTAGTTCTTTCGAATAGACGAAGTAAAGACATCCTGGTCTCCACGGCGCACCATTATTCCAATATGTCCTGGTTGGAATAAGCCTGCCGTAGTTTCATAGAGGAAAGCAGCGGTCTGCTGTAATCAGTCCATGTTGGAATAAAATTTAATTTGTAGAGAATCGATGCGTGACCTGTTCCCTGGTTTTTGCATTCTACAGGTTCCCTCAGTCTTACAGACGAATAGCACAATAGAACAATATCAGAGCTTTTGAAACCCCTTATAAAAATATTATCATATGCGTAATTGTATTGTGCATTCTTATGAATAAGAAAAATTATAAGAGATGTTCGAGAAGGCCTCTATTTTTTAAACGCAATGCATTATTCTTCGCCTTATTGCATGTTTGAGGTTTTTTCCTTGAAGTTTCTGGCGTATAGTAGAAGCAACTGAGGTTATTCTTTCGATTAACAGCTCTCTCGATATCAGCTGTTCATCATACACGAATTCTTTCATTCGTCTTCACAAATAAAAATAAAGTGAAGTCAAGTCGGGTGATCTTGGTTGCCATCTAATTGGGCCATTTTTTCCAATCCAGTCGGCTGGATAGTTTTAATTCAACCAATGCTTAACGTTTCTACTTTAATGGGGTGGAGCTCTGTATGGTGGTACATTTTCTAATAAATCTGGTAGAATATTGCTTAGAAATTTAAAAAGACTTCTTCGTTCAAGATTGAGTTGAAAAAATGCTCCAATTAGTTGGTTGTCCAATATTTCCGCTCAGAGGTGAAAATTTTGATTGGACCAGTGATGCTCTTTGCGGAAATTAAAGTATCCATCATTTGTGAATTTCAACTCATCAGTCCACAAAATTCATAAAAAGTAGTTACTGCTTTTTAAATCGTTTTGTTACAACCAATTACAAAATTGCAGTCTAAGAGAAATTGATACAAGGAAATTTTAAAAGTATTACCGACTTTTTAATTTTTAGACATATTTTAATGACTTTCTCTAAATGTCATTCGAAAGAAAATTTTAAAAAATTTTGAGAAAACTGCACTCAATGTGGAAATTTAGTAGTTTAGTGTTCGTTGATGCACCGTTAGGTTAGGTGAGGCTCAGGTGGCGGCAGTTCTTTAGACCAGCCGACTTAGACCAAATTATTGTTCCGTTGTTATACCACAGAATAGAAGAAGGATGTTCTTAATGTGGCAGAAGCTGTAGAAACATTTGATTTTAAATCTGAAGCAAGTATTATGCCTTGACCAGAGGCGTCCCGTGACATTTGGTTTGAACAGTTAGGGCTAGGAATCTCATGCACTAAAAAAGTGAAAAGGTGCGCATATAAAATGCACTTAAAACTCTAAAATATAGGCTAGATACAGGTAAAGTATGCAATTAAAAATATTTTTCTTATATATTATTATCGGTTCAAAAATAGATTTTACCCGTAATTTAACAAATAAATAAAAAAAAATTAATTTTTAAATACATATAAAATTAATTTATAAAAAAAAAACAAAAATATTAAGTGAGTATATAAGTAATAATTATAAATTATCTTCTCCCAAAATTTGTCGCACTAAGTTTACATGGTTGCAAATCAAAAAAGAAAAAATATACAAAAACCACATGTATTTATTGCCAAATATACAAAAATATGCGCAATTAATATGCAAAAATAGGCATTTTTGTAAAATATGCAAAACATTGCAAAATATGCAAAAAAATACATTTTCGATTGAATGCTATTTTAAAGAAAATTTCATGATTCGAACAGATAACTTAACCGTATCCATTTTTAATGTCCAGAAAAAACATGCATTTGCATGAGATTCCTAGTTATTATGAATGTTTAAGGGCTTCCCGATTATATAAAAATATTTATTAAAGTTTTTTTCTAAATGACCTCTATATTAATTATGTTGACTTTATATGATTTAAATACTAATTCTTAATGTTTGATAGTTTAAATCATACTTGATTTTAAATACAAATTCTAGTTGTTTGATAGTTTAAAATCGTTTATTGAGCTTAAGGTCAAAGTTAGAACAATTAAATGTTCTAACGAATTTTTCCAAAGAAACAACAACAACAACAAAGTTTTTTCAGTATGAAAAGGAAAAAATCACTAGCTTGATTTTATTGTACAATTTCTGCTCTGCTAAAAGCGTCATCAGAAATCTTTGTGATACCCGTGCAAGTGCGCGCTAACGCACTGCACCATCGAGGCGATGAGATTTGAAGCGTCAATTTCTCAGTTTTTCCTCAATTTCATGATGTCACATTTGTTGTTGTATTTCTGTTTTACTTTAGTTTCTATGCTTATGTTATTATATGTAGTCCAACAGCCTGCTGGAAGTCTGCACTAACAAAGCATGTTTACTGAAGTTGTTTTTAGAATTTTTGCTGATTTTGTTTTCAGCTGTTTCCGTTTGGTCGAGCTCTACCATTTGATTAAAGTTTTTTTCTAAATGACCTCTATATTAATTATGTTGACTTTATATGATTTAAATACAAATTCTAAATGTTTGATAGTTTAAATCATACTTGATTTTAAATACAAATTCTAGTTGTTTGATAGTTTAATATCGTTTATTGAGCTTAAGGTCAAAGTTAGAACAATTAAATGTTCTAACGAATTTTTCCAAAGAAACAACAACAACAACAAAGTTTTTTCAATATGAAAAGGAAAAAATCACTAGCTTGATTTTATTGTACAATTTCTGCTCTGCTAAAAGCGTCATCAGAAATCTTTGTGATACCCGTGCAAGTGTGCGCTAACGCACTGCACCATCGGGGCGATGAGATTTGAAGCGTCAATTTCTCAGTTTTTCCTCAATTTCATGATGTCACATTTGTTGTTGTATTTCTGTTTTACTTTAGTTTCTATGCTTATGTTATTATATGTAGTCCAACAGCCTGCTGGAAGTCTGCACTAACAAAGCATGTTTACTGAAGTTGTTTTTAGAATTTTTGCTGATGTTGTTTTCAGCTGTTTCCGTTTGGTCGAGCTCTACCATTTGATTAAAGTTTTTTTCTAAATGACCTCTATATTAATTATGTTGACTTTATATGATTTAAATACAAATTCTAAATTGACGCTTCAAATCTCCGATGGTGCAGTGCGTTAGCGCGCACTTGCACGGGTATCACAAAGATTTCTGATGACGCTTTTAGCAGAGCAGAAATTGTACAATAAAATCAAGCTAGTGATTTTTTCCTTTTCATATTGGAAAAACTTTGTTGTTGTTGTTGTTTCTTTGGAAAAATTCGTTAGAACAATTAATTGTTCTAACTTTGACCTTAAGGCTCAATAAACGATTTTAAACTATCAAACAACTAGAATTTGTATTTAAAATCAAGTATGATTTAAACTATCAAACATTTAGAATTTGTATTTAAATCATAAAAAGTCAACATAAAAAAAAAATTTATTTTTTACAAAAATGTGAAATATTTATTAAAGATAAATATAAAGTATTTTTCAGGAGCATAAAAATATATTTGAATATTTCAAAATATTATAAATGCAAAGTTAGTGATTTTTGTAATTATTCAAAAGAAGAAAGTAATCATAAAATTAAATAATAATAAAAATTTATTAGAAACAACATGTAAAACATTTTACAATAATCTAAAATTTTCTGCTGAATTTAGCACAAGCAAAATCCATTAAAATATCTTTATCTTAATTTGTACTTATATCAGATTAAATTGACAAAAGATACAATGAAGAAAAACGGTTTTGAGACTTTTTCGATCATAGATAAGTTTTCGATCATAGAAAAACTTTTTTCCCCTTTGGATACGCTACCTGGCAATGTTAAAAGAATTTTAAGGCCTATATACAGATTTGTGTCATTTTGGCTCCCCTAACAATTTGGCGCTACAGGCGTGGGCCTGCTTCGTCTGTACCACGGGATGCCTCTGGCCTTGACCTCAGTCAAATCCAGTTACTGACTTTTTCTACTACCACCAACTACAACTTTTCGACATAAATTGATGTGTTTTAAAGTTAGTTTGATTAGAAATAAGGAAAGGAAGTTATAGCGTAGGACCATGAGCAACGCCGTAGATAGGTGTTTCATAAGGTGGGGGAAAGTGGCTGTCGCTTTTCAGAGATACACTTAAGCTAATGAGGCCCATTGTGATACCATGGGGTTAATTTCCCTACTCAATTTCTATTTGAACTAATGTGAGCTGTCTACAAAGCTGCAGATTTTGATGGGTGATGTGGACGAGGGGGGTTGAAGAAGCAAAGAATATAAAAAATCTATTCAATCGCTCACGAAAAAAGTGGTTCGGGGCAGTTCCTCAAAATAATCCTTGGCTTATGTTATGATGATTCCCCAAATATTTTTCAAAATATTTCTCCCAATCTGCATCAAAAAATTTGAAATTTTTGCATTCGAATTAAAATTAATGATGTTTTTCGTTCACTTTTATGATTTTTTTTATTTTAAGTTATTTATTTTCACTAAAGTTCAAAAACCTTAATTATTTCTAATGATATCCTTCCTCACTGGTCAGAATTGCTGGCCAGATCTGCTTAAACTGAAAAAAAATTAAAACTAAAATATTAATTATAAAATAAACACCTACTGAAAGGCATTGCATGAAATTAAAAAAATAAAAAGATATGAAGTTATTTAAATTTTTAAAGTTTTTGTATGGAAATAAAATAAAAGATATCAAAAATTTTTTGAAGCAGATTGGAAGAGATTTTTCCAGCCTATAATTTCTGATAGTTTGTTTTTTAAAACTATTACGCCAGCCAATATTTTTACACAAAAATCGATTTTAAGAGGTTATTTCAAACCATTCCAGCTCACGGGTGGCTATATGTAGAGTCGAAATATTTGGGGAATCATCATAACATTAGCCCAGGTTTATTTTGAAGGATAGACTCGATCAACTTTTTTCTTTTATATGGAGCATTAGGCGCCTTAATATACATAGTTGTAGATACTTATATAGTTAGTTCATTAATTTTTTTGGAACGCAAAGCCAATTTATCGATGACAGTTTCCTCGTTCATAGAAATATCCTTATGAATATTAAATAGCACTAATATCATTCTTATATCATTCTATTAGATCTTTATCGATTTTTTACAACAGTAGAGTAGAAGGGGGTAATGTCGTGCAGGGGGTAATGTCGTGCACTGGCTTTTTTAGCATAAAAAATTGAATGATATACCAGCCGTTGGTAAGGTATGGCCTACTGACTCATGCATACAATACTAGCAATATCCATGTGTAAGGGCAATATGTGCGACTTTTTTAAAAATCGCACGTTCTCGGGACGACGAAAATGTTTTTTTATCGGATCAGAAAAATTATTTGTCTCGCAGGAAAATATACCAGGTAAGTGTTTTCTTAAAGCAAATTTTCCGCCGAAAAAAAAGATGTATTGTGATCGAAAAAATTTTTGTTCTTTACCGATTTGTCGAAGTCAACCTTGAAAACGACCTTTGGGGCAATGTCGTGCATTTGATGTGGGGCAATGTCGTGCACTATACAGAAAAGAAAAGGGAAGGAAACGCGGTATCCCTAGTGTACCAAGGGAGTCGTGAAGCCATAACAAAACGCTAAAATCAAAATAAAATTTTCCAAAATTTTTTCTCAATGTCAAGTACTTTTTGAAAAAATATTGTTTTTCTTTCCGTGTTTCATATATCAAATTGCCTATTTTCACTTTTCTTTTCATAAAATTGTATTTTTTGATCATATTTCGGACTTGTGTATATTGCCTTATAATTAACAATAATAAATAAATAAACAATAATGCTATATCTTCTTGAATCGAACCACTACCTATCGTTTATCACACATTCTGATACCTTTACAATACAATGCACGACATTACCCCACAAATTTTGAGGAGGGTAATGTTGTGCACATTTTTTTTAATTTCTACTAACACGATTTCATGCAACACGAATATTGTTACACATAAATGTTACCAACCAAATTATCTTTCGATCGGATGCTTACTCGTTGTATTCGCTTGTCATGTACGGCTTTACGAGCACTTTAAAGTTGAGTGCACGACATTACCCCCTCTACTCTATAGTCAAAGCTGACGCAAATTAATATATTTTATGTATTAAATAAATTGCAACGAAAAATTCTGGACTGCATACATTAATTGGTGTGCTTAAGACGAAGTGTCACTGCTAGAATTTGAGGAAAACATTTATTTAAAACCACTTTGCTTAAAAAATTGTGAAACTGACAAATGTACAAATTAATTTCACTTTTACGTTTATTTAATAACACTGTAGGAGTGTCAAAAAGATACACGAAGATGACGAGAACGTAAACTTATTTTTTGGTCGTAGAATTTAATCAGATCAAAATCTCGAGATGTTTGTGATTGAAATTTAGTCCCTTTTAGACCCATTTTTAGTTATATTTTTCTTATTTTTGGAGAACAAAAATTTTGGCCACCTCCGATTTTGCTTAAACTTTTAGAATTTAATCTACTTATAAAAATACTAATTTGAGTAAAAAAAATTTAAGATTTTTTTAAAGATTTTTCGTTTAACATTCAAATTTGGTCAAAATGGAGAGAAATGAAAAATTGCCTAACATTTGAAAAATCATAGATTACACAAGGCTAACTTGATTTTCACGTTAGAGGCATTTTCGAAAATATAATAAGAAGTTATTGTTAAAATACTATAAAAAAATACTATAAAAAAGTAAATAAAGGTCAAATGATGGTCAAATAACAAAAGTCTGAATATCTCGAGCATTTGACCTGATTTGGAAAAACTGAATATGCCACTAAATTCTTCGACCGAAAATTAAGTTTACGTGTTTCAGCGTTTTTTTGTGTCTCTTCAAAAGTTGAAAATTTACCTACAGTGTAATTTAACAAACATTGAAGCATTGCTTATCATCATTTGAATTTCACAGACTTGCTTAGACTAATTTTGTTCAATTTATATGTATACGTTCTGCAAACGCTAGTACGTAAGCAACAATACATAGGAAAAAAATTAAAACCATTTGTATTGTATTATATTTAACTTAATGCCTGCTTAACAAACTAAGTTTGCTGAGTACTTTTATTATATCTGTGCTTTTATTTAATTTATAAAAAATGTTTAATTGCTAAGGGGTGTTAATTGCTAAGGGGTCTAACGGAGTTGACCCGGCCAGAATTAGTCAAGCGCGCTACCACTCTATCGAGGTCGCCCGTGCGCCGTTAGAAAGGTAATTTCATTGCCTTTCAAATGAATCTTAAAATAACTTTTCAATAAGTTTGTTTTTCTGCTAAAATCAAAGTTAACTTCTCGGGTTCACAGTGGAGTAAAAAAATACTTTGCTGGAAATCTCAACTTCGATTTCCAGACTTTTAATTAAAAACGCAAGTTATATTATTATAACACAATTTATTCCAACTTCTCTGAGCCGGTAGCAAAACTTAACTAACTCAACATAAATTTCATACCTTATTCCTAAGCTTATAATTACCCACACCAATACAAGCTAACAATAATTAATAACTTAAGCTATGTTGCAATCCCATGATGAAACAGCTGCGTCGGCAACCAAACAGTGCAAGCAGGCCAATGCTCTCGATTCTCGGCGCGTGTGCTGAGTCTGCAGCGCGTGTATCGATGCGTATTCAGCATATTAATGGGAATGCAGTTAACTTACTCAGCATATTGGTGGGAATGCAGGGTGTTAACTCCTCCCTCCTTAAGTATCTGCGTCGCGCAGATTGAACACCGATGGGGAGGTGGTGGCAGAACTTCGGCTAGGTTTGGGAACTGGATTTACAGCTGTTGCTTGGTTCTTTGGAAACTGAATTACAGGAATGTCAAGACTGACACTAAATTTTCTCCAAAGGATGTAGGCAATGGATGCTAGGATCATCATGATGAAGACATCAGAAGCAAAGGAAAGGTATAGTCTTCCTTTCAGTTTTTTGACATATCCAATATTTTTTACGCTGAGATCATGAACGTATTCCAAGTTCACCTTCATACCCCGGTTAGTAACATTCGACAACACTGGTGGAAGTGCTTGGAGGCTAGAGATCGTTCTGCTGGAGAATGTACGATTTCGCAGGTGTATCGTCTCATTGTTGAGTTGTAGAACGTATGACCCATTTAGCATGCTCGTTATGTTGTTGGCGTTGACCTCTCCCCAGAAATTTGTAAGGAAAATAGTATTTTCATTAATTAGTTCGGAAATTACCTCGTTGTTTGCTTTGTATTGGCAGGCTGCGTGACCGCCTTTGAGTATTCTGGGCAAACAGTCATCCTCGTCTAGCTTTTCCAAGTCAGCTGCTTCACAAACGGTAGAATTGCTAATGGAAAAACAATCTCTTACAATACCGTATGTTTCTCTCTGGTTCACGAGCATCTTCTGAAACTTAAGATCGATTTGTTTTCCGTCATTTATAGTTGCTCGTGTTATCAGTAGGTGGTACTTCTCATCTTTTAGCTTTGGCATCGACAGGACGTATAGTAAAAGAGAGCCGTTAGTCATAACGGAAGGTTTTCCGTATTCGATTGCCTCTATAGTGTTCTGGTACGGGAGTGTTTCCATTTCTGCTAATATTTGATTAATTTCTTCCAAGTCGAGGAGATTGGTGTTCACAATTCCTTTTTTTGCCATCTGGCAGGCTCGCACGATCTCTCCAACTTCTTCTTTAAGCATAATCACCTGGTTTATGGCATCTTGTTTTACCTGTTTTCCTTCTGTTTCCTTTGAAATACCATTTATGCTGTTGACAATTTGTGTCATCCGCTGCATTATCTCCTGAGTCGCACTGAAGAGTTTTTTGTTGATTTTAAACTGCTGATTATTGTTTTCAATGACTTCTCCTTGTTTTTGAAGAATCAGGTCCCAGTCGGTTGCATCCGGGTTCCCGGCGATCCATTTCCAAGCAGAACCGATCCAGTTTATTGAGCGCGGTCTCCTAATTTTTGCTCCTCGTAACTCATTCAAGCGTTCTATTGTTTGGTTGACATAAAACTCTAAGAGTAAGCCCTTCCCCTCGTCTCTGAAATTTGTTGCAGCCAAATTTGTTATTTCCACCAGCGCATCGTTGTAGCATTCTAGGTTTATGATGTGCACCAATTTGAAGTTGCCGTTCACAATCCAGCCATCCCCTTCCCTAATGGACACTATGGGAGACTTGTATTTAAGTACATGGAAGCCTTCTGCAGCGGCTACTAGACATCTGTAAAGTAGTTTGAACTTAAAAGTTAGGTAGACGAATTCTTAATCTCTAATTTATTTATATTTTACATGTTTATTTTTGACATTTCACAAAATATTACTTATTTTCTCTAGCTTTTTTACGTTATTACTACTTTATTTTTCTATGTTTTTTTTTTTTTTTTTTTTTGATTTAATAAAAGTTCTATGAAAATCAATTGAATGAAATAGTGTTAAAAATAAGTACTTAAAAGAGACTTTTATAAAACATTTAAAAGATATTAACCAATAATATTAAAAAAAAGAAAAGAGAAAAAATTATTTCTATAACATTGTTTATCTTATTATTAATAGCTAAAAAACACAAATATTGTACTGCCCTTATTTTAATTTTGGAATTTTGGCGTTTGTGACTTTCTTTTTTAGGACGGCAGTGTAGTTAGTAATATTTGTAATCTTTTTATGTTTATATTATTTTTTTTCCTAATTTGTCCGTATGTTTATTTATAAATTTTTTATATGAGACTTGTGAAATTTTTTTCCCGTTGTCGTGGTTATAGTAACGTTATTATCCCGTCCTACAATTTCTTTTTTGTACAGAGGTTTTTGTTTTCCTTTTATCTGTTTGTTTACTATATATACCTCATCACCTGCATTATATTTTTTTGGTTCTGATTTTCTTTTATTCATCCTGAGATTTCTTAATTCTTGGTTTCTTTCTAGCTGACCCCTTACATCACTGTGTACTTTTTCCTGAAAATCTTTTAAATTCTGATAATTTATTCGTTGTGTTCGGTTAAAAAATATGTCGTTAGGTTTAACATTTATTGTGGAATGCACGGAGTTATTGTATCTATCGACTGCTATATAGAGTCGCTCTTTTGGACTAACGCTTTTTAACTCTTTTTCGAGGCAACGATAAATTTCTAATATAGTAGAATGAAGCCTTTCAACTTGTCCATTAACTTCACTTTTCTGAGTTGGGGTTTGGTAGAGTTCGATCCCTAATGATGCAATATAATTTGAAACTAAAGAACTCATGAACCCTCTTTCGTTGTCGGTAACAATTATTCTTGGTGTCGTAAAGTAATGTAAAATTTTTGTAAACTTTGTCCGAATATGAATTGCAGATTTGTTTTTAATGCTGAAAAATTTGGAAAATTTTGAAAATTTATCTATGCAACTTAAGAATTTGAGTCCGCACATTTCAAAGATATCAACATGAAGGATTTCACATGGGTATTGAGGTATGGGGGTTTCCTGTAACTTGGGTTTGGTTGGATGGCGATCATATTTATTCAAACGACACACCTCACAATTACTTGTGTATCTTTTTATAAGGCTGTTCATGCTAGGAAAGTAATATTTTTCGAGAATTTGTTCCCTATTTTCTTTTGGATTCCTATGTGCCCTCTTGTGCTCCTCTTCAATTATGCTATAGACCCTCTCTTGATTAGCTACGTCTTCAACTAATCTTTGTGTTACGCGTATTTTGTAACTCTCAAACTTGTCTAGGTAAACCCTTTGTAGCAATTTGAGGTAGTTCTCAGGTATTTTAATCCCGTTTACTACACCAGGATTAAGAAATTCTTTTAGAAGTTCTGTGAGATTTGGCATATTCAATTCTTTCACCCTTATAAATTGACGATGATAACCCGGATGCGGTTGCTCCGCAATTCGCGAGTCTTCCCCTATGCTAAACACAATTTGGTTTCTAAATACGTTTAGTGGCGCTTCTACATGAGGAATCAAGTCCGAATTATCCTGTTCAGCGCTATGAATACTATCGTCACTTTCGGAAGAAGTTTCCTCATTGTCACCTTGACTAGATAACTGGTTTACCTCTGTTTTTAATCGCGAAAGAGCATCAGCCACAAAGTTTGATTTACCGGGAGTGTAAATCAACTCGTAGTTGTATTCTTCGATTCTTGCCTTCCAGCGCTTGAGTTTCGCATTAAAATTTCTATTACCCAATGCAAAGGTCAAGGGCTGGTGGTCAGTGAATATTCTTATTTTCCCAGCACCATATAAATAATTCCTTAAATTATCCAGCGCCCACACAATCGCCAGCATCTCCTTTTCGTTCGTCGCATAGTTTTCTTCCGTACGATTTAAAGAGCGGGATATGTAGGCAATAGGCTTTTCCTTTCCATGTTCTCCCTGGGAGAGTACTGCTCCTATGGCATAGTTGGAAGCGTCAGTTGTCAAATTAAATGGCCTATCGAATTCTGGGAAAATAAGAACTTCTGAAGAAGTGAGCAGCTTCTTGAGGTCATTAAAGGCTTGGAGGGCTTCATTATCGAGGTGGATTTCTACATTCCTTGATTGGCTAGCTTTTACCTGAGCGTGCTCGCCACGAGTTAGATTCGTAAGTGGTTTTGCTATTTTAGCATAATCACGAATAAACTTCCTATAATATGAAGTAAGACCTAAAAACCGCTTTAATTCTTTTAAGGTCTCGGGTGGGAGAATACCATCGATCGCTTTAATTTTCTTTTGATCAGGCAGAATGCCTTCAGTCGATACTAAATATCCTAAGAATTCTACATTTTTTTCCATAAAATGGGTTTTTTCCAAATTAACCTTCAGTCCCGCCTCTTGTAATCTTTGAAACACTGTCTCTATGTCTCTAAGGTGATCTTCCTCTGTTTTACTGAATATAATTATATCGTCTATGTAGACGAAGCATATTTTCCCTATAAATTCTTTCAAAACGTCATCTATCATTCGCTGAAAGATGGCGGGGGCGTTTTTAAGCCCAAATGGCAATCTTAAAAATTCAAATTTGCCATTCATTGTGGAAAAAGCTGTTTTCTTTATATCTTTTTCTTTCATCAGTATTTGATGAAATCCAGAGGTAAGGTCAATTGTCGTAAAGAACTTTGCATTACGCAAGCTCGATAAAGTGCTGTTTATATCGGGAATGGGGTAGGTATCCGCTATGGTCACGGCATTAAGCCTTTTGAAGTCAATGACCATGCGATACTGTTTTTCGCCGCTGGCCTTTGGTTTCTTCGAGACTACCCATATGGGTGAATTATAGGGACTGTCTGAATGGCGTATGACTCCAGAGCCAAGGAGTTCCTGTATCTGTCTATCTACTTCTTCCTTCATATTGATTGGATATGGGTAGCTTTTCATATAGATGGGGTCATCAGTAGTGGTTCGAATTTCGGCTCTAACTGTGGTTTTGACTACCTCTTCATTAGAGATAGGTCCAAAAAGGTTGCCAAATTTAGAAATTAAATTATTAAGGCGACTTTTTGCTACTTTAGACGGTCCCTCCCCGACCAGACGGTGCACATTTTCAGAAATTTTAGCTTTAAGAGGAATTTTAATGTTAGGTTTTAGTGTTAAGAGATTCAGTTTTCTATCGATAACAGCTTCAAGTTCTCTTAACGTGTCATCCCCAATGATGCCGTGAAATGTTGTAAGGCCCGGTAGAACATAAAAGGTAACAAGGGCATTGTTGCCAGCTTTTTCGAAAAATCTGCCGGATATTTTTTCTAATATTTTTATATTACCAGCAGCGGAGTGTACAGAAAAGGGTTTTTTTAATGGAGTTGGGTTATTAGAAATGGATGGGCTGATAAAATTTTTATTTGCCCCTGTATCTACCAGGAATTTTAAAACTCTACCATCCCCTGATCTGTATTCTAAATAAGGAACGCTGGAGAGGCATTTGTCATAAAATTTTCGTCCTCATGTTCCTCATGAGTTCTCTCAACTGCCAGGCCAGTCGTTTCCATGTTATTCAACTTTTGTTGCTGATGGTATTGAGTTGACGGGTTTTCCCTTCTGTATAGATGAGTTCCATCTGGTCGGTTTGTGTAGTTAAATCGTCTAGATTGAAATGAGCCATGTGGCTCCGACTTTCCTTGGAACTTTGAATCATTATGCCTATATGATCTGCTTGAAGTAGAAGGGCCAGTATTATCATAGGGTATGGGCCTTGAGTTGAACCGGCTCCCAAAGGATGGCTCAAATTTCTTGGGTGGTAATGGTGATCTTGTTTCACTAGAAAAATTCCTATTCATAGGAACCGTTACGCGATTTTGGACATTTGAATGAATAATGTTATTGCGTAACGTTAGATTTTGCAGTTCGAGACAAGCAGCATAGGCTTCAGGAAGGGTTTTTGGTTTTTGAATTATTAACATTCGCGATATATCGCTGTTTAAACCACGAATGAACACATCTAGTGCTCGATTACGATAGGAAGCCAGGAGTGCATCCACCGTTTCCTGCGAATACGCTTCTGACTTCAATTTATTTATTATCAGAGAAAATTGATGGTTCACTGTAGCGTAAAACTCATCAAGTTTAGAACTCTTTTGGGACAACTGAGCGAGTTGATGCTCAAGCGTCTGAAGGTCCCTTTTATCTGCATAATGCAGCGAGAGGACACGTTTGATTTCTGACCATTCTTCATTGAAAATATTATAGGATACCAAAGCGGTATCTGCATTGCCCCTTATTTTTTGTCTTATGTGCTGCAGTATTGCCCTGTATATTGGCTTACTGCGAACTATTTCAAAGTCTTTAAGGATAGACTCTACGTTACTTATCCATGAAACATATTGCACCGGATTGCCGTCAAAGACTTGCAGCTCTTTAACACAATCCGGTAGCTTACCGATATCCTTAAGGTCTTGTTCGGTCCTTGGAGCGCACAATGGCTCTGTTTCTTCATTGATTGTAGGAAGGTTGGTAACGGATTCTTGTTCCATCAAATTGAGGCGTCTTTCCGTTTGAGCTATGCGGCTGTCTAGACCCTTCAGCTGTTCCAGGATCACGTTAACCGCCCCGGTCAAATCCGTCAGAGATTTCTTTACTTCCTCCATTGGGTCGTCGTCGCTGATTGTCCTGGATCGGAGTCCGTACATGGATTCTTAAAATCTGAAAATAATCAAAAGCCCCCTTTTCCCCTTTTTCTTTTCTTTGTTTACTTTTCGTGTCCTGGTTTTTATAGCTTTTTTTGTTTTTACACAAATAGCTTGTTCCTTAGAAGAATCTAGATTAAAGACTCGAATAACTTTTAAATATCTCAAAAAGAGCCTAAATTTTTCTTTGGTCTATTTACTTTTGTCTTTCTTTTTCTTATATATCTTTTTTTTTATTAAGGTTTTCTCAAATTATTTTCCTTTTCACTAGATTCTGGATTATTTTTATTCAGTATTTTGGGTATTATTATTTTTCACTTATCTTTTTTCAATGTAAGGTTCCCTTCAATTCTTTTTATTTTCACAAAATTTTGAAAACAGTTTTAATTTTTGTAATAATTTTTTATTTTAATTGGTGTTAAATGCTTTTTTATTTTGCTTCACTTTTAGCAAGTTTTTCTTTTTTTTTTTTTCCTTACCCAATTACTATATTTTTTTTATTAATTCACTACTCGTTCTTTTTCTTATCACTTTTTAGTGATTCTTTTCTATTTTTTTTTTTTTATTTTTATTCTTTCAATTGGTGTTAAAAGCTTTTTTATTTCGCTTCACTTTTAGCAAGATTTCTTTATTTTTTTTTTACCCAATTACGATGTATTCCACTAATCTTTGGTGGACCGACATTGGAGGGATTGTGTAATCCGGTTTAGTTCCAAACGTTAAAAATTGTAAGGAACCTACTAAGGCACAAGAACACCTCACCACCAGGACCTTTAACTTGATTAAAGTTCTTTCTGAAAAAGTTGTTATCTGGTTCTTATGTGTACAGATAACTAACCTCTTTTGTTCGAACAAATAAAAAAATATGTTAAGATCCTTGGCTATATGCCGGTCCCTGCTCGGGCGCCAGTTAACTTCTCGGGTTCACAGTGGAGTAAAAAAATACTTTGCTGGAAATCTCAACTTCGATTTCCAGACTTTTAATTAAAAACGCAAGTTATATTATTATAACACAATTTATTCCAACTTCTCTGAGCCGGTAGCAAAACTTAACTAACTCAACATAAATTTCATACCTTATTCCTAAGCTTATAATTACCCACACCAATACAAGCTAACAATAATTAATAACTTAAGCTATGTTGCAATCCCATGATGAAACAGCTGCGTCGGCAACCAAACAGTGCAAGCAGGCCAATGCTCTCGATTCTCGGCGCGTGTGCTGAGTCTGCAGCGCGTGTATCGATGCGTATTCAGCATATTAATGGGAATGCAGTTAACTTACTCAGCATATTGGTGGGAATGCAGGGTGTTAACTTCAATAATATGAATAAAAGTCGGGAAATACCATTTGATCCTGTTACTCCCAAGAGTGCAAAAATAGACCCCCTCCCATACGATTTTTTGCTGAACTCAACCGCCCCTTACATTTCAGTAAATATTCGTACTCCCAATCCGGACACCCCGTGTATTTAAATACAGCTTAAAATGATTAAGTTGATGGAAATAAATAGGTACGTGTGAATACGCCACTGTTTCCATCTATTTATAGAACTGTCAGATTGGAAAATGGTTGGCAACACAACCATCAGCTGCTGTTATTAAGAGTAATCGGATATTTCAACGCATTGAATTAATGAGGGAGCTTGTCAAAGGAATACGAAATCAGAATATTGTATTCTAAAGTGTCAATGATGTAAATGACAGGTTGACGTTTTGTATTTTGCTTTTCTTTTAATTTGCATACAGATGAGCTTAACTAGTACTTAATTTGTTGACAAATGTGTTGCTATTTCAACCACATTCCATTTTTAAAACATTTTGCTTGTTTGCTTAAAAAAACACCTTTCAAAGACGCTTTTATTTGCTACTAGTACACGGAGAGAATTTTTGGTTAATATCAAGCGAAAATGGATATAAATCTTAAATTGCTTGGCCAAATTTTTTCTTATTTAATAACGAAATACTCTATTTTCACTTTATTGTTAAATGTAATTAATTGTAACTTAAGCCCTTTATAAGGCAGGGCTGATATTTCACCACCAAAATTTTCGGTGAAATACACTGTTAGAATATATTACTTGTATTGTATACTTGAAATATGCCACTTTTGTTGGTTGAATAAATGTTCTCTCTGCCTTATAAAGAGCAAAGAAACTTTCTTAGCCTAAATAAATTCTAATTAAAGAGACACTAAATAACAACTATATAAATAATTAAATCATAATTTTTCATTCTACAAACATTTCACGAAGATTTTATGTGTTTTTATTTTATTTTATAATTTTACGGGTTATTCTAAGACCACACTATTTACAATCTATTTTTAATAACTTGATAAAGCAGTCATGAAGTCTATAATAGCAGTCATATAATATCATACTCTCAAAAAGATATGCATAAATTATATTTTTACAGTCCTATTCTGGCAACTTGACAATAGTCAACCAGTATTTTTAATATTTCTATGTGGTTGTTGCAACTTTTCTATGTTGTAACCTATTTTCTCACGAGTTTCAAACGAGTTGGTTTGGTATATGATTGGGTGTGGTATTATTTGCATATTTCGACTTGGATAATATTAAAGATGTCAAATTTGTTTTGCTTTATATGATAAAAAGTGGCAGCGGCAGAAAATTCGAAAAATATTTTACGCAAAAGATACTGACATACTTTTTTCGAAGCAAAACTTCATTCGCCTCGTTTTGTTAATTTGTTCAGGAGTCGTAAGCATGGACGTAGCCAGGATTTTACTAAGGGTGGAAATTTTTTGTTTCGTGTAGATGATAAATGAAATTAATTTTATTAAATATTGACTTTATTGAGAAAAATGTAAAATTTAATTGGAAACGAAATTGAATTAAACGCGATTTAACAAAAGTAAAAATCAAAGTATTCATCGGCGTGTATCTTCAGCAAAGCAATTTAAAAAATCATCACTCAGCTTCTCTTTTTTCTATTGCATCAAATTTCTGTGCACTCTTTAAAGGAATAAAAACGCCGTTTTAAATATGATTTTAATTATTCGGGATATAGTATGAACATCGACGCCTTCCAATATTCGAAAGCTGGATAGATTGTAAGCTGATTTTAAGTTTTTCGTGAAGCAATATTTACTAAACTGGATGATTGGAGGATTGGTCTTCGCCACGAACTGGCAAGTCGTGAGATTCACAAAAAACAATAATCGAAGACAAACCTTTTGATTTTGTTCCAGTAATTTCTTGTGACCAGACTGCGCATTACATTAACAAGTAGGTCGGTAATTAATGCGTTAGCTGCTTCTGCTGATCCTATGTGCTTCTGACTTGGCTGCTACAATACTCATGCACTTTTTATGTTTTGTGAAAGGCTTTATAACGAGTAATCCTAAAACAGGTTGAATGGTTTTAGGTGGAAAGAGGGAACAGCACAAGAAAAGTGCACTTTTAATTTTTTTGAGTATATTAACCACGGCGCATAGGTTTTTAGAAAATTGTCACAAAATTTCAGTTTGGATCCAATGGTGTCCTGCTGAAAATCGACGATTTGAGAAGGAACCAAAGGGTATTTAAGCATTTGCAATTTCTGAGATGTATTCATAAGGGCACACCGGCCAACCCACTTGACCAAGTCGTGTTCACAGAAACTGTCACAATTGCATATGCTAGAAGAAGCAGACGTAGATAGATTCTTTTGCAATTAAAAGCTCGCAAGTGGGTGCAAGCAACTCATCCTCTTCTATTCTGCTCTCATTTTCACTTAATTTTATTTTCTTGACTGTAAAGCAAATTGATTAGAAAATAAACGTAGACTTTATAATTTTCAGTAACTTAATATAAACTTACCACCAAAAAACTTTCTTACATTTCCATCTATAAAAACAAATATGAATTAAAAAAGGCACAAATAAATCCAATCATAAATTTAATTTTGGACAGCTGATTTGGTTTCGTTAGTTATGACAACGAACGTTAGTGTTGGTGAAAAATCGACTAACGAATTGTGCAGCTCAGATTGCAATATACATATATATCAGGGTTGCCAATCAATTTCAATTCAAGCTTTTCATAAACGTTTTTTGCCAAATAATAAACGTATTAGACCTAAGTTTGTAATAAAAAATAAATTAAACTTTTATTAATATTAAAAACTTCAATTCTCTTATAAGAAAAACTGTTTTGAATTTCTAACTTTAACACTACAAAAATAATTTTTCTGAATTTTAGGAGGGGGAGGGGCTACGGCCATGGTCGTAAGTTATGCGATGTTTTTGCTATCAACCATCGATACCTTTTTGTGTGTAGCTGTATATATTTTTTAATATACGAAAGCTATCGATGCTCTGGCGATATAAAAAAACCTTATAAAAAACACAAAAGTGTTGCTTTTTTACTTCCAAAGCATGTGAGGAGAGGCAATATTGATCATTGTAAAATAAAATAGATGTGTGGAGAAAACACAAATGCAATCATCACGCAACCAAAATCATCAAAATTAAATCAATTTTGCTAACACCAAGTAACCGAAAGGGCTCAATTAAATCATTATTGATGCTATCAAGCAACTAAAAAATCACAACAAAATGCTTACAGATGCTTCCAAATAGGCGAAAAAATCTCAATATAAACACTAGTGCTGCCGTATTTCTTTTGCAAGAATCACAATACAATCAGTTTTGCTGATATTAAGCTGCCAAAAATCAAAATTATTTCATTATTGCTGCAATTAAACAACCAAAGAATCACAACAAAATTTTTATTGCTGCTTCCACGCAACCAAAAAATTTCATCATAAACAAAACTGCTGCCACCATATTTCTATAGCAATAACAATATAATCAGTTTATAAATTTGCGCCCGATGCTTTCTAAATAAGTAAACAACAATTATAAAAATAATATTTTATTTATTCCGAACCCGCACAGAATTTTTCGCATGGAATTTTCAAATGCCAAAAATCCATAGTTTTCATTTTTAACAGCATCTGTAAAATAATTACGGACATTTTTTTAGGATTTATATTTTAAAGGATACATATATACTTAACTAACTGCATTTTTACGTAAAACGAAACGAAGGCTGAGCGTGGTGCAAGACACGGTGAGCAATACATTTTTCCATATCAAAAAATACTAGTAAGCCCGTGTGGCGTAAAAATGCCAAAATCAAACATACCTAGATTTAATAAATCATTCCAATATCACTTTGATATTAAATATATCAATTCATAGTTTTAGCTGTGAAATTATAAAAGATTATTCATCAGTATAACAGTATCATAGCTATTAGCCGATAGGTGGTGTTAAATACCTCACATATTTTTAGGCATATGCTGAAGTTAAGAAGAGAGAAAGCAGCATAACAACAATTATATGCAAACTTTAACTCACTGTAACTTAAGAAGTATAAATTTTTTAAGAAATAAAAAGTCCAGTTTGCACATCTACAGATCTAAACCTACCAAACCATACTAAATTTATTAAGATTGGACTTGTACTTAAAAAGCCTTGCGCCGGACAAAATTTGCGTTTGCGTAATATATATAAGAATTGGTGATCGTTCTTTCACGACGTTCAGCCTACGTTTCGTTTGACATAAACAAATGATGCCGATGACGCTCACCGATTTTTTTCATTTTTGCTTTTGTTATGAATACGATTCAAGCATGATTCAAGCATGGTGCCGATGTCGCTCACCGATTTTTTCATTTTTGCTTTTGTTATGAATACGATTCAAAGCAAGCATGCAATTCGGGTAAGCAATTTTTACTTGCTGTCTCGCGCTTTTTTAATGTGAGTGAAAGAATAAAAGCGACATATCGGCGCAAAATCACTGGTACGGTGGATTTTTATTTACCCTTTCTCCTCAGTTTCTAAGCCCATGAAAAGCAAAAAAAAGAAAATCTGTGAGAGAAATCGGTGGCATATCGTCATGTCTAAAATGAAACCAAGCTGACCAAAATTTTGAAACGGTCCAAAAGGATAATAAACGAAAGATATTTCTTGTTTGTGTGAGAGAATTTTTGATAAATTAGTTTTTGTATTATTCATTTTTGAAAACTTACCTATTTGTATTAAGTTTTATATTTTTATTTGCAGATTTATAAAATTTGATTTATTTACAGAAATGGTTTTTGTCACAAAGCTTAAATTTATTGAAGTATTTTCTTCTCAACTCTTTTTTCAAAGGCTTTTTTTGTTTGATTCTTACAAGCTTGCAAAATTTTTAATAAAGCTGCTTTAAAGAACACTTTGGCATCGATGTTATTGTGATTTTGAAAGCAACGACATCAGTTTTTGCTGCTGGGTGCTTGGATGAAATCACCAAACGTGGCAAAAACAAAATATTTAAATAAAAGGATATTAACAATTTTTATCACAATTTATTATTTTTGAGCTTCATATTTTGCTTTTAAATAAAAAAATTACAAGAAACACATAGAAATATTAAAAATACTGGTTGACTATTGTGAAATTGCCAGAACAGGTCTGTAAGTTTTAACAAAAAAGTAACCCTGAAATATATTCATAAATAATGAATGCGATTTTTCAACGCTGAATACAGAATAAGAGTGCTCTTTAGGCTTGTGTTGCCAGGCATCTGCCGAGAAGATACAAAATTTTAATGAGAAATTTTTAATTTGAAATGAATTGTAATAAAAAAACACTTGTTCTTTTTTGAAAATAGAAATTTTTGTAGATGTTTTTTGCAAAACCTCAGAGTATCAATACATAATCTTTAGATTTTTTCGAGGATAACTATCCGAACGCTGATAATAACAGAAGAGAAAAAAAAATTATAGTAAATTACTAACTAAGCAATACTATTACTATAATAAATAAGGATACTCACGAAATTTGATCAAAAATAAGCTCAGTAACCGCTGAACCTATTATGACAATTTTTTTTTATTCAATTCCTGTGATAATTTGGATTGTCATACCTTACCAAGGTTTTCGAAAAATCTATTCTTTAATTATTACAAAATCACGTATTTTATTTCATGCTTACACTCAAGCAGCACAATAAAACAGCAAACAAAGCTTTCCTCTCTTTGTCGCTTAAGCTTCTCTCAATACAACACAGCAGCCATGTTGCGTATTTCCTTTAGTTTTCTTTGGCCCATATCGCACGATGCTTGTTTGTACGACGATCAAAATATTTTATTGTGTCTTTTGCCCATATTACACGATGTTTGATTTTACGATGAATGATATAATTAGATGTGTAAAAGAAAGCAAAAGCAATAGTGGTATTCAATGAACGCCGTATTGGCGATGTATAAGGCGTATGTTCGGTAAGTATACATCAGCGTAATTTGCAATAAAAAAATTGTAAAATTGTTTTTGACAAGCAGTGTCTCAATTAAATTTAGCAATTTAAAAAATTAAAAATTCACTAACCATTATTGGATCTAAAATTTCTGTTAAGCTTAAAATAATTTTGTAATAGCAATTTCTTTTTAATACAATTACGCAATTTACTCGGTTTTTATTAAGGGTGGGTTCGTGGAAGCGCTTAGAGTAAACTTATAGGTATACGCTGTCAGTATATATTTATTCGTCATACATACAAACATGGTGTAATACGGGCATTTTCAAAGGTTTGGAGGGGAGTTGCAAGAATTGAGTTACAGTCGCAATACAATATGACGCAATCATATCAATAAAGGCCCATTTCCAATAACGCGTGAGATGAGATGCGTTTTACGCTGCGGAAGCTGCGGAAAAAAAGCAATTTCCAATGGAGCGTGTGCGTGAAGATATGGTTGCCGGTCTTCTGCTTAGCGAAGCATAATTTTAATGTGTAAAAGTTTTGCAAGTTTATTCAAAATAAAATACACTGATGCTTTGTGTTTTGTCTTCCCGTAAAAAGTTTTGCTGCAGTATGGACAGATAGGGCGAGTTCGAAAATGCATTTTTACGAAGCATCAGTGTGTTTTATTTTGAATTGGTGTTAAGTTAAAACACAAAATCTGCGCAGCTCTGTTGATATTCTTAAAAATAGTATAATTGCGCAGTTTTGGCTAATAATCTTCTAACTAATTCAAAATAAAACACACTGATGCTTTGTAAAAATTCATTTTGAAACTCACCCATATAGTTAGGCACTCCGGCATGCCGCTGATATCGTGAGTGTGGAGCGCGTCTTAAATGCCTGTGACCATTTGGACTCACCCATATAGTCAGGCACTCCGGCATGCCGCTGCAGATAAGTTATTTAATAATAAATATTTTAGTTTCTCTCAAATTCTACTAACCTTTTTTAATTTTTCCTTTATAAAACTGAACAGCTGTTTCGCTGTCAAAGCTTCACGCGCATGAAATATTAAATTTTTCGAATATTTTACGCTGCGTGCAAACACATGCTGTTCGTTGGAACCAGTTAGGTATGTCTTCATGTATTGAATATTTGCGTCAATTTACGAAACGCATCTCACGCGTTATTGGAAATGGGCCTTTGGATGTCCAATCACCACCAGCGTGAATAATCGCTTGGCATCTCCGTGGCATACTTTCCACTAAATTTTCGGCATATTTGACGGGAAGCGCTCTCCAAATACGTCGAATTTCTCGGGAAAGCTGTTTTGAAGTATGAGAGGGTCTCCCTCGAAGCTTCTGCTTGATGTAGGCCCAGACGTTTTCAATAGGATTAGCATTAGGCGATTGTGCTGGCCAAACTAATGATACGATGCCTTTTTTGCGTTTCCAGTCGGTGCAGAGGCGGCTACGGTGTTTGGGGTCATTGTCCTTCTGCACAATCTAGTCCTCGATTTTGATGATAAATTGACATTCGGCAGTCGGTAATAAAGCTTTCTCAAAAATTTTAACCATTCAGGCAGCATTTAGGTTCTCAGTAAAGAGGTGCGAATTGCCGAAACCCTTTTCTGAGAAGATAAATTTTTATCGGGTGCTTAACGATGCGCTGGACGAAATTACATGGGGACGAAGACCAAGCCCGTGATACAATCGAATAACCCCAAGAAATTTCACTATCAATGTTTTTTTCAGCCCAAGCCAGTCGTTAATTAACGTACTTTTCGGACAACAGTGGTTTCTTCATTGTGCTGCGCCATTTCAAATTATTTGCGTAAATACGTTTACTTTTTTGTCTCAATTTGGATTGCCCTCGACGCAAACTTAAGCCAGGATTCCGCAAAAACAATTTCACGATCATTTTTTACACCTTCTTTTTCACGTTCCCTGTTGAGCCATGATCAGGAAGGTCATCGACGTTTTTAGATTCCTTGAAGCACTGCACCCACTTCTGGACAAACGTCTTTGACTTTTTCAAATATTTTGCCACCGCTGAATGGGTTAGTTTTGGTCCTTTTGGATGGGTGCAGAGGAAAACTGCCTCGAAGCATTCGGCGTATGCAGTACTCATTATGCCTTGTGTACTTTTCTAACAAAGTTTCGATTTCCAATGTAACTTTTTTACAAGTGCGGCAAGAGTAGAGGTTATGTCTATTTGTTGACAAAATTTCAGGGTTGTATTATTTACCTACTGCGGATAATGCTGCACTCGCTCTTACTTAACCGATTCAGACGATATAGGTACCAAATTATTTGTTATTTCAACTTAACCGTAATATGCTATTTTTGATTTGCTACGCCTACTTTTAATGCCCACTATTATAAGTGGCTCTATTTCAGACGATTTTGTTCGTAAAAAAAATACAATTTAATAATTTTCTTTGTATAATTACTTTCGCTAACTTTACTAAAAATGGGCGTGACCCACTTTAGTTACGTCCACTTTTCGGGATATAAGCGTGGAGTGAAGCAAAGCGCACTAGGTTTAAGCTAAATTGTTAATTAAGCTCGAGTACGAAATGGTTTAAGTGAAAAATGTTGCCACACAAGTATACAAAAATTTTATATTTCTAACGGTTTTGGTCAAACCGTTTGGCAATTTAGTATAATAACGAAAAAACTATAGGGGAGAGTGGGGAGTTTTGAAGCACGCTTTGTTTGGGGGTCAAAACTACCACAAAAATAATTTTTTCAAATATTTTCGAATCGAATCTCTAGAGCATCTTAAAATAAACTTCCTGGTTGAAGGATTTGCATAAAATCCAAAATCTTCAACAATCTGTTGGCTTAAAAAATGGTTTTTGGAGTTTTCAAAAATTGTGGGGAGTTGTGAAGCACGACTAAAAATCGCAAAAAAAGAAATTTTTTGGTGGAAACTCTTAATTGGGATGGGAGAAAATGACAAATTATTAAGATTATTATGTATCAGAGTTAAGAAAATGGAAGAAAATGAAAAATAAATTAAAATTTTTAAGTTTTCTCATAGTTCTTGTATTTTTCTCATAGTTTTCTATAATTTTCATAGTTTTCTTATAGTTTTCACATAGTTTTCAAAGTTTTCTCGTTTTTTTTTCTTCTAGTTTTCAAAGTTTCCTGATAGATTTCCTTACACCTTTATATTTTTAATATTTGCCAACTCTTTGAGTGGAAAACTATATGTTTCGTAAGGGAATACACAAAAAATAACAAATATTATTGAAAAAAATCCTTACAACTGCACTAAAAATTTTAATTTCTTACATTTAATGCATTATACTTATGTAAAATAAAATTTCAAGTTGACATCTGTCATATTTGCCGTGCTTCACATCTCCCCTTGATGGGCTTAATTTCTTCCCATTCGCTACTATTTTAAAATTCACACCGCCTCGGTAACTCATCAAATGTTTTTGCATAAATCCTTTTGTACGTCGAAAGCCTTATCATTGCTGATTATTTGTGTATACTCATCTTTTCTCACCTTTTCGCTTGAAAATGTTTATGAAAATGCCACCAACACGAATGCGCAATAAAACTTTCGAACAAAATGTTGAACACACTGTTTGGATAGATACGAAAAAAAGTGTGCCATCGGGACGAGTATTAGTACAAAACTATCATAAAAACTAGATAAAAACTATCAAAACCACTGCTAAGCGACAAATATAGCCGTGCTTCGCAACTCCCCACTGTCCCCTACTAAAAGTAGTGAATACAGAAATCCATTTTTTCCTAACAGAATGAAAATTCGTATATGGCAATAATGTGGTCTGTGGCAGGATAACATCTGCCGGGAATACTATAAATCAATTAGAATGCAGTATATATCAGATGGTTCTGATCGTCATGCATTGATGTTTCAAAAGGAAATGTCAGGCATGTGTTGTTCGTAGGGCAATTTACACACTTTCACAAATTCACAAAACGATCATAAGCAAATTCATTGAATTGGGTTATGATAACGTTGGTTGGGTCTACTATATAGATAAGGAAGTAGCTTAAAACATAGATCTATTTTTTCACAGAAATTAGTTTTTAAACTGTAGAACATTGTAAAAAAGATTAAAACAACATTTTAAGCAAATTAATTTTCATCAAAAAAATCATAGGGGAGGGGGGATAGATACTGTTTATATGTCAAAATGAAGCAAATTTTGCAGATAAATGATATGTCATATGAAAGAGTAGAAAAAAGAAAATTTTAAAAAAAATTTACAACAAAAACAACTTTTGTCCTATTTTTGAGCAAAATTTGAATATTTTTGAGGTTTTTTGATAACAATATAAAACACTGCACTGGTGAGGTAGCGGTAAGCCTTTTCTTATTTTCCTAATTCACGATTTGAAAATGACGGAGATGTTTCTTGCTAAGTCAAAACTAGAAATTTCAATATGTTTATCTCTCCTGAGGCTTAAGAAAATGCGTTATACGGAGAAAATCTATAGTTTTTGAGATATCGCAATAATTTTGATGTCATAATAACGGGAATTTTATCAACCTTTACTTTTTATTTATCAACGAGTTTTCATAAAAAAATGCGTTGTACTTAGAAAACCTATAGTTTTCGAGATATCGCCAAGAGTTTGATGTCATAATAACGGATTTTTTTGTAATTTAAGAAGAAAATGTTTTTGTTAAGAATCTATGTTTTAAAAAATTACATTTTTGAATTACAAATTTTAAAAATTTTACCAAAATTTATGAAAGGCCTTTTTTAAAAGATGAAATACAAAAAAATTCCAATCAAATTTATGTCATCATAAAAATTAATGTTAAGAAAATGTATTCAAATTAAATTAAGTAATTTTTTAATATTTATACCATTTTTTTCATAATTTAACAAAACAAACACAATAATTTTTATATTTTGTATTTGATTTAATACAACTAAATACTTTAATTTTCAGATTTCAAATATTTTCATGGTATTTAATATTTTTATCGCAAGCGAAGCAGCGAGTATTTGCTAGTAATATATAAAACCATTGCATTAAACAGTTATAATACTCGTAGTGAAAAATTTTCTTTTCGATTCGTTCCTATTCTCCTGAGCAGATGGATCACATAGGTAACATGTAGTGAATATCTATGACAATTCTATTTAAAAATAATGAATATTGTGCCTAATTAATCAAATCACTTTTAAAAAATATTTAAGTAACTAGTTTTATGCCTAATTTCGCTAAATACACCGGCTCTTGCCCTAACATATCGCTACCTTAAAATACGGATGTCGTTTGTGGCAAAATTTAACTTTTCAGGAGACGATTTTAATGGTATAACATCAAATATCTTCAAAATGACCCTATGGACTCTCTCCAGATTTTGATTGATTATAATCTGAATATTTTACTTTCATCAGCTTATATCAAATTTACTGTAGTTATAACATCAAAGGCGTTATTAGCCTTTTTGCTTCAGAATGCATTTGTCGTGTGTTACATTTTTTCACAAGTTCTTTTCCTTTGTGATATTCTTTGAACTTACGACAAAAAGCATGCTGAAAATATGTTACTTCATTAAGAAAAATTGCGAAATTTTGTGATACAATCTTAAGGAAAGTTTTTATTAAAACTAATGAACAGCTTTAAAAATAAACATACAAAATTAGCAAAGGAAAATTATTACAAAAAAAAAATTCTTTGTTCAATGAAAAATAAGATTAAAACCAACATTCCATAATAATAATAAATAATAATATAATTATAAGTAATTGATCCTGGCAGCTATTGCTCTTTTTTCACTTAGTTATAAGATTTTATATTTTATGATTAATTATAATAAATAAAATATAATTATAGAACGTCAATTACATTATAGTTGAAATAAATTAAAAGAAACTAAATTTGATATTAAAATTTTAGCAAAAGATTCAAACTATAAAACAAATATGCATAGTGCCTTATAGAAGTGCGCACACCTACCGCTTGTGTTAACTTATATTTTCTGTTTTCGCTTTGTTCTATATACTTAGTATGAATAAGTGCAATCGAAGTTGTATGACGTACAGCAATTGTATTTTCAATAAGAAAAATCATCGTTCTGCATAACAAAATGTCGTATGTCTATTTTTTGGTGCACATACGACAAAATACATGCTCAGGACGATAACATTTTGTAACTTACGACAAAACGTTTCTTATGAACATATAACAATCTCAAAAACGAAAAATTTCACATACGACATTCGTATTTTAAGGTAGCGATATGCCTACTTTATTCAAATCACTTTAAAAATAAACCAATTTGGAAATACAACTCTTACAACACTGGCGCATTCAGAAAATTTTCTTAAATCGAGTAATTAATCTGTTTGACTACGCAAATGTTTGTATTAATTAATTGTTCGTTAAAATAAATAGTTGAGGAGTCCAACAGAAGAACTGGGTTCTAACAAAAAGTAAATTCCGAAAAAACAGCTTTTAAGATTATTGGTAGTATTAGGCCAATAACTTGTTCAAAAATGTCTATAATTAAAAATGTTAAAGGGCATTTTTTTCTCTTTCTTCTGACATAAATCCCATAATTAAATTTCTTAGGACTATATATCCAATATTTAACCGACTAAAAAATGGAGGAGATCCTCAAGTTCATTGGTCTATTTTTTTATGTATATTCATCGATAACTCCTAAAGCCCTCTTGCCCTTGTGATTTTTTGTCAACAGATAGCGACATTGAACACGAAGGTGGCTAAAAACAGGAGGAGATTCTCAAGTTCATTGGTCTATTTTTTAATGTATGTTCATCGATAACTCCTAAAGCCCTCTTGCCCTTTTAATTTTTGTCAACAGATAGCTACATTGAACACGAAGGTGGCTATTTAAAAAAGTTGGCGGTTTTCGACAAATAAAATGGCAATATTAAAGAAACACGGTATATTGAATAATATTGACACCAGGGTACTGAAATTTAGTACAGTAGTAGGCACAATTATGACAAATTACGGTCAATAAAGTGGTCATTATTGGACAAAGGGGCGTGGCAATATTAGAACAGTGTATCTCGAATAATATTGACTCTAGGGAAGTAAAGTACATTGCAAGAATGGGTAGAATTATTGCAAAACAAGATGAAGAAAGGTGACGGAAGTCGACAAAGGGCGTGTCACTATTATAAAAACACTGTCTCTGAGTTAATATTGACACTAGAGTACTGAAATTTGGTACAAGAGTATGTAGATTTATAACCAAACTCGATAAAGAAAGTAGGCGGAATTCTACAAAGGGCGTGCCACTATAAGAAAAACACTGTATTTCGAATAATGTTGACACAAGGTACCAAAATTCGTTACAAAAATAGGTAGAATTATTTCGAAAATCTATCATTATCTCTAAAAACGAAGAATAAGATTTTTAAAAAATAAACGACTTAAAAATCACTACAAAATAAAAAATAATTTTAAATTACTTTTCCTATTCGTTTCTTGGTCAAATCTTATAATTTATTTATATATATATATATATTATGATATTGGAAATCTAATAATTTAAATGTTTTCTAATAGTGATAAATATATCAATTTCTTTATGAATAACAAAAGTTGAAGTCGTTAAACGGCATTATAAACTTGGCCGACCAGTTGTGACTCATACTCGTAAAAAATAAAGTTATTTATATTATACTCTTCTGTTATGCTCGTTATGAATTTAAATTCGTTGTGAAATCACTTTGAAAGTCTTTTTGAACTGACGAAAATTATGCTAGAAAATTTTACGAATGCTTCCATAGTCGTTTCATATGACTTTGATCATAAATTGTTTATCAAAAAAAAGAAAAATCAGAAGATTTTGCTTTTTTTTCAACAAACGATCTGACCAACAGTTTGATAAGAGTTCAAATTCATCAAATTATCGTCAACTTCCATATATATTTTTGTTAATAAAGTTTTTGATGGCTCGTTTGATAAAGAATTTTATAAGTGTAAAGTCTACGCTCAATTCGTTCACCTGGCAACTCTGCTTACGATGATGAACACATAATCAAGCCTTACGGAATCAACCATCTTAAAATGCTTCGTGCAAGGGGATTGACAAGAAAAAAGTGTGTTTCCTATCATAAAAACGCTGCAAGCTCTGCAAAATATACTCGTAACTAGTGGCGTAGCTAGGGTTGCTAGCACCCGGGGCGGAAAATAGATTTGCACCCCCAAAGGAGATTATCCTTATCCACATCTCAAATCTCTATAGAAAAAAAAAAATTTTGAAATACATATTCAGGGGTGGAGTTAGCTAAGGTGATAGTTGATAAGCAAAATGTTTACAATGACTTTAAAACATAAATTTGCTTATCGTTAAAGTTTATATCCATTATTGACTTAAATGCCCCTTGCTATCTGTTGCTACGAAGATTGATCTTCGACTAATAAGATATATCCTTAACATTCGTCAATTTCTCGTCAAAACTTCGTAGTTTCTTTCTTTAGATTCGTAGTATTTACTTAAAAAATTCATTCGTAGGTTGACCGTACTCAGTATTGGTAAATAATTTACAACTGAAATCGTTCAGACTGGTTTTTCAAACAATTACCGAATATAAGGAAGTGTGGGATTGCAAGGTGGCCGTAGCTTACTGCAAGAGTACGTGGCCCATAAGTTAAAGAACCGCGGTTCAAACCCCAGCTGAACAGAAGTTTTTTTTTTGTAACTAGGTATTAAGATCATTCGAAGATTTAACAAATGTATTCGTACAATATACATTTGTTTTTGTACGAATACGAATAAAATATTCGAAACGTGTACCAAACTACGTACATTATACGAATTCTATTCATGGCTAAAAATTACGCATGAAATTCGTAATACGTATTGAAAAGTGTTTGTGAAACATGGGTAAATGAAATGGTATCGTAGCTTATTAGGCCGTGTTCACATTACGCATTTTCGTAGCGATTGCGAGCGACACCGCTCTCAATTTTTTTTTTCGCTATTGCGGCTGAAAATACTGAATTTTAAATAAATAAGTGTTTTAAAATACATACAAAATTTAGTATTTGTCAGCCGCTTCTGCGAAAAAAACGTGAGAGCGGTTTCGCAATCGCAACAAAAACGCTTGATATGAGAACAGCCTTACAGCAACGGGTACAACATACTATTTAAAAATTAATGGTTTACCTCAGCTCTATTTATAAATTACCTTAAAAAAAGTAATTTTGTATTCTCTTCAAAATATATTAAATACATAATGAACATATCGTCATATGAAATGAAAAAAAGTACTTTACAAAAAATTCAAAACAGAATTTTTGATTGATTATGAAGCACCTTATCAAAATACATATTTCGCAAAGTTTTACACTTCTACAACTAAAAACGACGTTTATATTAACAAATTTCTCAAAGCCCTAAGTTTAAGCGCAACTTACAATTTAGAAATTTTTTTCTTCTCTCTTAAAATTTTTTATTTAAACTTACGGCTTTTTCGATTTAATATGAAGATATATAAAAAATTTTCACCGCTTAGGGGGCCCTGCACCCCCCTACAGATGCCCATGTATTCCAGTTTACACAATAAAGTGAAATGTTTACTTCATTGGCACCATTAAGAGAAAATAATACAAGAAAGTAATTATAAAATATACAAACCCTTAAAGAAATCTGAGGAATAAGGGGAATATTTTGGATTTCTGTGAATTAAAGAAAAATTATGAAGTAATTTGTGATGGTAGAAGAAACATGGTAGGTAAACAGTTTTCTAAGTTTCTAGTAAGAGCTCACATGGCAAAACAAATTAAATCTTCTGATTGTACGGATTCATATTATAAACAGTAAAAAATGACTTGATTTTCATAAAATGGAACTGACATTAAAAATTTGCGCGAATTTTATCTCCTAAATCAATTGAGAGCAACAATTTTTTGCATATTAAGGCTTAGGCTCCCCAAATACATTTAATGAAACTAAGAAATAAAAAATTAAGAAAAAATAAATAAAAAGAAAAACTAAGAAAAAAGATATATACATTTTTTATTTAAATCGAAGTCAACGAAATACTTTAATCTTAGGATTTAAAATTTTTAAATGGTATTTAATATTTTTACTGCAGGCGAAGCAGTGGGTATTTTCTAGTAAACAATTTACAATTCTAGATAGAAAACTCACAAATCAAAACATTAGGTTTTGTTATAATTGAAATTTTAATATGCAACTTTAAATATAGAATTAGTATTTCGTTTAGTTGTATTTTGTAATTTTTTGGACTGAATCAAAACATAATTTTCTACAAGTAGGTTTATATTAAACTATAACAAATCTGAATAATAATGCAATTTAAGTATAGTTTGTAACTGAATCCTGAAAAAATGTCAATTGGTAGTTTTTAATTCTCTCCGTGTACGACCATGGAGAGAAAAAATATTCAAGGTCGTATATGAAATAAGCAAACATATTTTTTTGACACTGTTTAATATTTTAAAAGCTGGCTAATGTTGTTGTTCTTGAGTAATGGTATTGGTATATGATTGGGGGTGGTATTATTTGCATAATTCGACTTGGATAATATTGAAGATGTCAAATTTGTTTCGCTTTATATGATAAAAAGTGGCAGCGGCAGAAAATTAGACAAATATTTTACGCAAGACATATTGACATACTTCTGAGATTACGAAGCAAAACTGCATACGCCTCGTGTTGTTAAATTGGTTGGATGAAATCGCCAAACGTGACATAGTAGGTAAAAAATCAAGATATATAATTTTTTAATAAAATTGTCACTATCTGAAAAGCAGCTGACAATTTATAACAAAATTTATTATATTTGAGCCTCAAATTTTGTTTTGAAATCAATTAATTACAAAATAGTGAAAAATAATTTTTTTCTTTCTTGAGTAATGTTCTTAAAAATACTTTTTTCCTAAGATTAATTTAATTAATAGTTATTTAACAAAGAAAAAAACAAACGGTGCAACAACAAATCTATGCGTAAATTGCCAAAAAAATTCTTCCTAGGTACTTTCATCTCTAATCGCTGGGTCCATCGTTAGAACGAATGAGAAAATCAAATATTTAATGGCTTAATAATAAAAGAAATATATATATATATTTTTTTTTTTAATAAGTTTTGCTAAACAAAACCATTACAAAACGGTTGTAATTTTCTTTCATGGGTTAATTTTAGACAAAATTGGTTAAAATTAAGGCATATTTTAGAAGGCGTTTTTTAAAAAGTGTATTGTATGTTCGAAAAACTTCATTTGCGTGTTAATTTTACATCATCAGTTAAAGTAAAAGAAATTATTTTTTCTAACATACATTTCTTATATATAAAGATGGCGCTGAAGTAAGTTTGCTTGAAAAAGGTGAAAATTGACCCACATCACAGCTCGGCTCCAAATTTTTAAAAAAAAATTGCATTTGAAAATAGATTTTTTAATGCACATCTTTTACCAAAATGCAATTAAAACTAAGAAAATTATGAAGCGTCGAAAAAGTACTAAAATTTATGTTATTTTTAACCATACTGTGTCGTGTAAAATCTAGACAAATTTTGCAAAGACACTCATTTAAGTAAAAGATGTGTAGAGTTACATTACAAACAGATTAAAATAAAACATGTGGCCCGTTTTGAAAAAGTATGTTTCAACAAAAACGCGTTTAAGGGTACTCTAATTAGTTAAAGGTACTCTGGCGCACCGGGTTTTTAGCACTTTACAATCTGAACTAAAAGCGGATTTGATTGAATTTTTACATATTTTTGAATTTTTATTCAATTAAAACAGAAATAGATTTTGAATTTTTTTTCGCCTAAATCCTTCCTTAATATTATGATGATTTAAAAACAGTATGTATGACAGGCAAGTTTAATGTTTATGAGCGAGATTTATGTAAGGAATACTCTGTGCTGTGTAAATATGACTAATAGTAGATCAGTTTTAATATTTTCATATTGAAACTAAATATATGAAGAAGTACGTCTTTTTGACTTTCCATTATATTTAAATAACTATATTCATACTGTTTGTAACAAAAAACTACAAAAAGTTGGCATCGCATAAATTTCATAATGAAAATCAAGTTTTCAGTGCATTCTTGAAATCAAAACTTAAAGTTTTGGAAATATTCGCATGTAAGGATTATTTATTTTCTGTGTACTGTTTAGTGCATTCATTACTTTAATTCTTTTATTACTGTTTTACAACAAAAACATGGCTATTATATTTTTTTAAAACTTATAACATAATTTTGAGTCAAAACAAATAAGTTATAGAAAATTAAGTATAAAACGCAGTAGTCAAACGTACCTTTGGATATTTTGTACAATGAAAAGTTTCATATTCAAGCAACCAAGTGCTTATTCTGATATAAAAAATTGCTCTTTTGCTCTCCTCGCATTATAAGGGTATATAAGTTCCATGGTGTAAGAAAACAAAAAACATAAACATAATTTTATCATTTTGAGAGAGAAGTGTCAAACTCACTAGTACCTCTTTTTCTTACACCATGATAAGTTCATTCTTGTGAGTAATCGCCAAATGGCTGTATATCAGGGCTGGGCATTCTAACACAGTCACATTTTATTTTTTCTTGTTAGTATTGGTGCGCTCTCGAACATGGTATAATTATTTGATAAGGTAGTAGCGTAGACTGGCTTTTTTCTCACGAGTGGCGATGGATTGTTGTCAAAATTTGCTGTTCATGCAATTAATCAAAGAAATGTGAAAAAACAAGCAACGACTTAAACATAGCTAGTCAATCGCAGCAAACTTAAAGCGTTCCAATAAACTTTGCGAACCAATTTAATGAATCAAAGAAAAGTTAAAAAAAGCACATAGCTACTCAACAGCAGCAAACTACAACTTCTTTAGCTGTTTTTGACAACTACCAATCGCCAAAAAAATTTCACGGCTACCTTGTCAAATAATTATGCCATGCTCTCGTCTAGCGCACACTGAGCAAAATAGTTGTCACAACTATCTAGATTTGCAAGTTTGAATGTTTATACCTCCACACATACTGTAATATGTGTTTATTTTTTAATTTAAGTCATTGGTTTTGTTGACTATTTAAGATATAATTTTGTTTTAATTAGAATTTGTCTGGAAAACTAGTGGCTTTCCTTAAGCAATACATTAAAAAGAGAATAATTAAAAAGATAACTATATCCAGAAGTACTGAAGATAGCGAAACCTTTGTTGGACTTACTGAGGGTTGTAATCCCTGAAGGCCTCGAATTAAAAAGAGACTACTAAATACATTTAGATTTTTTTATTAAATTTGGAAAAACATCGCGATTTTAAGTAAAAAAGAGTTGTATCTTAAATGCATGTATTTTTTGTTTGCTATCTTGTTGAATAGATACTCTCATTATATTTCTTTTGATACCCATAAAGTTTAGTTTTGTTGGAAAACTTAAAAAATCAGCTATTCAAAAAATTCAAGATATTCAGTCCATTTTTTCAACGTTGGATGTCTATAACTTCTAAGCCGATTGCGAGCGATCATAATTTTTTTTAAAAATTAGAGTTGTTGCTATTCTTAAAATGTTCCTAAAATTTTAATGCATAAGAAAAACTTTTGACAGTTTATGCCTTCTTTTACGATACAACCGAATACGGCCCTGTGTGATTGTTTCCGTATTTGTGTGAACCAACGCCAATATAAGAAATACCACACTTTTCTGCTACTACACCACTTCCTTATATTTTACTTCTTTGCAGTAGACGCACTTGCGAGAAAATTTGGTAGTCAGATGTCAAAAACAGCTGTTTGTCTACGAACACTGCTTTAACCCAGTAAACAACATCAAAATCACACAATAAAAACAAGAAAGCTTAGTAAAAGCAAGATTGATGAAGATTAAAAGTTAAATATCTCTTTAATTTTTCAATGAATTTTGTTCAATGATAGCTTTTTGGAAACGCAATGTAATTTAGGGAACAACTAAGTGCTAAATAGGTAGAAAAAAAAATAATTAAACATTGCTTGGTTTTAATTAATTTGACAAAAACCACATATTTTCCTATGTAGATAATACGTATTCACATTTTTTGGCGTCCCATTGGCTTCACCGAACATAATACAATAGTCACTAAATTTCATATCAAAAACTTCTATGTTAAATGAAAACTTTTCATTCCAGGGAAAAATCGATAGCAATAATTTAAAAATTTTTAGTACAGCAAGTAACCTAGCACAGGGGTTACACGAGACAGTACTGTTAAAAAAATCAAGAATACGTATAAGTCGTAAAATTTTGTGCCTGTGAATAAGCATTCAGACAGTTGGCAAGACAGTAGGCACTTTCATTTTGTGAAGAAGATTTTTGTTAAAACTACAAGCACGCCAAAATATTGCATATTTCCAATAAATTTTATTGAATTTTTCATCTAATATCATTACATATGCAAAATATCATTGTACTGTCCCAGCTACTGTTCCGCCAACTGTCTTCAAAAAAGTTAAGACAGTAGAGTAGATAGTAGCAGACAGTAGCAAAAGTAAGTCTGTGTGGGTAAAAATTTGAGAATGTGTTCTGACTCAACACTAATATCTCGTGTAATACGTACGACAATTTTTTGGTCTATTTTTCCTTTTTTGATTTTCTTATGAATTATCAGATTTAAGCTTTATAGTTTGATTATTCTCTATGAAGACAGGTTACAAATAATTATAATAATAAACACTATTTTCTTAATAAAAATCATTATAATGAACACTGCTTTTTGACGTAGAATTACTTCTTACAGCGCGGTTTGTATGGGGGTCATTTTCACGAATTTTTTCAAAGTGATATTTGACACTTTGGGGTATACCTACAGCCTTTAATATTCATCGTACAAGGAAAAAAAATGCCAAAATATCAGTTTTAGTGGGAATAAAACGAATATCTAATAAAATAGCAAAATCTAAGAAGATGAAAAATTCATATATTCGTATGAGAAATGCACAAGTTGCTTATGTTGTTTTTATGGTTGTTGTTGTTGTTGTTATTGTTGTTGTTGTTGTTGTTGTTGTTGTTGTTGTGTGTGTTCGTTTGGTTCATAATCATGTCGTTCCTTGTTATGCTGCTTTTATTCTTGTTGTTGTTTTTATTAATATGTATGTAAAATATACATATCTAAATCTATATCAGTTGCTAAAATCTTAATTCATTTCCCAGATAAACAATCTGTTTGGTTGAAAACGGTGTGCACTTCTAAAAGCACTGAAGCGGACCGTTTCGTTGTCAGCAAACTATACATTGTGTGTTTCATATAAGCGCACCAATTATTAAGTTGTATATTAATGTGGATTTTATATGATTTAAATACAAATTCTAAATGTTTGATAGTTTAAATCATACTTAATTTTAAATAAACATTCTAGTTGCTTGATACTTTAAAATCGTTTATTGAGCTTAAGGTCAGGTTAGAACAATAAATTGCTCTAACGAATTTTTTCCCAAAGAAACAACAACAACAAAATTTTCATTATGAAACGGAAAACATAACCTGACCCAAAGCTTAATAAACGATTTTAAACTATCAAACAATTAGAATTTGTATTTAAATCATAGAAAATAAGCATAATAAATAACAAGGTCATATAGAAAACTTTATGTTGTATATTAATTTTATTTGTTGTTAAACAATTGTTACCTTTTCTTAAAATGGTTTTTATTAAGTTGCAACAATAAACTAAACAATAAACGGCAACTCAACTGCACTACCTTGATTTCAATACAAGATTCAATGCATATTTCAGAGTTTTTTGGCAAACAGGTGAAAAAGAGAGGGAAAAAGACAAGAACAAACGATGCATCAAGCAGATATAACATAAATTTCAATTTGATTCTTGATAAATATAATAAAGGACTTTACTATTATATATATAATGGTTTAAAGGTACAAAAACACGTCGTATTCATACCTGCAAATCAGACGCTGCCGTTTTAAGTATCGTTTAGCTGAAACAGTGACATTCATGGCTTGTTGGGTTGTAATACAATAGAGAATGCAGATGCATGTAGCTAGAGAGTATGTGGCTACAAAAAAATGTACTACTACTAGCCAAGGTTGCCAGTTAAAATTTAGTTTCTGTAAAAAGTTCCCTTTTTGACAGTAATATAAATTAAATACAACAAAAATGACCATGGTAAATATAAACAAAAAAGTTTATACCACAATAAAAAACCATCAAAAAAAAAAATCCCGCGAAAATTACCACAAAAATACCACGCGTTTAAAAAATACCACCACAAATTCCATATGCTTTTAAAATTTCCACAAAAATCTAATTCGCATTAAAATATTCCACAATAAGTCCCATATGCACCAATAATTTAAAAAGCAAAACCACAAAGAAATTTTGCGTACTAAAAAAGAAAAAAATTTTGAGAAGAATATTTCCAAAGTCCCACGGATATTCAAAAAATACCCCACTGAATTCCCACGTCAATTAAAAAATACTACGCTGAATTAAAAAATTTAATAGGAATTCCCAAAAACAAAAATTCCTAAGGGCAATTAAAAATTACCACGAATGGAATTTTTCCAACATTACTAGCAACGTTGCGACTAGCTGCTGATATTGTTGTTTTGGTTCTGCATGCGCTGCAAAGGGTCGTTCTTTACTCGACAATAACTGCCACAAGTAGTTTATGGACTACTCGGGCTTAAAGGAGACTTTCTTAAACCACCTCATACGGGCGAATAATCGAGAAACCGCTTTCGGCGAAAGCAATTATTGCCGAGTGAAAAGCGGGAGAAAGAGATCTTGCTACCAGATCAATAGTTGCTTTCGCCACAAGCTCGAGAATTTTCGTGTGTAACGAGTGAAAAGCGGGACATAGTAAGCAAAGTTCTGTTTATTTTCTGTGGAAGCTTCGGTTCATCCCCTCTTACGCTGCTCAACCGCTGTGATCTTGCTCTTCTCTGTGCGTAGTTGTTTTAGATTTGCTTGGTAATTGTTGTTGATTCAGTTAGCTGAAATTTTTTAAGATGTTCTTAATGTTTACTCGACATGAACAGCTGATTTTGACAACTAGCTCGCTTTTCTCTACTTTCTACTTCATTCCTCTCCGAGTCGGCCCTACCTGGTTATTCTGCCATGAGTTGGAGTACGAATAAAACGAATATTTATTTTCAGCAAGATAAGTACAATAGAGAATACAGATGCGTGTAGCTACAGAGGCAGTATGTATGTATACTACGCAGGTTAGCGCATGCGTTACTAAGCATTTAAAAACTCAATTTTTTTTTAAAATATTTACCATAATAAATTCGAATTATTTATATTATGCATTACATTTTTTCCTTACTGAAAATTTATTTTGTTTACTAAAATTTTAATTTTAAACTACTTTTAAAATATACATAAATGTATATGCTCTTTACTACAGGAAAAATAAATAATTCAAATTTACCCATATTTATTTCCATTAATTAAACATAACTTTGAATTTAATTTAATTTTAACCAACAAAACAAATGAACATGAACAACAAATTCATCACCAAAAATAACAAACGAAAACTTTTTATAAAACAAAACAAATTTTTACATGAATTTAATTGTGAGCTTTTTAGATCAGGTTAGTTTGAAGAAGGACAACAACAACAAGTTTGTTTTTGAATAATTTGTATGTAGAAGATAAAACGCTTTAAAATAGTTTTGAAAAATATAAATAAAAAAAAAACCAGAATTTTTCTCTATTACTGTATAAAAAGGAATTTTACGCCTATACTTACGATACTATCGAAACTGTGTCTTTTTTAATCAAATCATCATAATTAACACTACTCTTTTAATCAAAGTTTTTGTAAAGAATTTTTCTGTGCAAATTTTGGTCACTTTGTCTTTACTAGCCATCTATGCAACCGCAAAACTACCCGTTTTAATTAAAATTTTGCTACTTTTACTCAAATGAGCAGAGTGATGAAAAATTCTACTACACTTCATTAGTTATAATTAATTTTTGCTGTTTGTTGTAATTTTTTGCACTATTTTTTACACTTGCAGCAAAACTTGAACTCCAGGGAATTGCTACTCTATGAGAATGACCAACGTTTACCACTCAAGAGTATGGAGGACTCTACAGCCAGCAACAGCAACAGAAACAAGCAGGTCAACAACAACAGCATTGACATCAACATGAATAACAACAACACCGACGACAACAACGCTGAGCTCACTGCCGACAATCTTGATGAAATCAATCAAAGCGTTGAACTGCAGTGTTTGCTACAGGAACACATAGAAAGAACATCCTTCGGGAACACCAGCGACTATTGCTTGACGCAATTCGATACCATTCTCTGTTGGCCTCGTACGGCGCGTGGCACGCTGGCCGTGTTGCCATGTCTCAATGAATTTCAAGGAATTAAGTACGACAGTTCACGTAAGTATCAAAGCATGGCTAAGTGAGTGCAAGCAAAAATACAACTTTGCAGCTGTATACGTATTGGACAAGGCATACTTAAGAAAATACGATGTGGTGCTGCTTAAACAGAGCAGCTGTTGCTGTTATTGTTGTTCCATTTTCAGTTTGTCTTTATAAAATCTTAAAAGTCGAACAAATTCTTACTCGCATTTGCAAGCCCTCCTATCATATTTACCATATTTAACATTATCAGCTTCATCATCATCATCATTTTCATCTTTATTGTAATCCTTACAGAGTCTGTCATGCAAAAGAAAAATTGCCAACTCAGCTTAAATAAAATCTTAAGTGCCACCACGTTAGGTGAAAACTCTAACGCCTGTGAGGCTAAAAGTATCTCATTACAAGCCGTATAAATTTGAATGCTTAAAAGTCGAGTCATGTTTGGATTATCTTTGTACACTTCGAGATTTTTACGCGACAGGTGAATCTGTTAGCGGCTTTGAATATTTTTTTTGGGTTGATATTCTTTAAACATGAAAAGGCATTTACAACTTTATAAAAAGAATAAGAAATAATTCAATAAAAATGTCTTTCGTTTGAGTATTTCTTAAAGAAATGCAAATACTTTAAGGTATTTTATTTTGAGTGGTTAGATGAGGAATGGAGGAGAAAATGGAAAGTGTGGGCTTAATCGCGTCCTTATTATTTTTTTTTACGATACAGTTTAATTTTTATTTAAATACTTTAATGATATCTTTTAAACCCATTAAGACCGCCATACACTCTAGTTAGAGAACTTAACTATTTTTTTTATTTTTTAATTTCAGTGTATAAATGGTTTATGAATAGCACATTTTTGTGTCTGTGTCGATACGCAATAACAGCTTACGTCTCATTTGAAAGTTTTGAGACATTTTGCTTTAATGCTTACAATCCCTCTCATATAAACTCTATGGAAGCCTTCACTCGAACAAAAATTCACGAAAATTAACTACAATCAATTTGTCTTCGCTTATAAAAAAACGCTAGAAATGTGTGAAGTCTCTCAAGTAAGTTTTGAACAAGGCACTCAACAAAAACTGTGTGTAAAGCAGTGCACTATGTGAAATTTTACCCTATTTTGTGGCCAAAATTCGAAAAGTTGAAATACCAACTTGAAACTTGCTCCAACATTTGGGTTCGAAATAGTAAGCTTGCCATACAAAAATGGGCTTGCCACGTCCATTTTTTCTGTAGGTAGGAGGTACAAAGTTCAATGAAATTTATTTTGAGTTTTGATGTAATATAGTTATTATTGTTTTTATAAAAAAAAATACAAATTGATTAAAGTCTAATAAGTATTTTAATTTTCAAGTTGTATGTTGTCAATTATGTTAATATAAGCTGATCAAATAACGAATAATCAAAATATTCGTCTTTGTTTTCGTCTTCACCTTCCTCAATATCGTTGTCTACAGGCGCTTCATCAATACATGGCAAAGTTGAATCAGCAGCGGACAACAAATCAATAACCTCTGGCAGAAGTTGCATTCTTTTACATTGCTTTATGCGTTTATTAAGAGAGATGCTGGAAACGAGAGGATCTGTTGATTCCATAGCCCTATTAAAAACATCAGTAATGTTCTGAATTCTACTGTATTTTCTAGCATGGTGTAATCGATCAGCTTTATACAATTTATGACGCGATTCAGCAGCATCTTCTCCAAAGCAGACTACAGAAAGTACAGTGTTGTCAATTATTTGTTTCGAGTGCATAAGCTCCTAATGAGCAGTCGGAGTCATTGGCAACCATGGATATTTTTCCATAAACATTTCAGCTATTTTAGAACAAAACTTTTCGAGTTTTTCCTCATCTATTGGAAGTTGGCATGATAACCAGATTAGTTAGACTTTTATGTAGGATACAAAGTCTTTATCCACTCCTGTGATTTCAGAAAATTTACCATGATTCTTAATTGCGCGTCGTGCTTTGGCACGAACCACCCGCTTTCCAAAATAATTGCTGCACTCGTGTCTTTTTTTCTGACACCAACTTTTTGTGATTTTTACTAATTATTTGCCAAACCTTTATGTCGCTTTCATAACTTTTATGCAGGAGAAACTCAAAAAGACGTATCCAACAATGAAGTGGACTTTTACCATATTTTAAGCTGCCGTTCTTTTGGCTGAAACTTTTCCGATTTAAAGTCCTTGATTTTCAAAAACTGCTTCTGCGTAGCACCGCAAATGGAGCAACCTTGAGTTGATTTTTTTTCAATTAGAAATTTTAAGACTTTGCCGTCGATTAATGTTAGGTACAGCTTGCATCGCACCCGAACAAGTTTTCCTTCACCAACTTGTATTTCAACAATATTTAAAGCGACTACTTCCTCTTCAATATATAACTTTTCTTTTAAAATATTTTCTTTAGTTTCTTAGGTGTATTCCAATTTCAAAGACCGACAAAATCTGATAGACTGCGGTTTTCGATTATTCCATAACTGGTATAACTGTAGTAGCAAGTGTGATGAATCGTGGTGAGTGATGAATCGGAATTTCGACATGTACTCGGCTCTTCAAACTGTTGGTTGTAATTTGTGTTGCCAGTGCTACTGTCAAATCCGTAGCTAAGGATAAGTTCGGCATTTAGAAGGTTTGTTCCACGTGTGCTCATTAGTGTAGTTACAACTTTTCTCTGCAATTCAACGATTCTTGTTGACGTGTGTTCCAAAAGGGTTCCTATAGGCACTTTTACAAGACTCTCGGTTGCCAATATTCCTTCAGGTCTACATTTATATTTACTAGCTGTAACATCTTTATATGGAGGATATATATATCACAGTTCCTTTGCTTACTTTCCTGAGGAATATTGCAATATTGTTTCTTCGTGAAGCTATTTTCCAAAAGAAATGTCAACGCCTCTTTGGAGGATAATGGTATCAGAGACGTTTTACTTGCAATTAGTTTTCTTATCTTAGTAGCTATTGTTGGAGTTTGTGCCGTCTCTCTCAAGACAACAGCTTAGTCAAGCTGGCCACGTTAACGAGTTGCTGTTGTTGCTGCACGTACTATCAAATCAGTCTCATACTTAGTTTTCTTGGATAATTGCTTTGCATCACGTCTTTTTGCTCTGTTTGATTTCTCGCCAAAGGCCAACGGGGGTCGTCCAACTTTCGACGTGCTTGGCGTGGACTGCAGGTCAGATATTTTTATGCATACTTTATCTCTAAGCCATTCACCGTTTTTATCTCTAAATCTATCAACCCTTCTATGAGGCTTTTGCCATTTTAGTAGCAAGTTTTGACAAAAAATTCGAGATTTATCTTCCAAATACTTCTTTAACTTTAGTTACCTAAAAAAAATATGATTTTTTTTTAATATCGCACAAAATCGCAGTATAAGCTGTTGTGGCAATAACACATAAATTATTGCTCGAACGATTTAAGATTAGTTTTTCTTTAACACTTTTAAACTATTTTTTAAACTCTAAATAAAGTTCTGTTTTAAAAGCACACAATTTCACTTATAGTTCACTTATAATATATTAATTTTCTGAGAAACCCCATCAATTTGACAGTCAATTTGAATCAAATTTAATTTGTTTCATCAAATGAAAACTATTTTACATGAATTAAGATTGTGAGCTTTAGATCAAGTGAGTTTTCAAGAAGACAACAACAACAACAACAACTCTGTATAGAGTCAATCACTTAGCTGACTAGACACAGTCTGTTTCGGAAATCGCTACATATTCCTCATCAGTAGTCTTTGAGTGATTAAGCTGTGATCAACTCACTGTTTAAACTAGCATATGAATGTACAGATCCTCTAATTCATTCTCATGAATTGTATGGCTGCTAATCATATGACACTTCAAAGCAGGAGGCCATTTTAGATCACCGCCATTAACTCTATCAAGGGTTGCCATCTGTTCTAGTTGCTTCTTCATTTATTTCAATATTCATTGGTGTTCGATTGTTTGTCGAAATGCACCATAGAAATGAAACGAGGTTTTGCTTCGCCAGAAGCTAGTGTTCTAACTGAAAGGTTGCTATTTATACAACCAAATGTTCAATTACACATGACTTTGACCGAGTTAATGAAAACTATTTTAATTGATTGATATTTGACTAACCATCACTATTTCGTTCCATTTGTTAGTTTAGAAATGTAGCAGTTAAATTTTGAGATCCACGCGTTTGAACACGACACACAAAAAAACATAAAAAAAAATTATTTACAGCTGATTTCAAAGCAACATGTTGGTGGGTTGCCATAGCAGCGGTAAAGCAAATTTATTTAAATACAGCTTGCACGTGCTTTGAAATATTCACTGTAAGATAAGACCAAAAATAAAAAATTTAAGCAAGTTGAAAAATTGCGTTTTGGCCTCAAATTAGGGTAAAATTTCGTGGAGTGCAGTGATCGACAAAATTAAAAATGAGACTGTAAGTGGAAGTGAGACAAAACAATTGCGTATCATCCGAAACAATGCTCAGTGTCGCCAGATGAAATTACCACCAAAATTATCTCTTTCTCGCACTTAATTCTCACAAATTACCTCACACCCCAAATACCTCAAATTACCACAAAATACCTCAAAATTCCCACAAAATACCACAATACCTCAAAATACTACATATCTATATATACATATAATCTATATATTTAAAAAACAAAGCACTTTTTGTCTGCCTGTTTGTTTGTCTGCTTGTTTGTCTGTCTGTGTGATGGCTATAGATTCCAGAACTACTGGACCTATGTAGCTGAAGTTTTGACAGACGATTTTTCATCCAAATACAAGATGGTCTACGAAAAAAATTTTGCCTCACCCCTTTCACCGGCCACAAATCAATAAAAATTATATTAGACGTTTTGGGTCGTATTAAACTAAAATTTGGTAATTTAGTTTGCATGGTTATTGTCGGAAACTGTACTAAAAATGGGGGTGGTAGCAAAATTTTTACGCCCCCTTTTTCAAGGTACGCCAGGTATAAACTAAATTAAGCTGAAAGTCTCTTTTTCGAGTGCTATAGGGTTTAATGGAAAAAACTGTTACCACACCCGCTTTTACCGCCCATTTGAATGGTAAAAATATAAAATTTTTGTGATTAGCATGAAAATTATTTTATGGCAGTAAGGCGGTCTGTTGCAGTATAACGTCTGCCAGGAAATACTAGTATTCAATAAAAAACATTGCTTTTTAAAATTATTTAGTTCTCTATTTATTAAAAACATAATAAGCATATTTAATTCTGTTCGTTTTCTTAAAAACTAATAAAATATTAAAAGGCACATATGATACATTTTTTAAATTGATATTTACACAGTTTAATTAAGGTAATATTTTTATATTGAGTTAGAATATAGTTCATAGTGGACTTTATTAACGTCAAATTTTGTTGTGAAGTTCGATTTAGATAAGCTCTTAGCATATAAAATGCTTGAAAGCATATCCGTGGAAAGCCCGTTTCTTAATTTATTTGTTTTAATATGTATTTGAAAAAACAATAGCTGAAGAATGAGGAAGGCGAGATATATAAGAAATTCATTTTTTCATTTCCGGATACATAAAAATGTTTTCATCTTGTTTATTTAAATGTTTTTCCAAAATTCCGTAGACAAAATTATATCAGTGCTTGTATTTGCAATTTTTTTGAATACCCTATATATGCTGTTATAATTTCCTTTAGGAATTACATTTGGTAAAAGCTGGAGTAAAGTCATTAAAGACTTCTTTTTTAAATTTTTGGGGCTTAAACTTGAAATTTTTTTCAGTATATAATAATTTTCTGAGGGAAATCTCTTAACTTTTTTGGAGGCTGTTCTAAGGAAATTTCTAAATTTTTTCCTAACTTTTAGGATTTAACTCTAACAGAATTTGGGCTGCTTCTGTTATTATTGAAGTTGACGGACAGACGCACATATTCTCTTCAGCCTCACATTTCTTACATTGTGCGCCACATGTTTCCCTTTTTCACATTTATAATATTAAAATTAGTATTAGTAAATTAACTATGTATACTTACAATGTTTTGCAAGAAGAAGTTTGCGGCAAAGATCTTTTTTCCTGACATTATACTTTTTAAACACTTTTTTATTAACGTAAAATCAACAACTGCTTCAAATAAAGATGATCAACAGAGTGTTATTTTTTAATGAAAGTGTACTTTGTTTAATGACGAATTGTAAAAACAAATTGAAAATAGATACGTACTATAAACCACCACAAACAAGTACATTCAGTCATTTCAACAACTCAATAAACGCATCTTTCTCAGAATTCGTATTTCTATCGGTATTTTGTGGTAATTTGAGGTATTGTGGTATTTTGTGGTAACTTGAGGTATTTTGTAAATACAAAATACCATGGGAGTTATCACATCCCACAATCGTTGAAAAATACATAAGCACTATTTATCGTGCTTTTCTGGCAACAGTGACAATGCTGCTTCGCTACTGGTTTTTTGTCGAGTGAGCGAAAGAGCATAAGAATTCGTGTGACCCTTGGCAAAGCATGTGCTTAATGGGTGCCGACTAAAGGTCTGCAGCGAATCATCCGTTCTACTTGTACAAACAGATATAAAAAGTAAAAACCTGATAATATTGGTACAAATACAACAAGGAGTAGAACAGAACAAGTCTCATTTATAAGGTTGTGGCACATGAGAGCGAGCTCGGTCGAACTGTGAGAATGGATGTAAAGGAATGAAGAAAATTAATGCTTAGAACAAAGAAAAACACAGTGACAGCTCGAGTAAAGGCGGGAAAAAGAGTGCATTTCTCTCAAGTGCCAAAACCTTATAAATGAATCTTGGAACCAGGGTTCGTATTTGCTCACTCATGAAGCTTCATGAATATGAAGGAATTTTTTGCTCAAAAAAAAAACCTACTCATATTCATTTTTGTGAAGAGATGAGCAGATTTTTTTTGTTCATGAACTGAAGAAGAGCAAACTAGTTTGTGAACAAGAACATTTTTTACTCTTTTGAAGAGACTGTTGCTATTCATCTGTTCTTCAATGCTTCACTTGTCGTTCGTTGGCTCTTCATTTGTTCATGAAATTTTCATGAAGTGGTGAAGGCAACGGATGATGCTCTCGTTCGTTTCGTTTAATTTTGTTTTTTAGATACACACAACGTTTGCATGCTGTGTTGTATTGAAGCGAGGCAATGAAATGACTTGAATGTTTGTGTGTATGTATGTTAAGCAGCGTGGCAACAAGAATGCAATAACAGAGCATTGTGGGATTCTATGGAAAGTTTAATAAACAGCCACAGATTTGTTTTTGGTACGCATGCACAGTGGCTCATATGATGGTTGATAGCAAATAAAATTTACCTTTTCTATTTTGGGGGTTACAAATTCCACCTGTAGGGTAAAAAATTTAGAAATATGTAGCCACCTAATAATATGTATTTTGACGTGTTTTAAACGTCAGATATCAGTGTTAGGAGGTCGCTGATTTCGAATCTGAAGTCAGAATTTTAAAATTCAAGTTAGTTGATAGGGTTCCCACCAGTTTTTTTTAATTTTTACGAATTTGGGGCCGGCAAAAAAAAAATGGTACACCAAAAATGGGTCGCTGAATCCAAATCCGTCGTCAGAATTTCAAAATTATATAATTTTGAAATAATAGGGTTGCCACCTAATAATATGTCTTTTTAAGAGTTTTAAACGTCATTTATTAGTGTTAAGGGGTCGCTGATTTCTAATCTAAAGTCAGAATTTTAAAATTCAAGATGGTGGATAGGGTTGCCACCTTAATTTTTTTTAGTTTTATAAATTCGGGGCTGGCAAAAAAAATGTTACACCAAAAATGGGTCGCTGAATCCGAATCCGTCGTCAGAATTTCAAAATTATAAAATTTTGAAATAATAGGGTTGCCACCTAATAATATGTCTTTTTAAGAGTTTTAAACGTCATTTATTAGTGTTAAGGGGTCGCTGATATATTACCTACATTACCCTATATTACCCTACAGGTGGAATTTGTAACCCCCAAAATAGAAAAGGTAAATTTTATTTGCTATCAACCATCATATGAGCCACTGTGCATGCGTACCAAAAACAAATCTGTGGCTGTTTATTAAACTTTCCATAGAATCCCACAATGCTCAAATGAAGAGCCAACGAACGACAAGTGAAGCATTGAAGAACAGATGAATAGCAACAGTCTCTTCAAAAGAGTAAAAAATGTTCTTGTTCACAAACTAGTTTGCTCTTCTTCAGTTCATGAACAAAAAAAATCTGCTCATCTCTTCACAAAAACGAGCTCCTCACTTTGATTTTTCTTCATATTCTTAAATGAATGAATAGAAGCAGAAATGAGCAGTTCATGAATGAGCAAATGCGAACCCTGCTTGGAACAGAACATATGCTTTGGAATGAGCAGAGAGCTTATCATCTCTTTCTCTGGCTCTCATTGTAGTGTAAGCTTTTTTTCTCTTTATCTGTTCCACTAAGTGGAGTATCTATTTTAACCCTTTTTTATATGGATATATCCATTCAATATGGATATTCCAGATCGTTCTCTTTGTATTGATGTTGAGTTTTTCTATTTCTATTCTACTAAAAGAAAGTTATGGTGAGTGTCTTTCTGTGAATGGACGTTTTTCGTATTTTTGGCAAATTTAAAACATAAAAAAGTACATTAATACATTGTACTTATATAAACTGTTTCTTTTTTGTTGTTTATTTCGCTCTTTATTCTTTATGCTTGCTACGTCACATGTTCCAAACTCCAGATGTTCCAAATAAAGATGACAGTATTATCGATATATCTGTTTGTTCTGTATGTGCTCAAACTAGTATTTTTGATACTTGGTAATTTTACTCTCTCATACCTATTCCATCGTTATCCAAAAGAGAAATATTCCATGCATACTCAATGCTTAGAGAGCGAAACAGACACAAGTAGATATAAGAAAAAATAACAACACACAACTGGTGTACTTACCCAGCAGCGGATTTGCCAGTGGCTACCATAGAACTAATACAGAATAAATTACCAGGTAAGGAAGCATTACTTTTTTCAAAAAGTAATGCGTCTGCATATAGCAGAAGTAATTAACTCATACCTCATTACCTGTAGTGTAGCATACAAGGAAAAGTAATGCAGTGATTTTTATAACTTAATACAAGTAGTATGTTACTCCATAACTTCTAGGTAATGCTGAAGGGAGGCGATCACTTACCTCCTGTCTCATTCAATGTTAAATGTAAGGCCTTTTATGCATAGTAAGGTAATATAGTCGGAAGTAGTGGTCATTACAAGGTAATTGATGCTTCATATATTCGGAATATATTCCATCCGCTACTGGGTAGATGGTTCTTTGCAGAGCTTTAGTGCCGACCACTGGTATAAAGTCAATCACACACGGAAGGCGCTAGTCTTTTCAACTTCAGTGGGTTTGAGTAATTAAGCTGTGACAAATCTACTGTTTATGCTTTATATAATTTGACATTTGTTCGAATAAACTCTTCGAAATCATATGACGTGGAAACAGAGGTTTTTATTCTAGCTCAAGCGTAACACCCGCTCTAATAGCGTAAAATACACTGCTGGAGCGTTTTTAGGACTCTCTGAGCAAGAACACTCTGAAATAGCGTGAAAAGTAAAGAGAATATACATATTTTAGGCCTCTCTGAGTGAAAACACGCTGAAATAGCGTGAAAAGTAGAGAATATACATATCGTGAAATTTCACAACATTTATTGTAGTGATTTTTCAATCTGTTTTCAGTGTGTACTTGGTTTTGGTTCTTAACAATTTTCTTATAAATCACTTATGTCTGCTATTTTGAACGGGTTTAAAAATGTTTTTTTTACTATCGTTTAATAATGTTTAATGTACGCGTACCTTCAAACAAATTTATTTATTTTTAAAAGTAAAAGTATTTGCTATTGCAGTTGTAAAATAACTTCACTTGTACCATCGGTTTATGAAAACAATACAACACAATGAACCATTTACCTCTTACATTCTTTAAGAAGAGGCAAAACTATTTTTGTACCGAAATTTATTGGTTAAGCGCTGGATTACTTTAAGCATTAATTACAGTTCTCAAAAGGGAATAAAATTCTTTAAAACATCTAGAATACAATACATTTTTGATTTTAAAAACATTTTTTAAATGCTGCACGTAAAAATTATAGACATTTTCTTTATGTTTTTTCGAGTCTTTTAACTTTTTAACTGTTTTGAAAAAATCCGCAACACAATTAAAAATTATTCATGAAAAATAATCCCTATTTTTTGCTGTAATGCCGCGTTAGATTTGCAGCACCGGCGCTCTACAGTTTGACAACTACCAGGTCAAAAGAGCTAATTTTGGAGAGTAGAATTAAGTTTAAGTGTTATTTAGTTAAAGTACAGGCTATGGGCTTACCTGCTGTTCTCTCGTAAAAGATGTTGTATGGTTGTTTTGAAACCCCTCGATTTTTAAACTTTTTTCGACTTTTTAAAAATATTTTTGTACTGCTTTTGTAGGGCAGTTAAGAAGCACATGATTCAATATGAAAAATTTGCTTCATTGTTAAAAAATAAACAAAAGCATGGTATTTTCAGTAAATAAATAAAATACAAAAAAACAAAATATTGCAATTTTAGTTCTTATATAGATAATCAGACTTCTTATGAATAATTTTTCCCGGGTAATCGGAAAAGGGAGAGTTGATTTTCAAGATAAAGTTTAAAAACATTTTGAAAATTTTTAATGCAATTTTCTTATTTCAACCGTCAATATTTATGAAAGGAAAAAAGAAGATGTGATGTCTTTATCTGCTATCTTAAAATGGAACACTCCCTTTTCCGATTCCCTTGAAAAAATTACTCATAATTGGGCTGAATATCAAGCAATCGCGTCGGAAGCGAATTTCATCTGGGGGGCAGTACAAATGGGGGGGGGGGGAAATACAAATGGTGGTGCAAAAAAAGTTAACCAAAGTTCTACAAAGAAACATGAATGTGAATACACAAATTTTTTATTTTAGTTTAAAATAAAAAATATAAAAATATATAAAAAATATTAATATTTCATTATTTTTAAAAGTTCTTCCAATTTCAATATTAGAGATCATTCTTTAAAGGATCTTTCATATGGTAATATGAAAATATAAGAAATAATGGTTGCTTTTATAAAGCAAGACTAGGTATATCTTTACATGGTTCAAATGCAATAAGGTACAAAAAGTTATATCAATTTAAATTATTCCAAAATATTTCTTTCTGTCCTTGTGAGAAACAAACTCTTTCACCACCTCCATCGAATTCAATTCTTCGGTCTTATCTTTGTGAATGTGTATAAGTGAGTCGCCGCATGAGTGAGTCGTTTCTGTGTCATAGTTGCTCGAAGATACGTTTTAAGTCATCTTAGTGCACTAAAAAACGCTCAGATGAAGCTGCTGATGCAGGCACAGTCAAAAGCAAAGCAATAAGTTTTTCAACTTCATTTAATAGTTTTTTTTTACAGTATCCGAATTTTTTGCAAATTGGGATACAATGCCACTACAATTTGAAGGTGTTTGGCCAGGCAATTGCTTCAGCATTTTAAGTTGCGCGTGGAGGTCGCTCACATCAAAGTCATCTGCATAAAGATCAAGTTTTGTTTTTAGATTTTGTTCAGAAGGCACTTTTCCGTTGAAGGCTTCGATTACAATATTACAGTATTAGGCTACATACTTAAGGGTGCTTTTAAACTGAAGTGGTGGGCTTGCAGTAGAAACTCTACATTTTGCTCTATCTTTTTGCAAACACAGAGAAAGAAAATGGTTATCCGCAAGCATGCTTATGAAGAAGAGAGAAAGAAGAGAAAAATATCTAATACAAAAATATTATCGTTGTAAAAAAAACTGAAATTTTGAATAACTTTTGAAGTTTTCTTTTAAAATTGTTTGTCTGGCTAAAAATGTGGGGGGCAACTGCCCCCCTTTCCCCCCGCTTCCAACGCCAATGATATCAAGCCCTAACCGCCGAAATGACGTAAGCATTATAAGCCAAATTTAACAAGAGAAGCATTTTCCTTGTTTTTTTTTGCGTAAGCGGTACATGTAAATTTTATTTTTGTGTTAGATATAACTTTAGAGCGGTTTAACGTAGAGATGTGAAATTTTTGAAATTTCGAAAAAGTGGAGCTTACGTTAATTCGGCGGTTAGAGCCCTATATATTTGTGCTCAAATGAATGCACAATTAAGAGAACCACATGTCTTTACCAACTGAACGTAGAAAAACCAACATGTTAAGATGTTCTGGCGAAAGCCTGTTTCGCAATTGGTTCGCTATGAGACCAGCATGAGAAAATAACCTTTCGGATGGCACCGAAGTTGCAACAATTGATATTTTGTTTTTTTTTGCAACGGCCCAAACAAAAGGAAACGTAGTTTTCATGCATTTCCAGACAACATGCGGATTTTTAATTAAGTTTTCGATCAACAGCTGGGCGACCCAGATAAAGGCGCAGCTGAGTGGGCACCCCTTCATTTTTATCAATTGTAGAGTCCATGTTTGTTTTATCCACCTCATTCAAAAAACATAATATGTCACTGTTATCGGATTCTTGATTATTAGATGTCGATGCTGCTATCACAACTTCTTCTTTTGAAATTCTTGTTTGTCTCATCTCGGCATTCACAAGATCACCTAAATGGAGGGGCAAGGGGGGGGGGGTAATTTTGCAGTAAATATTTATGTGCTGCTGCTGTAAGGTGAAAGATTGCTTGAGAACACTCACAGATATTTTTAAATGCGTGCTTTTAGAACCTAGGATCTAGAAGTGTTAAGGAAGCGTATGGTTTTACCAATTCAATATTGTTAATTTTTTTGTGATTTCAATGGCAAGCACTCGTTTTAAATTCTTTCCAATTTGACTTAAAGCAGAACATTCCGCTGTTTTCTATAATAAAACATTAATAGATTTGAGCGTAGGTTGAATATTGTGAATATAAATTTGTATTAACAGCCCTATTCTGGCAAAGTAACAATTGTTACCCAGTATTCTTGATATTTCTATGTGTTTGTTGTAATGGTTTTTTTTTTCAAAACAAATTTTAAGCTCAAAAGTAGTAAAAAATTTTGATAAAAGTTGTCACCTTCTTTTCAAATAGTAAGAATTTCATTAAAACATTTTGTTACGCGTGTAACGTAATAAGATGATACGCAGTTGCTTTGTCACACTTCCACTTACAGTCTCTTTTTTTAATTTTGCCTACCACTATTTTACATTTATCGAATCAAGAGTTGCCAACGCAGCTTTATTTGTTGTTAAACAGCTATTTCGTTAATTAGTTTAGAGAAGACAGTTCTCAGATTAGCGTTAAGGTTTTTGTTTCGCATAAAAAGAAAAAAATCGGAAGTAAAAGACTTTTTTCAATATCAGAAAGTCGATTGCCAAAAGTCGAAAATTATCAAGCAAAAGTCGACTTTCGACTTATTTCGACTTCGACTTGCACATCGCTAGGGCTTACCTTCATCTTTGCGAGCATAGTTTTTTTTGGAATATCCTTCAATATTTTAAACATTTTATATTATAAAGCAAAATTCTAGGGCTGCAATTTGAACACTGTTTTCAGATTCAAACTACTGATGTATTTATATCCTATAAATATTTATATCCTAAATGTGAAGTATCCGTGGCAGAAACTACTTTTTGATCAAAAAGTACCCGGAATACTTCAATAAAATTAAAACGGTTTTAATAGTCATCAATATTAATGTTATTCCTTCAAATTAATCTCGATTTCAGGCAACACACATATTCTAAAGCTTCCCCCAATTTTCAAAACACTTTTTAATAAGCAGTTTTCGATTCACCTTCACCTCCTCCACCTTCACCTTTTCAAAGCTGTAACAGACAAAATCCCGACAGATGGATTTCAAGTATTTATGTCAGTTCACAGATGACAGCTATACCAACTGTTAACTAAGTCCTTGATGTGTATACAATAAAAATTTATTTAAGTTTTAGATCATAATAATCAATAAATAAAATAATAATGAAACTATATAAAAAAAAATTGTCTTCTTTCAAACTATCTCACTGTGCAAAAAAAATTACAGCACTGTGAATATTACACAGTGCTGCAATTTTTTTTTCGACCAATCCATTTTATAACAGAGAAATTTTTGTTTGGCATCAGATTTCAAAAAACAAAACCAACCATTAGGGTACAAATCTAGTACAAAAATGTTGAAAAATTACAAAAAAAAGTAATAGTGAGGGGGTACGTTTTATTTCACGGAGAAAAATATACCCCTAGAATTCTTTTTTTGTCCTATAACAGGGAAAAATTATACGAACATAATTTCATCAAATCGGCCCACCCTAATGCATATGCATAAGTCTGCACATTTCTTAAATGTCCTTCACAAAATTCACGCTTATTGCTAAGAGAAATGCCAATAAGTGGCAATAAGTCTTTAATCAAGTGTTATTTCTAATCATCTAATATCACAAGGTGAATTATTTTAACAACTTTGCTTAACTGTTAACTGTACACACAGACTTTCATGTCGATTTAATTGACACGACCTCGTGTCGTGAGTTCCACAGCTTAAAGTCACATTGTCAGCTGTCTCTTGATAAGATGTTTTTTTTTTGTTTCTTTATAGTATCTGCTAGTAATGACATCGCTTTGTTATGCTTTGAGTGGGCTTTATTTTTTTGAGGCTTGTAAATTACTTGGTTACATTTCTTTCTTTGTGTTCAGATTACTTTCCATAAAATAATCCGATAAAACTGGCTTATTTTCTGAGATGTTTCTAAAATTGTGATTTATTTTTTGTTGACTTCCAAGCTACTTTCAAAGGTTTTGCAAGATTATTCCAAACAAAATACTAAGGGGGGTAAGCTTGGAGTAAGTTTATTCCAAAAACAAAATTTTCACGGGGTATAATATTTTAAAATACTACAACGAAGAAAAAAGTAGAAAAAAATTTCTAGTCCACCTCGTAAGTGGTAAAGGTTCCACTGTAATAAATTGATATTTTGGTCCTTTCAGCTTTTCACCACTTCTGCGGTGTGTTCCGAGCATTATCCTGCTAAAATGTCAATGAAATAGGTTCACAGATATTTTAATATTTGGGAAAAGCCGCTCTAGTATTTGTTTATAAGTGTTTGCAGTAATATTTGCTGTTTGGAACTCGAGTAAGATACCGCTGTAATAAGTTAACGGTTTGATCCTTTTAGCTTTTGACCGCTCTTGTGGTGTGTGTGCAAGGAGAATTATCTTGCTTAATTTTCCACGAAATAGGTCCAAAAATGTTTTAAAATTTTGTAAAAGCTTTTTAAAAAATTAAAAATTTAAAAATTAAAAAAATTAAAATGTTTTTCATCCGAGAAAACCACATGTTTCCACTCCCTCTTCGTGACATGCTTCGAATTTGGTCTGAAGAGCAGTCAGAGTCAGTTCAAGAGCTACCAATACACCCTGAAAAATGCACTGTTTGGTGCGGTTTGTGAGCCGGCGGCATCATTGGCCCATACTTTTTCAAAAATAATAAAAACAGTCAATGGAGTAAGGTACCGTGGGACGATAACCGACTTTTTTTGCCGACATGGGATTTGACCCCGCTAGATTTTTTTTTTTTGGCTACGTGAAGTCTCTCGTGTACAGGGAGCCACGCCAACCACAATTGCAGCCCTGGAAGACAGCATTACTGTTGCCATGGTGAGATACCTGCCAAAATCTTGAAAAAGTATGCCAAAATTCGAGCTTATGGATGTACTACCTCAGGCGTAGCCGCGGGCAACATTAACATGAAATAATCTTAAAAAAATAAATGGCAGGCATGAATGTATCGCTCCAAATAAATATTTGATTTACTACTGAAAATTATTTTTTTTTCCAAAATGAAACGCTTGAAAATCACTCTTTATAAATAGGCGTAAATGAAACAGTTAAGGACCATTTTCTCTCGTGTTTCTCAACCGATTTGGATATTTTGTTTTTTAAATAATTAGAATAGAAAAAGGGAGTACAACAAATATTTTTTACAGGAATTTACTTACTTTAAACAGGTGAAACAATGTATGCTGTACTTCACGCATTGTGGATAGAAGAATAGATAAACACATAGAAAATATGCACAAAAAAAAAGATAAAAAACGGTTGGCACTGTTTCGTTAGATTTTTTTCTCTTTACACTGTAATATGAGTCCGCTTTAGTTTAACCCATTTTCAAACGCTGCACACTGTGTCCAAATCGTCAAAAACTGGAATAAAATAAACCTTACATTGGATTTGGATGAAATTTTGGTTTGGGGGTGAAGTAAAACTATCTAGCCAGGTCTCAGCTCTGTAAATATCCCCTAACTTGGCCAAAAGCTTTATTTTAGGTCAAAAGCATTCTATTAAATGATTGCTCTTGTAAAACGAATGAAATAAGAAGGACTAGGTAGTATGAACTGATAAAATAAATTGGCTTAACATTTTTTTTTTATATTTCGGTGCATATTTAACATATTTTGCCAATACTAATGTCTTATCTTGGTCAAAAGCTATTTTTTTAGGTCAACAAATTTTATTCTAGAAATTCGTTACGTAGGGGAGAGGTCCGTAAGTTGAACACCTCCAGCTTTCTTGGCCATAACATGTCAATATCTACAACTTTGCTGATAAAACTGATTGGATTACTATGAAAACAAAAAAACTATGACCATTCTTTTGGAAAACCTGAAATTGGGAAACAATTTTTTCGTTCGTAAGTTGAACACCCCATCAAAATCACAAAAAAACATAAAACTCCAAGTAAAAATGTCTGATTGACAAAGATTTAAATTTTTTAAATTTATTTTTACACTAGCTGATATACCCAGTGTTACTTGGTAGTTCGTGTAAGTTTTTTTATTAAACAAAAAGATAAAAATAAATCTTTTGAAATTATAAGTCCCTTTATGCCTTACTTTCATGTTGAATTTGGATTTTGCAAGAAGCTATACACAACGTTAGTACTTCTTTTAATTTTGTTGGCAAATGCACCACCTAAAACACCCTGCTCGGAATATACTTAAGTTTTTGCCTTTTTGGCGACAGTTAACGGATTCGCTCAGCCTATTTTCACTGTATATGAAAAATTAAAAGAAAAATATGCTTTTCGACACGTTTAAAAAATAATCTAACACCCACCTGATTAAACAGCAGCTTTTTGACTGCTATACATAATTAAGTAGTTGCTTATAAAAACTAATTTTTATAAAATAAAATCACGAATTGCAGCCTGCTCTTTCTACAAATTTCTTTGAAATTCAAGAAACTTTATGTTATAAACACAATTGGGGCTGCAGGCGAGTGGCGTGTAGCCTGTCAATATAGAACAATGTATTTCTTATGTTAAAAACACAATCCACATCACACGCCGAGCTTGTCGTGCGGCTACAGAAAACGCTGCTGCCGGAAAATTTTTATTTTCTAATTTGACAGGCGTGTATTGAAAAACAAATAAAAAAAGCTGTGTTCAGACGAGAATCAAATGATTGAATTAATCCAAATTTGGGGTTTGTTTTTCAAGCTAAAAAATTAACTATGCGAGAGCGAAAATTAACTTCAAACATAGTCGACATTTTGATGGCGCTCAAGACCTGGATCAATTAGTCAAATATAGTAAAATAGAAAAAAAGAAGGGATTAGCTTAATCATTTGATTGTCGTCTGAACATAGCCAAAGATTGTATTCTTCACGCTAGCAATAGTTCTACACGCCAGTGGAACTTACACGTCGCAAGCCCGTAGCCCTAAATGTATTTATAACATTAAAACAAAAACTAAAATAAGAATTTTTAAAAGCTTGGAGCAACGAGATAAGCTTTGAACTATATGAATATGTACCTATTTATGTGACGCGCAGTGTATGTACTAGTGAAAACTTTCGAAAACTTATGTATTTTAATAAATTTTAAAATAACGCTTTTGCTAATTTCATTCAACTAAATATTAAAGTTTGAAAAATTGCATTTTTATAAATTCCAAAATTTTTACTTAAAAGCTTTTAAGTACTCTTTTAAAAATTTTGAACTGAGATTTAACCCAGTGCAGCAGATAAGAATTCCTGTTTTAAATCTGTTTTAAATAGTAAATAAATAATTTAATTAATTTTTGTAAAACTTAATATTTATGTCATTTGAAAGATTGATCTTCTAAAAATTTGGCTTTTGGAGCATTTGAATCTGATCAGAAAGATAAAGTGTATCTAAACCGCCTTTGCTACAGATAGACAAAACCGCAAAAATATGATTTATTTCTGACGATCAAAATGCTGCCAAAACATGAACAAAATCATAGCGTAACGAATAGCAACCAAAAAAGTCCAATACAGCAACAACAAATCAAGCAAAAAAAAATGTAAACAAAAGTGAGGCTGCTCTGCTCCGAAATCTAAAAAATATATGTAAAAGCAGAGGTTTTCTGCATCATTGCTGTTCTTTTATAAAATCTAGCAACACACTTTAGCAACATAAAAATAAGAAGGAAGGAGTTTTCTCTAGCAGACATGGTGTGGTGGCCAAACAAATTCCTGCAAGCGATAACTCGCTCGGTTTGCTACTCGCTGGGTTTCTTGGCTGATCACTGCAAATTTCTCATTTTGTTCCGAGCCTTTCAGTTGCAAGGTCAATAGTATTTATCAAGGGCGTCCACAGGATTTGCTCTAGGGGGCAAAAGGCATAATTGAATCTAATGATATTTACTACGATTATTGGTACTAATTTTTTGAACATGATATGCACACTACACCGGTTGACACACGCTTGTACACATTAGAAAATCTAATATAATTTTAAAGATGGTGTAAAAATCTTTCTCGTGTCATGTCATACATTTCAGTAATTTTTGCTAAAGCAAATATTTTTAATAGTTTAATGAATAAAATTATTAAACATTATATAATAAATAATACTATCGAGCCCCAAGATTTCAACTTTTAAAATTATAATATAAAAATTTCTTATTATCAAACAATATTTTTTTTGTTGAAAAACTAAAAATTAAGAAACCAAATTTTTAGGCCATTTTTACCTTTGGAAGCCTTTAACTCCTAAACAGATTTTGAGTGGACTAAAATTTTTCAGATTTGGATTTAGGAGGTCAAAAGTCATATCGTTCGCAAAATTTAAAAATCTGAGTTGTCGCTATTATTGAAATGTTCCCCCCATGCTAAGGGAGATATTTTTCACCGGATCTCACACCGCATTGACACTAATCTACTTATTTCTTTTTTCATCATGAATCAGTTCTAGCAGCTTGCAAGTTCCTAAAATCGAGTATGAAAATATACCTATTATCTAAATGATTTAAAAAAATTTATTTTTTTTTTTAATTCAAAACGTATGAATAAATAAATAAAGCGGTACATGTATATGAGATGTATTTTGGGTTTCATACATTTTCTTAACATATTCCAGAACCTCCTGTAAGGCTTGATTCTGAATCCTGATTAAATATAATCACGTGACGCGAAAAAATACAGAAAATTCTTAAACTGGGTGGGCGCCGCTAAATAACGTGAATTTTAAGAAGTATTAAATGATTGTTTGAAATCGAGTCTCCTATTTACGTTTATGTCATAAAAAATTTTTTTGATTATAACATATTCTAATGTAAAATCATATGCTTAATATGATATAAGGTTTTTTTTAAAATTATACCTTGATCCACAATTTGCCTACTTTATAAATTTCCTAATTTTGTATTTCGTTTTTGAATTAGAAGCTTTACTCTCGCCCAAATCACTGCAAATTTTTTAAATTTAAATGCTGCAGAATTGTTTGTCATTTTGTTAAGGTAAGGAAAAATTTTAAAAAAATCGAAATTGGATCATCTTTATGATAGAAAAATAAGCCGACTTTTTGGAAAACATTAATTTTTTTATTAAATTTATTTACTTTGTTTTCTGCTTGCTTAAAATGATTTTAAAACATAAATTTGCTTGTCGTCAAAGTTTATATCCGTCATTAAATTAAATGCACCTTGCTTTCTGTTGCTACGAAGAATGATCTTCGACTAATAAAGGATATCATTCCTTAATATTCGTCGATTTCCCGTAGAAATAACTTCTTAATTTGTTTCATTACATTCGTAGTAAAAAATAAAAAATAAACTGACCACTTCAGCCCTTGGAAGGACTTTGGCCTAGTTTCTATTGATCAATTGTTTTGTGCGTGTTATTAAATTTTTGATCACAAATGACCGAGAACTGGACCTACGTGTTTTATGCAGACTCCGAACGGCTTATGTTCTCAAGAAGAAGAGTACCATACGCTAAAGAACCGAAATTCAAACCCTAGCTGAACAGAAGGTTTTTTTCGTGAATAGGTATTACGATCATTCGTAAATGTAAAGTACAATATACATCTGTTTTTGTACGAATATGAATAAAATGTTCGAAATGTGTACCAAACTACGTCCATTCTACGAATTCTATTCGTGTCTGAAAATTACGAATAAAATTTGTAGAAAAAAATTTTTAATTTAAGAGTAAGTATTGATACACGTTTTTGTGAAACCAAGGGAAATGAACACGCAGAGAAAAAACATAGTTGTAACAACCATGTTTTAAGAGGATCATAGTATGATTCGGATTATGGTTGTTGCTAACATGTTCTTAAACATATAATATTTTCTTTGATCATGATAAAATTATTACAAGAACCATATTTAGAAAAGGAACTTTGGTAGGAACCAAAATAATATTGAAACAGTCATTATTCTCTTATTGGGTCAAAAATAGAATGATTGCAATAACTATATTATGAATTTATTTTTAGGATCCAGAATATTATTGAATATTATTTATTTTCATGCACTCCAATTTCCACAGCTATTAAATTAAGATAAGGTTTGCCATTGACTAGGCTGAACAGAAATATTAATTCAATTGAAAAATCTTTTTGATAAAATTTTCTGTCCGAGCTGGGGTTTGAACCGCGGCTTTTCGCTTACGAGCCACGCACACTACCAGTAAGCCACAGTCGCTACTACCGCTCGCCTGACTAATGCCATTCATAAACATGGTACATTAAGTGCATTGTCACAAAAATAGCAATATTTGTGATAAGCAAAATATGGTCAGAATTGCGAAATAAGTTTACGGTAAAAAGAAACATATTTGCTACAATTAAAGTCGAAAATGTCACTTTTCAGCGTGCTGTTTTTAGGATCAGGCGATTTAAAACAAAACACAATAATTGAACAGTTGACAAACGAAACGGTACATAGCCAGGAATCGATAAAACTTATTGTGTCTGAAGCAAGTGAAAGTTTCTCCTGCAAACTGTTCACACACAATAAATTCTTTCGATTTTTGGCTATGTTCTGCTTCGTTTGCCAACAAGCAAAGAATAGTTCAGACAAACATTCAAAATTCTAATATGTTTGTCTCTATAATAACATTCACATTTATCATGATTGACAGAACTACTACATTTTTGTTGCAACTAAGAGTAGAGGCGATCATAGCATGTTGACGATTTCAAATATATTAAGATTTCAACTATAATGTTATTTTTGATATCACCATTAGTAAATAATGACTTTATTAAGGCAAACATTTGTGTTTGCAGAAATAATACAATAATTTTAGTAAAAAAAATATTATTGCAGTAATCATGTCTCAACCATGTCTTTTCTCTGCGTGAAATGGTATCGTAACTTATTAGGACGTGTTCATATTACGCAGTTTTGTAGCGATTGCGACACCGCTATCAAATTTTTTTTTTGCCAACGCGGCTGAGAAATACTGAATATTAAAAAATAAATATATTTAAACACATACAAAATTCAGTATTTTTCAGCAGAGTTTGCAAAAAAAAAACGTGAGAGCAATCGCAACTAAAACGCGTAATATGAATACGGCCTTACAAAGACGGGTACAACATACTATTTAAAAATGAATGGTTTAGCTCTGTTTTATTTATAAATTAACCTAAAAAAAGTATTTTTGTATTCTTTTCAAAATATATTAAATACATAATGAACATATCGTCATACAAAATCAAAATAGCCATAAGTTACAAAAAATTCAAAATCGACTTTTTGATTGATTATGATGCATCTCATCAAAATACATGTTTCGCAAAATTTTACACTTCTACAACTAAAACCAACGTTTTTATTAACAAAGTTCTCAAAGCCCTAAGTTTAAGCGGAACTTACAATTTTGAAAGTTTTTTCATTTTCTCTTAAAATTTTTTAATTTAAACTTACGGCTTTTTTGATTTAATATGAAGATATATGAAGGGCACCCCTGCTGACGCCCATGGTATTTATAGTCACTGGTTTGCTTTTGTCGTCTATCAAATAAGAAATAGATTGAAGTCCTAACTAATTTAAAAGTAGATTACAACTATTTTTTTTTCTACTACAACTAGTTGAAATTCTAACCTTTTTCTCTTACCAACAACTGACTTTATTAACATGGGGTTGTCATTGGAGTAAGTCAATTGTCGTACTGTTCATGTGTTTCAACTAATTTAAAAGTACTTTATTTTTAAATACTTTTAAAATACTTTACTTTCACATACTTTAAAAGTAGTTTTAAGTCAACTTATTTAAAAGTACCCTTTTTTGAAATTATTTAAAATTGGTTAATTTTATACTTCTTGACTTCTTTGAAAGTAATAGTCTTTAAAAACTTCATATTATGGATTTATTTAAATATGTAACTGGCTATTTTATGTCATTTGTTCATAAGATTTCTTCAAAGTTAATGCAAAAAATATTTTTTTTTCAAATTTAGAGCTGTATTCTTTAAAGACACTTTTGTCAGTCTGGAAAGCCTGTCAAACGATGACTTCTGGGTATGTCTCTTCCATACAATAGTAGGCGTCTAGTGAAAGGAAAGAGAAAGAAAAATTATACATTCTTGTAAATAAATAAAATAATTTTCTTATAAATGTTTACCCTTTTATAGCTGGGTAAAAGTTTGTGAAGTCCTTATTCCTCTCTAACGTGGGTCTCATCGATGTTCATTTAAAACTGAAATTAATATTAAATTATCTTTGCGTTTCCGTCATCAGAGACTTAACTACTTCAATCTACGGAAAAAATACAATTTATGAAATTTAGCAGATTACATTTGTCAGCGTATTTATGGGGGTGCCTGTTATTTTTAGAAATTTTATTTTTACAAACATGCTGCGTAAGTGTATATTAACTTTGTCACTCAGTTTGTAACGCCGATAAGGAGGCGTGGCAGGTATATATATTCTTGATCAGCATCACCTCCTGAGTGATTTTTTCGTATCTGTCTGTCCGTCAGTGATCACGATACAGTCGTAATTTTAGAGCTATCGTAACGAAATGCGAACGAAATTTGAAGAAACTCTTAATTTAGTTGCTGGCTAATATATTGATCTTCTTCACGTTTACTTTCTTTTACCTCACTTCTATGTTTATTTTTTTGCAAAATTGATAAGTTTTTCTCTTTCTGTTTCTAATCTATAGTCTATATTTAATTCTTTTTAAATTTCTTTTGCTGTTACCACTGTTCATTTTAACTTTTTATAACTCACAACTTTAATTTAATTGAACACTCGCACTTTGCACCGAACTTGATGGCTTGAAATTAAATTCTTGAATGTAAAATTTTGTTATTTTGATCTATATCTGTCTATTTTTTGTCACTACACAAGAAAGAAGCAATGAAATAGCAGAAACAGGAAAATAAAAAAACAACATATGCGAAATAAAATTAGCAAGGCACAATATCAAGAAAAATTTAGGCCGAACAGACGCATGCTGCATATATTTTAAACTAATTTTGAAGAAGTTTTTTCTAGTTTTTTTTTGGCAATTGACTTGCTCATTCCAATAGGGGCTGTCTTCAAAAAATACATACGCATAAGAAAACATGCGTTCTATATTTTGAAAATTGGCGTTCGTCGCTTGTCGCAGTCAAAGTGTATCGGATATGAGAATAAGAATAAATAAATTGTATGGTTATGCTCTTTTAGTTTAAATTAATTATTTAAATAATGATTAGCACTTTTATATAGCTTAACTTTCAGATAGGTTCCATAGCTACCTAATAGAAAAAGAGTTATTGAAATAGCTCCTGCCGTTCTCAAACTCTTAGCTGACGAACTTACGTGAGTGTCCTTTTATATAATAGTATAGAGCAGGGATGGGAAATGATATTTTCAAAATTGTACCAAACCGAAATAAAAATTGTGCTTTTTGGCATCATATTGTCTATTTTTTTCTACATGAATTACGGAACTTTTTGGATGTATTTAAATATTTATTTAAAATTAAAAAATTTTAACAAAAACGGAATTCAACATACTTGTAGTAAGCAGTTAAATATAGTGCTGTAAATTTTTAATTTTAATGTTATTGCAACATGGCCCAGTGGTTTTAACAAATCTTTTGTTGTAATTAAAGAAGTAACTTTATCTACAAGTGACGATTTTTCACCTTGTTTTGATTCAATTTTGAATCGAAAATATTCTTTCGACATTTGCTAAAGAATGCGAAATTGATAAAACCCCCTATGAAATTCTGTAAATGTTGGAAAAAAGTGGTTCATTAAATTAATTTCTAAAAACTTTCACTTTTCCCAAAATTCACATATAGAAAAAGCTTTAAGACTTTAAAAAAAAAATATCAAGTCGATTTGATTAAGATCAAGTGTATGAAAATGTACTAAAAATGTCTTCGTGGTACTTACGTACTTTTTTAATAAAATGTTACTGAAAAAGTACAATTATACTGAAAAATTCAACCCTGATATAGAGTAGAGATGCACATTTTGGCTGAAATGAGTGATGAGGACTACGGCGAGTATTTTTGGGGACTGCGAGTTAAATTGTAACACCAATTTTTGTCTTAATAATTCTTTATTCTTTTATGAGTAATCTAAGATTAAACTTAACAATCAATTATGTAGAAACTTAAACTAAAGGTGAGAGGGAGAACATAATTGTAATGTAAGCATGCATAACTCGCCTTTCCATATAAGATTCGAGTCTCTTTGAATCTTATACAAATATATAAAAATTAACATTTTATCATATTAATGAAAATTATGATTGAATTTAAATTAATGTTATTAAGGTTCTAATAAAATCTATATCAATAAAACTATAAAATACGTATGAAAGAAATGGTGTTTTTTTAAATGATATTTATAATGAGAAGATAAATAGTACATATACAATATGCATTTTACAAAAATAGAATATCTAAAACTAAAGCTACAAATTCAGTTAATATATTAACAAACATTTTCTTATCTATGTAGTTTATATAAATTCACGAATAGTTTTCCTTTTTGTTTATTTTACAGATTTTAATGGCCGTCGAAAGTGAGCAGTATCTATTTTATTTGGATAACTATAATGATATTTATTGAATCTTTTAGCAGTTTTTTGTCTAATTGCAGTATAATTTTTAGTATATAAACTAGATTTATTTAAGTCCTCTTAATTTTCTCTTTTCATATTTTCTCTATCAATTACTTTCTTTTTATTAATTTCAGATCTTTCCCTAACTTTTTTGTTCATAAAATCAATT